>OY282559.1:64601126-65067880 GCA_958295665.1 Tipula vernalis | reverse complement strand
TTTTAACCAACACAAAAGAGATGCAAAACAATTTACTCTGAAAAAAAAAAAAAAACAAATTAAGATTTGACTAGTGCATTTTCAAGTCATTTACACGAATCCAATCATGATATCTTCCTCGACGATGTCAAAATTCTTTATATGGAGCAAAAACATACCACCAGAAGAGTTCTTGAAATGATTCACATTAAGATGAATCCAAACTGTTTGTGCAAACAATCTGATTGCACTTATCTTCAAAATACGTATAATCATTTAATTTTACATCAATAACCCGGATATTTGATTTATTCCACCATTAAATATTTTTTCAACTTATCTTAACTTTCACATTAAAGTGGTGTTTGTCGCTGTTGTTAAACAATCTGTTGGCACATATTTAGGCAAATCGGTTTTATGTATTGTCTTGATACATATTGACATTTTATTGGTTCTACCATTGGACATTTGGTTTTTCAACCAATTTGATTGTTTTGCCACTGATATTCCTATTTTCAGTTGCATTTTTTATTGTAAATCTTGTACACATTATGGCAGAGCCTTCTAGAGTACAGAGCCATAATCTTAATGACGTATTTTTTAGAAGCTTTTTTAATGGTATAACTTTTCACTGATTTCCATAGGAATCCATAGTAAAAATGGTGTTTTTTAGCTTCAAGTTTTTCAATGAAAAAAGCAAAAATATTATAAAATTTTTGTATAAAAGTGTTCTACATATCTTTAAAAACAATATACAAGAAGGCCATATTGGTATTAAGTAAATATTAATAGCAGAAATATTAAAATTAAATTATTTCTAAAATATATTTTTTTGAACTTTCATTTTGAAAAATACATCAAAGTTGGCTCTGACAAATTAAAATAATACTTGCTTAATTTATCTTTAGTTTTACTAGTGTACGTAAGATGTCTAAAATGGTCACAGAAAAATACGAAAAAAGATTATTTAATCGCCAAATTATCACACGCTCCTATATTTTGTAAATTTGTTTTGCTTTTCCTACAATTTTTGAACTTGAAATTTCTCCAGGTGGTAATTTTTGGTACGATTTTTTAAAATTTTTACGGCCATCACTGCCATCTATGTAATGTATATTGACTTAATGACCAAACGAATCGTAGTAAGCTTTTATTTGAATTTGACCAGAATGCTGTTGTTATGAATTTTTTTTAATATTTTGGTTTAAATAAATCAATTATTACAAGAAAATGAAAACGATTTACTTAAACGATATTCATATATGTGGAAATTCAAACATTTATGAAAGTATTTCAGAAATCATAATTATGAATTTGTAACGTTTTCATTTAAAAATTTGTCTTAGGAAAAAAAGTGATTTCCCATATGTTTTGTGTGTTTTACCAGAGCCTACTCTATAAATAAGAGCCTCCACATTGACTGAATTTTTTACTAAGCTTAAAATAAAGTACATGAAATTTTTTCTTTACTATGAAACTATATGGGAAAACGATTGTTTTCATTTACATTTTTAGTCTATAAGAATTATGAGCTTTTACATTATTTTTATACGAAAATGTTCATAAAACATGTAATTTTATTTGATTAAAAAATCGAATCATGAAAATGTTTATTTCCTAGTGAAAATCCTCTTGGAATATAAACTATTGCTAAACTTTTATGGAATGTTGTTGTTGTAAAATACGTCATAACATAAAATTTATAAACAAATATAACCATCTCTTTTTAGTCTCCTTCTAAAAGCATCGCCACATGACAAAAATCTGCCCGAATACAGATTCATATCATGTGGCAATGCTTTATTAACGACTTTTGTTTAAACCATAGATGTCGCCTACAATTAAAACCATATAAAAAAAATCAAATAGGTGATCGAACCGGTCGGATTCAAAAATCGGTCTGATTTTTGATTCGGTTAAACATATTTTTGGTGGCTTCACTCTATAGTAATAACTAAATTGTAATAATAATTAATTTAATACAATTTTTTTTATAAATTTAATGAAATTAAACCATTGCTATGAAAGAAATTATGTTAATTTTACGTAAAAACTTTTCTTTCAAATCGTTTACTCAGTCCGGATCCCTGTTGTTTTTATTTGTGTGTTAAGTGACATCTAGGAATGGGAATAATAAGTAAGAGCTATTTTATTTTATACACCGCTCTCAAATGTTATGACAATTCAAATATTCTAAGCAAAAACTTATTTTGGATGTGTCAATAATTTTTGGGAATAAAAATCGATGCCAAATATTAATCATGTTGTATTTATTTTCAGCTGTGACTTAATTTAAATAATATTTCTAATACTTGAGAAATAAATAAGGCATTTATGTTACAGTTAATGTTTGTTGGTTATTTCGTTTATTTGTGATGCATAACAATCTGGGTTGATTTGATTTTTTTGATTTCTTCTCGCTCAATGCATATTATTATAATTTTTTCTCTTTGACTCTCTTTAATTTATTTTAATTTTGGCTGTTCAACGTATTGTCTTTTTTTTACCAACCATTGATTTTAGTTGTGAATAAGTGATGACGTCATTAAATAGAATATTCTCTTTTTAATACATATTGTTGTTGTTGTAGATCGTTTTTTAATTTAATTCCTTTATTTTCTTTTGATTATATCTGGAAAATGGGGAAGCTTGAGAATCTGTGCTTTAAATGAGTTAGTCATTGAGTTGTTTATTAGCGATTTCAGAAAAAATTATTTATCTAAGTTTAATTTTTAATTTATATTTTTTCGTCAATCGAAATCGCGTTTTTTCATACAAACTCTATGAAAATAAATTATTTTTTAGTGTTTCTATGTCCTTTATTTTAAGTTCATTTTTTACATGCCGGCTCTATTCATATCAAGATGGTTCTGGTTTTACTATGAAAAGTTTCGTTTTTTCTCGTTTCTAATTCCCTTATAAAAGCTCAGATTTTTTGATTATGGCTCTATAAAATACAGGGTGCTCTGATTATGGTCGTTGTCCTCGGCATAAATTACGCTCATTTAGTTTACGTAGCTTTTGTTTTTCCTTGTTATTTTTCGTTTGGTTGTTGATGCACTTGTCGCTTGGCATGTTCTTTAAAATTCAGTGTGGTAAACTTCAATCTGTTAATTTGTTGCTTTTTTTTCAAAATCTTCATTCTTGATCAATCACAATACACTTTTTCGATTGTTTTAAATGCTAATGGGAATATATTTTAACATTTACGACGAAGCTTTTCATATTGAAAGAAAACGTAGTGTTTGTTGCAACATTAAACAAAAACCGATAAACCGCAACAACGTCAGCCAATTTTCCTGTCTGCAATATTGTAATCGGCGAATAGCTGCTCGGCGAGAGAGTTGTCGGCATTTTAGATGGTTGCCAATTAAAAAACCAATCGCCATAAGCAACCCAAGGAAAAATCCAAAAAATGGTTATAAGTTGTGTCATGTTTCACATAAGTTGTAACAAAATTACATCATGGAGCATTAAAATTAGTAAAATATAAAATAAGGTTATTGAATCGTATCACATTTTTGTCACTTTTGATCTCAAATCTCAACTGCCGTTATAAGAATATCCGTTTTACATATGTGCTTTACAAACTATATACACATGAAGAGAAAAAACACATAAGCGAATTTCATGAAGTAGCCCTAGCTTTTTTTAAATATCATTAAGGTTCGATGACAATCGTTTAATGTTCGGAAAGTCGTAATTTAGAAAAATGAAAAGTCAAGTATATCATGTCTTATTGAAGCTATTGCAAACATTTATAGATCTACTTTAATAAATTTCAGAAAAAGCTTAAAATTAAATTTATGAAAGTCCTAGATTTTAAAGGTTTTAATTTTCTCTTTATGGATTTTATTTATTAGGAAAACGGATGCAAGAACTAATGCGGAAAAATTTCGTACTTCGATGATTTGAAATTGAGAATTCTCAATACTTAAACCCCCCTCCCACCATTTAACAGATACATTTTTATAGAATTACCAAAGTAGATCAAATTAAAAAATCAGTGTTAAACATAAGTACGTGATATCAAAATATTATAACAGCTTTTCGATCTATGTCTAATCTATATACGTCATGCACAAATTAGATACCCTCTGATACATGAAAACGATGTATACGGTTTATGAAAATACCTGGAAGTGTATGTAAGAAATGAATAATTAAAATAAAAAATAAAAATCTCAGCAAATTAATTGGATCATAAAGGAAACAAATCTTAAACCTATCGTTGCGCACATATACGAGTATACACGTTTCCGTTTTCACATTTTCAATTTTTATGCCGTCCTTTATTTTTATCTGCCATCATCCATTATACATCAGAACAACAAAAGGTATTATGTATAAATGTACATGGCAATGTATTTTCAAAGGTATTTAGAAAATATATATAAAAGCGTATGTACGTACGTACGTATACATATATTATGATTTTCTATTTATGTAATATGCATTTCCATTAAAAGCCACGTTTCACAATACAACGAGACGAGATAATATATAAACCCGAATAAAATCATCTTGAGATTTCACATCTCATTTTCCTAATAATAAAAAAAGAAAAGTATAACAACAAAAACAAAAAAATGTAAAAGAAAAGTTGGAAAAAATCGAAAGAAACATAAAAGCTCCTTTTTACAAATAGATACGTATACATACAAATACCAATACTTGTATGTATGTATATATCTGGAGCCGAGGAAAAAAGTTTATTTTATGTCTTTTTTATCTGTATTCTGTTATAAGAGCATATCCCCAATATATAAAATGTTTAAAAAAAAAAAAGGAAAACAAAAAACCCATGTTATCATTTTCAAAGTGTTTTTCGTGTAATTTTATATAGAATTCAAGTTTTTCTTCGTGTTTTATGTTTTTTATTTTTTATTTTTCTAAACCAAATACTTCATTAATGATGTATACATCATTGATTCCCAAATGGTTATACGTGCACTCCTTAAATACTATATTATACACGTGTAGAACCTATAGGAAATAATAATGTATTATCATGTACATACATATACTCGACACAAACCACTGTATAACGAAACATATAACTAACCATCATACAAAACATAATCATATTGTATACATTTTATGATTGTTGATTGTTATAATTGCGGTGAAATGAAAAATGTAACGTACTAATGATTATATAGAGTAGAAAGATTATTAAGGCTACATATTTTATGATTGATGTTTTTTTTGTTTTTTTTTTCATAATTTTAACATACATTTCGCATTAAAAATGGAACATAAATAAATTTTGAAAATTCTTTCGAAGTCCTATACATTTTATTCGAAAGGGAATGTAGACGGATGTTATTTACTGTATTGTTTAATAGGCCCCCTTTAGAATACCAACTTATTAAAAACAATTTGCATTTGTGTTTGAGTGCATTTCTAACACAATCCTACACCTCGAACGCAACTTTTTCCACAATTAAACGTCACCAAATCAATCATTTACATTTTACAAAAATTTTCCGTTATTTTGCAGGCACAGCCCTTCAAAAATGTCATGAGTGTGATTTGTGAAAATTTGTTTTCTTGTATGTTTGCACCTGGATAGGAGGTTAACGTGAAAAAAATCATATTGAAGCAAAGCGCAACCACAACACATTACCAATGACCCGTGGTGCATTCGAAATATTAATATTCACTAGGACCTTAGAATTAAAAACATCAAAGAAACAATTAAAGAATTCAGTTCGAAATATTACTTAAAACTAGAAACACATCCCAACTAATTGGCTAGCAATATACTAAAACAGCCACAATTTAGGCGGCTGAGAAGAACAGGAAAGATAAAAAGATTCTAGAATAAACCCATCAAAAAAAATAGTAAAAAAAAAAAATTCTCAAAGATTTTCCTTCTCGATTCTAACTGACTGGTATATGAAACTGAACCGAAATTTCCGAAAATTGTCGCTCCTGTTTACGAGAATTAGTTAAGAATATTTTGACGAAAATTTCGAAGTTAACTGTAAATTTCCCATAATTGTTTTCCCTAACAGAAGTTGTACGAGACAAAAACAATTTAGATGGACAAAACATATAAGTTGCCAATATGAGCGTAATCTTCAACGACATTGTTAACTTTGACTTGATTTAATTTGTAGCATTTCGAAATTGTGCACTAATGTTGAAATTTTGATTTATGTCATTTTTGTGTTGGTAAATTTTTTTTCTTTTTCTGCGTTAAACAAAGTTTGATAGTTTCCCTTAAATGTGTGTTATATTTAATAAATAAGAAAAGCTTGTGGCTACACGTCCTAAGATTTTGAACCCTGTGGAATGGTCAAATAATAAGTGAACATTTTTTTGTTTCCAAATTATGTTGTTTACCAATTTTGCAGGATATTTTATTGTGAAATTTAAAATCGGAAAGCTTTAAAATTCTAACATTAATGTCAAAGTTATTAAGTGTTAAAAAATCTTTAAATAAATATTAAACAAATTTAACTGTTATTTAAATTCCGGTTCAAATTGGCGAATTCATATTTTAGGGTTAAACTGAACAAATTTGGTGTAATTTGTACAAATTTTTTAATTCGCTGGATCAGACGTTGAAATAAAACACCGTAGCACCAAAATGAAACCACTTAATTGATTTTAATTAAATTCAAAATTTGAATACAATAATTTAAACTTTATTTTTACAATTCAATAAAACTTCCTTTGATCGCTTTTTTTAATCACTTCTTTTTGCTTGTATTGCTTTTCCAGAATGACCGATCTTTTTTTATGTTCATCGTCAGCTAGTTTTTTTCCCGGGGAATCCAAATGGAAACTCGTTTTGGTTGTAAGCCACTGAACACCAGTTTAACTATTTCCGATGCCATCTCTGATAATGATTTGAACCTTTGATATTTACAATATAGTGACATCTTACAGTGAATAGTTAGTTACCTTAAATTTATCTAGTACACATATCTTATAAATGAGCTACTAATTTAATCTATATATAATTGAGTTATAATAAAAAGTTTTAGAATCTTTGATATTTGTGTCAAACTAATAATATGTGAAAAACAAAACAATAATAATGTAACGGTGACACCTAGTGTGTAATAGAATAAGTAAAACTAATAGCTCAATGTTTACTGTACTAAATGGAATTTTCCATGATAAAAATTGTTACGTAATGTTTCTACGCTATTCCAACTGGAAAAGTCGTGAACTTTCGAGAAGCTTGGTTTGTGTATATAAAAAGGCGAACAAGATCGAATTGGATTATTGGTATTTGGAACGCGATAGAGTAAACTTGTAAGATTATAAGTAATATTTGGAAAGCGATAGTATAAAGATTAAAAAGGAATTAAAAAGTGATTTAAAAAGTGTTTTTGTGCGAAATAAAAAGTAAAAGTGATTAGTAAAATTTGAGAATAATTTATATAAAGTGATTTTGTGAATTTTGATTGATAAACTGTGTTGTAATAAATTTTGTGAAATAAATAAATTCGTTGGTGATAAATTGAATTGAGTTTGTATTATTCACAATCCAGTGATACGAACCTTGATTGACAAGGCAAAAACGTAACAATAATAACAATTGTGATTTGTGAACAAGCTAAGTTTACATTAGATTACAAAAAATAGCATTTCTTAATTCTGTTTATTTAATTTCAGAATTCATGAACATTCTCCCGGCCTTAAAGGTACTACCTTTAAACATCTTCAACTGGAAGTAAAACCACCTTATTTAGTGGTCGTTTATATTCGCTGTTTGCCGTCTTAATTGTCACAACTCTGATGTGACCATCTTCGCCAGGATGAACTTCTTTTATGCGACCGATGGCCCACTTGCATGGAGGTAAAAATTGTTCCTTTAGAAGAACCACATCGCTAATTTTTAAATTGTTTTGTGTTATTTGCCATTTATTTCGTTAATGTAGGTTGTGTAAATATTCCGTACTGAAACGCTTCCAAAATGTAAATGTTCGCTGTTGAATTGTACTCCACATCTTAGATAATTTAACTGGTGAATTCTCTCCGTACGGATCCGGTAAACTGGTTATTGGCGCTCCAATCAACAGGTGAGCTGGGGTTAAAGCCTCATACGATTCGTCGTTAGTTGATAATGTTGTAATGGATCGAGAATTCAAAATTGCTTCTATATTGCAAAGTAACGTGGTCAGCTCTTCATAAGTAAAATTTATGTTTCTCGTTGCCTTCACCAAGTGAGTTTTTACGGACTTTACTGCCGATTCCCAAATTCCAGCAAAGTGAGGTGCCAGTGGTGGTGTGTAATGCCAGGATATTTTATTTTCCGACAGATATGTACCAATGTTCTTAATGAATTCATCCGATGATATTAATTTTTGAACCTCATTTTGATGTCGATTTGCTGTGTGGAACATTTGTTTGAGTTTTCTGTCTGCTCCAACAAAATTGGACCCATTATCGCTGTGTATGTTGGAACAAACACCTCGTCTTGCAACAAACCGCCTTAAAGCTGCAATGAACCCATCTGTAGTGCAATCGGTGACCACTTCTATATGAATCGCCTTTGTCACAAGACAAATAAAAATGGCAATATAATCCTTGTACATTTTAGCGCCGCGACCTCTTCTATTTGGCAATGAAATGGCTCCAGTGAAATCAACACCAGTGTTTTCAAAAGGTTTTGCCGGACTGACTCGTATCTTAGGTAGTTGCCCCATTAATTGTGTCGGTGACTTTCCTCTATATCTCGCGCATGTAACACACTGCTTAACCATCTGGTTGACCATACTTCTGCCAGTGATAATCCAGAACCTTTGCCTTAAAATATGAAAAGTTAGGGAAGGACCAGGATGGAGGAACTTTAAATGAATGAATGTTGCAATCATTTTGCTGAAGATGGAATTTTTATGCAAAATAATTGGATGTTTTGTTGCGAAACTGCAACTGGCTCTCTCCAATCTGCCGCCTACTCGTAAGGTTCCATTTTCATCAAGAAACGGATTTAGAGACTTCAGAGTACTTTGTTTTTCCAATGACAAATTTTTGTTCAATCGCTTGATGTCATCTTTGAAATCGTCTTGCTGAACATATTGTATTATGATTTCTTCCGCTCGTGAAAGTTCAGACGAAGTGAAATATGGGAGAGTAATCGCAATGTCGTGTTTATTTTTTGAATATCTCGCAATGAAATTCTTTACAAATCGATTTATTCTTGCTAAAATTCGTATTAACTTGGGATATGATGAAAACTTAGTGATTAATTTCAGTATCAATGTTTGCTTTAACTCTGTATGCAATGCAGTTGTGTATTTCTTTCGCATTTCTAAGCGGATTGCGTCATTATTCTCTCGGAGTTCTTTTTCCTTTGGCCACATTGTTCTTGGCTGTGATAGCCATTCCGGCCCTTGCCACCACAACTTGTATCCACCTAACTGGGATGAAAATAATCCTCGCGTTGCTATGTCGGCAGGGTTATCGCTTGATTTTACGTGGGACCATTTTTCTCGCGGACATGACGTTAAAATTTGTGATGTCCTATTACCAACAAAACATGTCCATTTGCTTGGGTGATCACTAAGCCAAGATAACACGATAGATGAATCCGTCCATGCAAAAACACTATGTTTCATATGTTGCATTGAGTTTGATACAGCCATTAAAAGTGTCGTTTCTAAGACTGTGGCGCATAATTCTAACCTTGGTAACGATTTTTGTTTTATAGGTGCCACCTTGGTTTTCGCCGTCATGAGACTAACTCGTATAATATTTTGCTGACAAATGCTTCTACAATAGACAGCTGCGGCGTATGCCTTTTCGCTTGCGTCTACAAAAACATGGAATTCCACTGTTCCTGAGCATTGAATCCATCGCGCAATTTCTAAATTTTCAAAACATGGAAATTTATTTCTAATTTTGATGTACTGTTTTTTAGTTGTTTCCGGAAGTTCATCATCCCAACACAATTTTTGTAGCCATAAAGATGCATCCGACAACATGCTTCATTTAGTCGCTGAAGTGATTTCAATACCTTTTATCTTAAAAGAGAAATAGTAAACCAAGAATTTTTATTGCATTCCTATCATCGCTTATGTTTACGAATGGATCATTTTCACAAATTAAGGTAGAATTCGCACTCCATTTTCTCAATTCGAATCCAGCTGACTTTAAAATTTCACTTACACTATTTTTTAATTTTAGCATTAAATCGATGGAATCGCAGCCAGTCAGCAAATCGTCGACATAAAAATCATTTTTAATTATTTGAGCTGCCTCAGGATAATTAATCATGTTGTCTAAAGCCAATTGGAATAAGCATCTAGTTGCCAAAAATGGCGCAGGAGCAGTACCATAGGTAACAGTGATTAATTTAAAATGTTTAAGTTTTTCATCTGGATCGCAGCGCCATAGGATTCTCTGATAGTTGGCACCATCTTCATCAACACGCACCTGACGATACATTTTCTCAATGTCTGCAGTTACTACATATTTATGTGTTCTAAATCGCAATAATATATCCCAAAGAGATGATTGTATTGATGGTCCAATCATCATCGCATCGTTTAGAGCGATTCCTGTGGAACTTTGTGACGATCCATCAAATACCACGCGAACTTTAGTTGTGCTACTGCTTGTTTTCATTACTGCATGATGAGGCAGGTAAAAGCATTTATTAATAGTCATTAGGATGTCTCTTTCAGCTACTTCTTCCATATGCTTTAAATCAAGGTATTCAGTCATAAATCTTTTGTACTCAATGCTAAGTTCTTTGTTGTTCTTAAGTTTACGCTCAAGATTGTGAAACCTTTTTTCCGCCATGTGTAATGAATTTCCTAGCTTTGATAAATTTTCCTTGAATGGAATTTTTACAATAAAACGGCCTGTGGAATCTCTCTGCACACTTAATGAGAAGTGATTTTCTGTTTCAATTTCTTCTGGACTCATTTTTTTTGTGGTTGGTGGTTCTTCAATTTCCCAAAACCTTTTAAGAACTTCGTCTAATTTAATTTCTTAATTTAATGAGATATGTTGTACTGATGTAGTATTTGACAAACTCGACTTTCCAGACACGATATACCCGAACATGGTGTTTTGTGCAATAACAGAAGAGTCTGAATTAGTTTGCTTCCCGGCTCGTAATACATTAAAAATACATCAGCACCTAACAACATATCAATTTTCCCAGTTTTATAAAAGTCAGGGTCTGCTAGGTTTAATTCACTAATGAACTGAAGCTGTGCGGTGTCAAATTTTGATGAAGGTAGCACTACCGGTAATTTGTCCAAAATAAATGTCTCGGTATTAATGGATGAATTTGAGAATCGCGACATGATCCTTAAATTAGCAACTCCTCTCGTTACAATGCCTGATGAAGCCAGTCCCGCTATAGGTATTTGTGCGCCTTTCTTCGGTAAACGTAACTGATTAAAAAACCTTTCATCGATGAAGGACGCTTGAGACCCACTATCTAAAAGAACTCTGACAAGTCGCATTTGTCCTAACCCGTCTCCAACCTTTACAATTGCTGTGGGTAGGATCGCTTGTATATTTAAATTCGCCAGGTAATTATTCAAACTATTTTCGCTGTTTGATGAGGTTTGCGAGTTGACTGGTACTTCGGTGTTCACGTTAGCGATTATTGGTTTTGACACAGTTTCATTTTGCTTACCAATGTCATCTGAATGAAGCAAAGCGTTGTGTTTTCGATTGCACTTGAAACATCTCATTTTTAGTTTGCAAAAATCAGAGCGATGATTACCTCTCATGCAATTAAAACACAGCTTTTTTTCTGCAATTATACCTCGACGAGATGAGACGTCTAGTGCCAGAAACCTTTCGCATCTATGCAGAAAATGCGGTTGATCACAAAATGGACAGGTGGTTGCTGCCAACACGTTCGCACTCATGATTGCATTACTGAGTTTTATGATCTTCTTTGATACTGGTTCTGCTCGTTCCAATGCGTTGCTATACTCATTGAGAAATGTCGTAAAATCATTGATGGTTGGAAACTGTTTCTCGCCTGTTTTCAATGCCCAAGCATTTCTTGTCTCTTCATCGCACTTTTCTAATAATAAATAAATAAGCCAACCGTCGCGAGTTTCTGCTCCATGGCCCAATGCCGCTAAACCTCTCAAAACTTCATCAGTAGTATCCACCATGCGCCTGATATCCTTTGAAGAACAATGAATACGCGGTTGACTCAAAAATTGTCGAATCAGATTTGCCATGATATGATCCTTGTGATCATATCTCTTCACGATTTTCTCCCATGTGCTTTCATAGTTAGCATCCGATATTGACACATGTTTTACTATATTCGCTGCTTCTCCACCTAAGAGTCCCTTTAAATATTTAAATTTATGCACCTTCGATAATTACTCGTTATTATGGATCGTCGCTTCAAAAAGATCCTTAAATGAAGGAAAGTCCGCGTATTTCCCATAAAATGGCGGAATTGAAATTTTCGGTAATTTAATCTCGTCTCGTCTGGAATTTAACGCAAAACTTCTATCCTGCAACGTGTTGAAATATTCTTGTTGCTGCTGAACAAATGTTTGCATGGTGGAACTAAACTGCTGATGTAAATCGTTAAACATGTTGTTGCGCTTGTTCGATTCCGTTCGAAATTTCGCCTTTAGCATTATGTATCTTTCTTCAACCTCTCAAAGTTCTGAAGGTTGCGCCGGATAAGCAGTAAGACGATCCTCAACGTCCTTGAATTCATTAAACGCTTTCTCTAGTAGCTCTAAACGGATGCAAATATCCTCAGCACTAGTGTCATTATTTATGTTTGCACCATAAATCTCGAGTCGCGTTATGGTTCCTTTGTGGTTTCCGCGTTTCCGGTGTAGCGCTTCAATTGCCTTTTGATCTGCTTCAGTCATACTGCACTCATTTTTATTCTTTATCGTTATTCTTTATTTTTCACTCTCACACTACACAATAATAGGTTCCCTCGAATTCGCGTAAAAAAGAATTGGGATAAATTTAAAAAGAAACCGTTCGATCGCAAAATGAACGTTATAATCGCGTACCCAATCTTTTTAGAATTATGTAGTTAAATAAAGAAAACAACTCACGGATTTTTCCTTTACTTGCAGATCGTCAATGAGGCTAGATTTGGCTAGCAACGCCCTTTAATATACCCAAATTGTTGAAAATGTCCAATATGGTTTTCCAATTTGTCGCAATGTGGTTTCTGAACTTATTTCACCGTTAAGATCCGGCTCGAAGCACCATGAACAAATTTGGTGTAATTTGTACCAATTTTTTAATTCGCTGGATCAGACGTTGAAATAAAACACCGTAGCACCAAAATGAAACCACTTAATTGATTTTAATTAAATTCAAAATTTGAATACAATAATTTAAACTTTATTTTTACAATTCAATAAAACTTCCTTTGATCGCTTTTTTTAATCACTTCTTTTTGCTTGTATTGCTTTTTCCAGAATGACCAATTTTTATGTTCATCGTCAGCTAGTTTTTTTCCCGGGCAATCCAAATGGAAACTCGTTTTGGTTGTAAGCCACTGAACACCAGTTTAACTATTTCCGATGCCATCTCTGATAATGATTTGGACCTTTCATATTTACAATATAGTGACATCTTACAGTGAATAGTTACCTTAAATTTATCTAGTACACATATCTTATAAATGAGCTACTAATTTAATCTAAATATTGTGACGGTGACACCTGGCGTGTAATAGAGTAGGTAAAACTAGTAGCTCCATGTTTTACTGTACTAAATGGAGTTTTCCATGATAAGGGTTGTTACGTAGTGTTTCTACGCTATTCCAACTGGAAAAGTCGTGAACTTTCGAGAAGCTTGGTTTGTGTATATAAAAAGGCGAACAACATCGAATTGGATTATTAGTATTTGGAACGCGATAGAGTAAACTTGTAAGATTATAAGTAATATTTGGTAAGCGATAGAGAAAAGATTAAAAAGGAATTAAACTGAATTAAAAAGTGTTTTTGTGGAAATAAAAATTATAAGTGTACAGTAAAAATTTGAGAATAATTTATATAAAGTGATTTTGTGAATTTGTATTAATAAACTGTGTTGTAATAATTCTTGTATGAAATAAATAAATTCGTTGGTGATAAATTAAATTGAATTGGTTTTATTCACAATCCAGTGATACGAACCTTGAGTGACAAGGCAAAAACGTAACAATATAATTGAGTTATAATAAAAAAGTTTTAGAATCTTTGATATTTGTGTCAAATTAATAATATGTGAAAAACAAAACAATAATAATAACAATTGTGATTTGTGAACAAGCTAAGTTTACATTAAATTACAAAAAATAGCATTTCTTAATCCTGTTTATTTAATTTCAGAATTCATGAACATAAACAGAATAAAATATTTTAAGACCATTAACTAAAATACATACTATATTGTATTATCGTACAAATCCCATACCACAACAACATAACCATACAAAATTTAAACTTTTACAGTTTCCAGAAAAATAAAATTGCAACTATAAACTCATCAAAACTAACAAAAAATTTTTTTTTTCGAGTTTTACAAATAGCGTGATGGTAAGGATAGGTTAGGGTGGTGCATCGATTTGTAATATATGTACAAATCATAAAATTATTAAACACTTAAATCGTTGAATTTTGATTTTATTTACTATTCACTGAAATTTAATAGAATCACAAAGTTGTTGTTATATTCGTTGAAATACCTCAATCAAAAAGTGAAGAGTTATTTGCGCCTAGTTTTTCAATATAAAAATGGAAATATCGGCATCAATTTTGGCATTTATTTGTTAGATTTTATGTGGATTATATTTATAACTATATGCCAATTATATGATTTAATCAATTGTGGTTATTTTTTGAAATGTGCAATTAAAGTGTAATGTTGGAAATAGCAGGTTATAAGAAACATTGAATTTTTTGCAATTTTGAATTAATTAATTTGAAGCTTTCACTGTTGACAGAGTTCGCTGAACGAGAGTTTCCATTTATGTTGAATCAAACAACTTTGGTTTTTCTTTGGTATGTGTATAATTTCAATACTAAAGCTATTGAAATATTTACAGCTGTTTAATTTAAAACCATCGCGGTAATAAATGTATCGTTTTACCCTTGAAAAAGGATGGGAGCCAGTGCTGAGCCATTATTCCCCATAAATAGTCGGATGGTGCTCTCATCAATAAAGTAACAGTCATTCAAAAATTTGAAAAAATATAGTTTTAAGGTTTATATTCACTACAGAATTGTTAATAGAAAAAAAATCCCGCTGATCAATTTCAATGCAACTGGTATTAAATGACCCTAAAATTATATTTTTCTAAAAAGGGGCCCAAATGTGATGCTATGGAATAATATAGCGGCTATTTTTCATTACAAATTGTTAAAATATGTCGAACTATTTCTTTTTATTTTCAAAAGCGGTTTAATTTTTCTTTTAAGCTTTAACACTAGCGGTTTAACGCTGCAGTGCTATACACTCGATCAATAGATGGCAGCAGCCAAACCAAATGCCGGCGTACATATATTGGCAAAACTTATAAATGCTCTAAACAAACGTATAGTCTTACCAGTTTCTATGCATGTACAGATTTCTAAATAGGCCTTTGGAATATCTGACGATCCGTTCCTTGAAGTACATATTGCGGCTTTACAAAACATTAAAGTGTTTTAAAATAAAAATAGTAACCGCAAATTTTATTAAATGGGTTGAATTTGAAAATTTCGAATAAGAGAGGGCCTTTGCTGAAAGGAGGCAAAATTTCATCGTTCACACCATTTTTAGATGACAGATAGTAAACTTCAAATCATCGAACCAAAAAACCATATTTTTTGTAGAATGATAATTACTCATTTCCATTTACTTAATGAAGAATCTACCGGCAGTAAGGGTGAACCGAGAGCCTTTTCGCACTGTGCAGACCATTATGCCGGTCCCACGGTTGACCGTGGTTTTCACGTGGCAGGGTCGGAAATGTCTAACTGGGGACGTGGGACGAGGAAGAATTGGATAAGGATAAGTTTTACAGTACTATGTCAAGGTTATGATGCTTCTTTGGCATTACGGTGAATTGGAATGAAGACCGACCAGGTACGGTAAACGCCGTGTTATCTCGGAACTCTTTGTCTAGCGGTATTTGCCAAAAGGCACCCTTTAGGTCCAAACTTGACATTAATTTTGGTATTCTCTAATTGACTTAAGAGTCCGTCGATTATGGGCAGCGGATACCCTTCCTTTTTCGTGAACTCATTTACCCGTCTAGCGTCCAAACACAACCGAACTTTACCATTCGGCTTCTAAACCAACGTCACGGATGAACTCCATGAACTTCTCGACTCTTCGATAACCCCTAATTTCCACATGCGACCTAAGTGCCTGCTTAGTTGGTGTAGCTCCTTGTACATCTATAGTACGAGATACATACTAAAGTCGTCTTACCTAGACATTGTTTATTGAAAGACGAAATTTTGTTTATAACCTTGACGAGCTGTATTTGTCTTCAGGAAGAAGTTTATGAATTTTTTCTAGCTCAGTAATGTCATTATTTATTTCAGAAATTAAACCTGGTGCTATACCGAACAATCTCCAAAAATTAATTCCGAGACACAAGGACTGCGTTAATGCAGGTATCAAATAAATTTGCATGGGTTTTTCAATACCCTTACAAACCTTAATATATATATATATATATATATATATATATATATATATATATATATATATATATATATATATATATATATATATATATATATATCCGACAACAGGCTCTTAATAGCCTCATGCCGTCTTAATAAGAGACGAAATGTAGGAAACATTACATTTAGATTTACTGAAAACTGATTCACAACCGCTACCCAAAGCCGTTATGGTTGCCCCACTATCTAATATTCCTTTGTATGGCATGCCATTAAGACTTATATCGGCGTACGGTCGACCATCTTTATGGTTTGAAAAGATGTATTTGACGATTTCCTGTTTCAGGTAGTTCCGTTTGTCCCAATAATTACGAACTCGCAATTTAGCCGAGTAGAAGGATTTTTGCCCTTCGAAATAACAGGACAATTTTCACAAAGAAATTTTGAATGAGAATTTATAGGATTTGGAGATTCTACGTCTAGGTCGAAAGAACAAGTTAATGTTGATTTTGTTGAATACGATTCTTGATTATTACTGGATGTGGTGGTTATTGCTGCTGAGGAGTCCTTGAAGTATTCAGGGCAACTTCCTGATACATCATCACGTCATTTCCCACATCATTACGACACTTTAAACAGTGCGATTTATAGATGCTATCTTCTCCACAACCAGGACAAAATAGTCTTTCGGGCTTAGCACATCTTGTAAAAGTGTGACGTATGTCCCGATAATAAGCTGTTTGATTTGTGCTTTGATTCAATGGGTTAATTTGGTTAGGACAATTTCGGCTCGGAAACTGGCCAGAGTTTAATTCGAAAGGTGGTTGAAAATTTTGAAATCCAGAACTTGTTGCTGATCAGCAAGAAGATTCTGCAAACCGGGATTCATATTATTATGGATGATTCTCAATATGTATTTCAGAGTCCAATATAAAATTACGTAAACGAAGGGTTAAACCTAAAATTTCATTTTAAAATACTATGAAGATTTCACTCAATTTTTATTTTCGTCAATCTATTAGTCAACGTCTATGTTATCATCCGTTCGACGATCTTGAAAACGATCGGTAATATCTGATTTTGGTTGCAATCAATTCGATTACGGATTTCGTTCTAGATCGCACCAGCAACAATTTGAAGTGGCCAATTTTAAAATAACCCCAATTTGATCTGTCAAATCCTTTTCTGAAATGTGATAGGTATGTGTCAAATGCCCGATTCTAAATAGAAACCTCTCTATGGGTATGCCATCCGCTCTGCCATCAAAATCAATCTTCTATAAGTTTATAGGTGAATTTTCCTATCGCTCTGGGCAAAAATGGTAGCTGGTTGAGATAAGAATAAGGGTAGCAGATGCCGTGAAAACATAGTTTGGTCATTAAAATTTTGCATATTAGAGGGTGCTAGGTTCTGGCCTACTTGTAGGACCGCAGCATTTTGGCGATTTTGATGGATATTTGATGATGCTTTCATTTGGATCTTTTTGTTGATGATCGATGTTTAGGTTATGAAATTGTTCGAGATTTGGTACTTGGGTTTCCAAATAACGATTATGAACGCCGGGAATATTGTTCTGCTTATTTGCTTTGTTTGGTGTAAATACAACCGTTCCCCTACAAGAGACGGATTCGATATCCGATGCCTCATCATCTGACGACGAATTTCCCCGACTTCAATTACGAGATTTTTTTTTATAAAGGTAATCGATTGATATAAAAAGTCGTGGTTATTTAAAGAACTTTTAAAGGACAATTCACATTACACTTTTCGGTATATATGTGTATATATCTTTATAGGTATTTTTTGGTGCTTGCGAAGTATCATATATCGGATACCGATAGGCGTTTAACGGGAACATATACACACTTCCAGAATAATATGAGTTTGTGCTATGCGAGGGGAATAGGGCGGGGTGGAGTCGAACCCATTACCACTGAGCGGGGGGACGAAAAATCAGCTCATAAGACCCCAGTAACAGGTCTAGTAACGCAAAAGAGTAAACTTAGTAAAGGGTTATATAGCCAAATTTGTTTGTATGTTATAATATTTAAGGAAATGGCTACTTTATTAGGCCAAAGAGAGTTCATTTAAATTCAACGCCGTTGTGCCCTATTACTGAAAAGGATGATTTTTGGAGGCTATGACACGCCGCCCTGTCTCATTACCATAACCGCGTTCAACAAAAAATTAGGTGGAAGAATCAGAAAGAAAACTTCCAAATTGGTGATTTAGTAATTCGAAAAGAAGCAGCCCTCTTGCGGGGTGACACCCTGATGTAAACGGTCTGGTTGGAGTACCTTCTTAATAAGACAGATTATAGCGCGTTCAATTGTCCAAATCAAATTATGGAAATTGCCACTGGAATTGTCGACGGTTTACTAAAACTTGATTCTAACCTCGTGTTCATTACCTTGAATCTAAAACAAGATTCAACCGAGTACCCGGTTTTTAAAAAAAAACGGAATTTTTGTCTAAATGTTAAAGGATACAGGATATAGCCGAAATCAGCAAGATTGACGAAGTTATTTGTATTACTATCGGTTTGCGGTGCGGTGAGTACTAGGCTTAAGTTAAAAAAAAATTAAAAGTATTTAAAATAATAGACAACTATGTAGGATAATTGAGGAAATAAAGTCAAGACTTTACATCTTTCCAAAATCGTTAAAAATTGATCGAATCGATTGAATCGTTAATTGAATGTTTTGCTGAACTAAATTTAGCACTCAACTCTTCAAGGCGACAACGGGCTGGAGAGTTAGGCTCAAAAATGGTGGCACAGATCTAAAACTATGAACTCGTAGATATATAGTGCTTCAAAAACACCGTGACTATATAGAGACTAAAAGACAGGTGATAGGCTATAATTTGTATATCATTAGTAGTTGTATTTCTGTTAGCCAAACAAACATTGGCAACATATTATATGGCTATGACTTCAATCATCTTGATAATTGTGTGTTTGAATACTTGTTTGAAACATTTTAATTTCGAAGAATTATTTATATAAATCTTCCTACTTTTTGACTAATTCGATAAAATTCTATCACTAAAGATGTAGTTTAGCAAATACGCTCGGTCGCACATTGCTATGGGTGTCGTACGACCAAGTAATCAACTCCAGAAAACAACGTTTTTTATTAAAAAGAGAGCGGAAAATGAATACATTTCACGGTTTTCGTAGGAAATAGATATTTGTATATCAAGAACGCAAAGCGGTGTCGCACAAGAAACGAATTGCTTTTTACTAAAACAAACATTTGCTGAAGAAAGAATTTAAAAGAAAATTTCACAAACAACATTTTTTGCGTACTACAAATCTATTAAAATCCTCATTATGTCTCAAGAAAAAAGGAAAAAATAAACTTTCAGGATATCAAAATATACTACAGCATTATTGTTTTATTTAAGAAGCTAAAGGAAACGAAAATGACGCTTCCTCTGATGTAGATATTGAGGAAATCGCATTGGTTGTGATAATCACAAAAATTAGACGATTCAAATTCAACACTTGAATTATTCTTGCTACCTACTTCTAGTGGAAATATTGTAGTTGACTTAACTATTAATATCGAGTCGAGTGATCATCATGAGCAAATCACTTTACACAATTTTCCACGTGATTCCTTCGATAGCAAATTTTTTTCAATTTATTATAAGAAACAATTTGTTAGTATGTTCGATTACTAAATAATTAGTTAGAGCCTGTAAAAAGAGTGAATTTACCTAAATCGTCACCAGAAAGTAGTCAGTCATTTCGTAAATTATAAAAAAAAATAGACTGAGTTGCTTTCGAGATTAGATAATAAAACTTCTATTAATCGCAGGCAACAAACAACGCACAAAATTAGAAGTAAACGGTGGTATGGAGTGATTAAAATTATTATCTATTTAGGCCAACTTTTAAGTAAGCAGAATTTAACTTTTCGCACCTAAAGTGGTAAACTTCACGAACAAAAAAATAGGATTTTTCAAAAATGCATTGAAATGCTTGTGAAATTTGACCCGATAATATCGGAACTTACAAATGCTCTCCTATCTTGGAGATAAAATTCAAAACGACACCATATCTTTAATTGCATCAAGTGGATTCTACTCCATACAACAAATAAGTGTCGTAATTGGTTCATTTCAATTTAACATTAAAATTCGTAGAAATTCATGAGCATTTTTCCCAATTTTAGTCCTTAGAAGAGCTGGATTAATAGCATTTGTTGTTTATCTGTTAAAAATATTAGAGATTAATAGCATAAGAGGCCAAAGTTTTGTTAAACACGCGCGGAAAAAGAATTTTAGATCTGTATCCTTGAGTTTTTGTGTTCCTTGTTCAAATGATGCCACTAATATCAACCAAGTAACAATCAATTTTTTTTAACGTGCAAGAGTTATACAACTTTTTTTCCGCGTCCACCAAAAGATGGAACGTTTAAAAAAATATTAAAATTTTAACGTTAAAACCCTTCGCGGACAATTTCGTCTCGGCCCGGATGAATTTCGGAAATACCACCCAATGCCCATTGTCCTGGGGGAACGTTGTTATCTCTCAATACTACTAAATCGCCTATTTTCATGTTGTTTTGTTTTAGCCGCCACTTTGACAAACTGTTTAAAGTTGTGAGGTATTCTGATTGCCATCTTCTAGCAAAGTGTTGGAACATCTGTTGCAACATCTGCCAACGAGACAATCGATTTATTTTTAGGTGCGTAAGATCAGGTTCGGGTACTACCGTGATTCAGTCCAATAATGAAATGCGCTGGTGTTAGCGTTAGAATATTTTCCTCTAATGAATCACAAAGAGGTCGGGAAGTTAACAGTGCTATCTGTGTTAATAATATATTTAACTCTTCGTATCATGGTATGGATTGACCCAAAACGCGTCGCAGGTGAAATTTAGCAGACTTTAGTGCTGCTTCGCATAGGCCGTTAAAGTGTGGTGATGCTGGCGGTACAAAATGCCACTTCGTGTTGTTGGTAGCCGCCCAGTTTAATATTTGTTTTTCGTCTTTTGACAAGAGTTGCTGAAAATATTTGATCTCATTGGCAGCGCCTACAAAATTAGTACCGTTATCGCTCTAGACGTCGGTGCAGATTCCCCGTCGATTCTGGAATCTTTTGAATGTAGCAAGGAAGGTATCAGTCGTCATATCAGATACCAATTCTAAGTGTACGGCCTTGGTAGCCATACACGGAAACACTACGATGTATCCTTTGTAGATGGTGGCTTCCCTTGCTTTGTGAGATTTAAGCATATAGGGACCAGCGTAATCTACACTGGTCTGTAGAAATGCGTGGATTAAATTGACCCTTGGTGGTGACAATTGTCCCATGAGTTGGTGTTGCAATATTTTCTTGTGACGAGCGCATTTAATACAGTCGTTCCAACTTCGCCCATACTATTTGTAGTGCGAGCGTATAGTACAGCGGCGTATGCGGTATTTGATGCATCTGCGAATCCACATAGATGTAGATTTTGATCTGAGTTTAGCCATCTTGGTATTTTACGATCTTTTAAAAGGTGTAGTTTGCTCCGAATAGCGATCCATTGCTTCTCGACGTCTGCTGGGAGCTGGTCATCCCAGGCCAGTTTCAGTAGCCACATGCCTTGAAATAAGATTTTTATTTCAACTATCACGGGTGACAGCCATCCCATTGGGTCGAATACACGAGATGCTTCGGACATCATGTTCTTTTTGGTAAACGTGGTAGTGTTTGGTAGAGAAACGGAAAAAGAGAAGCTATCGGCTTGTGGATCGAATTTAATTCCTAAAATAGAAATTAACTTGGTGCCTTCAGTTATTTCTCTAATCGATATTTCTCGGTCGTCTTCTGGCACGCTCTCCAGTAGCTTCACGTTATTTGAAGCCCATTTCCGAAGGTGAAATCCACCGAGTTGGCATAAACTATTCAACTCGGTTTGTGTTGAAATAGCTTCTTCGAGTGTCGACGTCCCAGACATGAGGTCATCCATATAAAAATCCCTCATCATTACCTTTGCTGCATTCCGGTAGGTTTTAAAGTGTAGTTGTGCCAATTTGTTGAGTGACTGTGTAGCCGTTCCGTAGGTGTTGGTTAGAAGTCTATAATGTTTAACTGGCAATGTTGATGTATCGCGCCAAATTATGCGTTGGTAATTAATGTCCAGCTTATCGATCCACACCTGACGGAACAACTTCTCGATATCTACCGTAAAAATATATCGATGTTTCCGGAATCTGATGAGTATCTCTAGCAGGGAATTTTGGATGGTCGGTCCAACCATTAAGCAATCGTTTAATGATACTTCATTTGATGACTTCGCTGATGCGTCGAAAACCACACACAACTTTGTGGTTGAGCTAGACTCCTTCATAACTGGATGGTGCGGCAAATAATATTTCTGCTCGTTAGGTATGGTGATTTCTCCTGGTGGTATTAACTCCATGTTCCCAAGTGCTTCGTATTCTGCCATGAATTTAGAGTAGGTTTTATGGAGTTCCGGGGTTTTCAGCAATCTTTGTTCTAGCAAGCTGAATCGCCTGAGCGCTTGACTTAGTGAGTCTCCTAATTTTGGTCTATTAGGTTTGAATGGTAGTGGAACTATAAATTTGCCTGAACTTTCTATTTTTAAATGGTTATCAAAATGTTCAATACACAACCTTTCTTCGTCTGTGTATTGCTGAACTGGCGGTAGCTCTTCTGTCTCCCAGAACCTTCTCAATGATTTATCAATGTTGACTTCTTCTTGGGCAGAAAAACAGGTTACGACTTTCCCCGGCACATCATTCACTTCAAATTCACCTCCTACAATCCAACCTAATTTTGTATTCTGCGCAATAGGTTGTCCAGGATACTTAGTTGTTTGGCCATCAGATAACAGAGACAAAAATCTGTCGCAACCAATCAGTATATCTATCGACCCAGGTATGTGAAAATTGGGGTCGGCTAGTGGCAGACGATGCAAATATGTTAACTGATCAAGATTGATTGGTGTGGGTGGCAGGTTAGATGTTATTTTGGATATAACGTACGCAGTTACTCCCATTTTGAATTCTGTGTTGTTTCTGTATCTCATTACAACTGATGTCATCCCTCTTGAGCTGCTAGCTTTTCCTCCATTCATTGTATTGATTTTGAATCTTGCGTTAGATCTTCGAACACTTAATCGATTTGCACACTTTTCGGTGATTTAAGACCCCGTTGACGCTGAATCCAATAAAGCACGACAAGGTTGCTAATTGCCTAGCTGGTCGCAAATTTCAACCATTGCCGTCGGTAATAGGGCATCGGCATTACATTCGGGTGATGAATGTGAATTGGTGACGAAATGGTCATCGGCAGGTTCAGATACTTTACATCAAGCTGTCGTGGCACTCGCACTATTGGATTGTTTTAGCTCAGATGAGACATTCGAATCATTTTGTTCAGCATGAGTTAATGAATGGTGTTTCTTGTTGCATTGGTGACATGTACCCTTTGATCGACACTGGAATACATTGTGCCCTTCTGCTAAACAATGAAAACATTTGCCACTCTTGTTGACGTACTGTCTTCCTTGATTTGAACTCATTTCGATGAACTTGGGGCAGTCGCATAAACGATGATGTTGATCACTATATATGCTGCATTTTGGTAATGGCTTCGGTTCTGCAAATAATGATCTCGGCGTCACATTCTGATTGAGTTGGACTTTACTGGATTGAACCTTAATTCCTTTTAGAGAATTCATACGTCTGTTTAAAAATTCGAGTAACTGCTCATTCTTGGGAAATTCTAGTTCTGATGACTCCTGTCGCCATAATTGCAATGTGACATCATCTAATTTCCTTTCGATGAGATAAACTAACCAACAGTCTCTTGGCTCGGCACTTGGTCCAATGGCTTTCAGACCACGAATG
Source organism: Tipula vernalis (assembly GCA_958295665.1). Lineage (NCBI taxonomy): Eukaryota > Metazoa > Arthropoda > Insecta > Diptera > Tipulidae > Tipula > Tipula vernalis. The sequence goes on along the minus strand of OY282559.1, from coordinate 65,043,443 downwards.
ACTTCGTCACAACAATCATATATTCGACTTACTGTTTCAATAGATGGTTTGGTAAGGTTCGTATTTTCGTGAATAGTGCTTTTAAATAAATCATAAAATGACGGCCACTCTCGAGCTTTGCCGCTAAATATTGGTAATGTTAGCCGTGGTAGTTTAAAATCGCTTGATGGTACTGTAACCGATGCATTCAAAATGGTGTCGTTGAAATTTCGAGGTGGTGTTTGAATTTTTGTCCTCATCAGTCGCTGCAATGTGGCTATGAATAAATAATAATTATCATCGATGGCATCCATATCTGATTGTTGGTTGGCATCGATGGCAAAAATGTCACCCTTAATGCTCACGAAATTTGTGTAATGTTCCTTTAACTTCTCTAGTCGCGTTTGCATCTCATCGTACGGTGTTGTATCCTTGCATGATTTGGCATATGTAGTTAATTTTCTTTTCTGCCCTTTGATTACTGATCTTTTCTTTAGTAGACCCTCCATTGTAAATGTTAACAAATAAAACGTGGTAATTTTCTATGCACTCACACTTGAAATCACTGGAACTTTCACGACAATTTTAATTTGAAAATAATATAGTATGCCGAAAGACCGAATTATTGAGTTCGAAATAAATTAATAGATTACGTGATTTTATGTTTGGTTTGTAATCACGTGGTATTAATTTTAATTTGGTTATAAATAATAGTACAAATGGTAGTGCTTTATTTATTTGTGTCTAAATTAAATTGCTTAGTGATATTAAATTTATACTCAAGTGATTTTAGGTTATCCGATAAATTTCTCCAAAATCGCTTTTCACGAGGCAATGTTGTATTGTAAACCCCCACGCGGTCCAATTTTAAGCAATAAATTCACCGGATCCGGCTCGAAGGACCAATGTTCGATAACTCGATTCATTTTAATTTATTTAGCACGATTTCCACGTAGGTGCAGTGAAAATCTAAACACTATTATTTATTTTGATAAACTTTTTTATTTATTTTAAATTTACAATTAATATTTTAATTTTGTAATTTGCTTTTTGCTCGTATCGATGTTGAAATAAGATTGACGATTCCTAAAAATTGTTAGCTGTCATATCCAAAGATTTGCTATACAAAATATAAATGGAATAATTTATGACAGTGTCATCTATGAATCGATATATTAATTCATGCTCTAAATATAGAACATAGAATATACAGTGTGCTTTAAATTTGTGTTGCCATGAAATTACTGTCTGTCAAACTATACTAAATAATTAATTGATAGAATATCAACAAACAATGAAAATTGTTGTGTTGCAATTAAATTAATTTATAATCAAAGTTAAGTGTTCTAATAATTAGGTAAGTAAATAGAATTTATATAATACAAATGGTTAATCACTAAATGGAGTTTCAAATATTATTTCTTGCAGGTATGAACTAAAACAAAATATTGATGACGCCGGTGTATATTTGGAAACTACACATCAGCTGTTGGTCAGATAAGTTTAAACAAAATTGTAGGTTTATTTGAACGCGATTCTTTGGTATGTTTTCTTTTCCGTTTTAGATCTCGTCAATAATATTTACTGGAGTTTCGATGATTCCCCAGAGTTAGCTTATTTAAAAATGGACGGTCTAGCCTTTTCGAGTCTTACTTTTGATATTTTTTGAGGAACTTGTTAACCAGATGTTACATTTGTGATGGTTTCACTACTCGACAACAAATATTTTATTTTTTGTATACTTTGAAGCCCACATGTCACGTTTGTGACAAAAAATTATTGTAATATCAGAAGTTCTTCTTCTAAGTTTTCTTTGGTATGCATTAAAGCCCAGATGTCACAATCGTGAGAAATAAAATTTGATCATTATTTGAAGTCTAATACTGTTTTTTACAAATTTTTCTTCTTTACCAATTTGGTTCCATCTATTAATCGTTATTTTTACTATTATAAAACATAATTTTGTAGTTAAAGTTTGGTTATGTATCAATCATAACCATGTCTGAGGCACGAAAATCGACAAGGCGTAAGTATTTGTTTTTATTAAGTAAACGTTGTAATTTAATTCTAATTTATGTGTACATATTTTCATTCACGAAACTTTAACGTTCATTTTCACAATAAAAATAATATTTTTAATAATTGTTTATTGTATTAATTTCGTGAATAAAAATTCACTGTCACGAATGTGACGTCTGGTCCGCATTCAATACATTTTTTTTTTAGCTGTGTTTGCAAAAGGGGAATGGCTAGTAGATGAGGAATATTTACAAAAATTACTTACGGATTCCGATGATGAAAATCAAGATGAGGATTTGAACGATCCGGACTATCTAATACGCGAATCTCTACAAGAAGCGTCGTCGAGGATTTTGAAATCGAACATGAACAAGCTATCGATGAGGTTGATGAAGCACCATTGGAAAATTTTCAATTCGTATTTAAATTAAATACGTTCATTAAAATAGATGAGATGTGAAAAATTATTGAATACTTTCAGAGAGATATTACCACTTCCACAAATCTTTGAAACGGAAACTCGGCAAGTGGATGGATCACGTCAGAATTTCAAAAAAATATTCTACCTGTTGTTCACACCTGCTCTGTGAATATTGATATAAAATTACCAATACAATATTTTCGCAGATACTTCGATAATAAACATTTTGAGGATGCTTGTATACAAATATGTATTTTTTTTAACAAAAAAGGGATTTTACTTAAATCAACACCCGTGGAAATAATGAAATTGTATGGCATGTTTTTGATAATGGAATGCATACCGTTTCCTCGTATAGTTCTTTATTGAAGGGCGGATTACAATCTTCAAAAAATATCCTCGGCAATGACAAAAAATCGATTTAAATTACTCCATTCATCACTTCATTATGCCGATGTCTCAAAAAACCCCGAAGAAGCCAAAACTAATATGTTTTAGCAAGTTTCACCAATTATCAATGCCGTTGGGAATACATGCCACCAATTAGAACGAGAAATAGGTCGCTATTCAATTGATGAACAAATGATTCCGTTTACGGGTCGCTGTGCAGGTCGACAATTTGTTCGCAATAAACCACGCCCAGTAGGCCTTAAGAATTTTGTTGTTACTACAGCTGAAGGATTGGTAATGGACTTCGAGATTTATCAAGGCACTAAAACGAAATTACCCGATATTTCTCTTGGATTAGGGCCAATAGTAGTACTGCGATTAATTAAAACGTTGCCTGAAGGCAGTTTTCTCTATTTTATTTCTACAATAAAAATTCTCATTTTGGTATTTTAGATATTTTACGACATTACCGCTTCTGAAAAAATTAGAAGAACTAAAATATAAAGCAACTGGTACCATCCAACAAAATCGCGTGAAGGGGTTACAGTTTATGGAGGATAAAGGGATGTCTAGAGGAGAATCTGTACATTCGGTCAACCAAAACAATGTACACGGAAAAAAATAATTTGATTAAAATCATTAGGAGGCTTTTCTAAATGTTTTTTTGTGATTCTTATTAAAATTTTATTGAATTAAATTGTTTCTTTAATAATACGCATGAAACTGAATTTACTGATTTTTCTACATTTGTGATTTTCATTAAAGTATGTTTTATGAAATTCATAATCGAAATTTTAGCGTATTTTGTTGTAATTCATAAAAAATTTATTTGAAAAAAATCAAAAATTAATCAACATTTGTATTGTGATAATCAATAAGGTTTTAAATAAAAAAAATTATTTTATTCACGAAATGTTTATTGATTTTAATGAAAATAATTATTCTGTGATGGTTAATATCGTTAAATGAGATGTTGTGCAATTCATGAAAGATATTTTACAAAATTTTTGATGAAAATCACAATATTAATTAAACTTTAAAATAATCTATAGTAAAAAGATAGATTTAACATTTAAATAATTTAGTCGGCTATAGTTTTAAATTATTTAAGTTAAACTCAGTCCTTATCCTTCTGATCATTCTTTAGGATGGCAAATGTATTTAAAATATTATTTGCATATTTCAATTCATAACAAATATGGTACATAAACCATGGCTTTTACTTCAATCCAATAAATAAATAAATTGAGAAAGAAATTGATTTGACTAAAATGTGGGCTACATTTCTATAAAGATATAGCCAAGCTGCATGTAATCATTCTCTCCTTCCCCTCTCCCCGCCCCCCCCCCTCTCCCCTCCCCCCCTCCACCGCCCCCCTCTCCCCCGCCCCCCAATAAACAAACAAAATTTTCAGCTTTACATATTGTGGTAAATAGTTTGATGATCCTCGATTAACGTTTTTTTTCATGTAATTCAGTACATACGTTACCGAAACGTAAACAAAAATACCCAAAAACTAAAACAAAACTGCATAGATACTTTTCCTATTTGTATTAAGGATATATCAAGCACCTTTTTGTTTGGTTAAACTACTAGCCGCCTGGACAATTAGGTATATATGAAAGGCATTTTGTAGTTTTTGCGAGGCGAAAATTCCGATCGTTAAAAATAATTATAAACTTTGATCTAGGCACTAAATAGACAATGCAAAAGATTTCATTAACATCCAAGCTTTGAGCTTCTTGTATGAAATAACGCTACTTTTTAGCTTTATTGACTGAACTAGCTAAATGGCAAAAAATGTAGCTCTGTAATGTCTAGTGCAACATAAGGTTCACCAAGATCTTGGTAATTCAAGAATAGTTCGACGAATAAAATGGCAGTTTACTTAATTGATTCTTTGTACCTTAAACACATTGTGTCAGCTAGAAAAATTGTCCATATTGTTTGTTTAGGACTTATTACAAGGTGATACATACAAATTTTAATGATAAAGCGATTGTATTATATAAATATTCCCCCAAAGTTCGGTTAATATTGTAATTTTGGATTTTATAATCCAATAACATTTATTACGCAAAAATCCCGTTTGTTTTTGCGAAAAAGGATTATATGTTTTAGTGTACATAATAAACAAAAGTACTGATTGTCATAATTTCTTTCGCAATTTCTAGTAACGGGTTTAACCCAAAAAAGTAAGTGATGAACTGCACAAAATATATTAATGATAATCATCACAAAATATTATGTTTTAGTTCTTTTGAATATCAGAAAACTTTGTGTGATAATTTAAAAATTTTAGTGAATTTCATTTATTTATGTATTGAAACTCAGAAAGTTTTACCGTTATCTGTGCTATCTGTGATTTTTAGCGCTTCATTATAAATGGCGTGTTCTTAAAGAGAAGTAGTGTTTTCTTATTTTGAAAAAATTGTGTTTTTTATAAGTTTATTAAATATTTTACAAGTAAATTGTAATGTCTTTAAATATATGTACTTCTAAACAATTAAACATGCAAGTATAAAATCAAAATATTCATAGTTCACGTTTTTTTTTTATTTGGTTTTAATGTGCAATTACATTGTTATCATCCATTTTACCGATTTCAGTAATACTTACCTAAAATATATAATAAAGGGTTATTTAATTTAAGAAATAGTGTAAAATATATTTGAATTAATCATTTTATCGGATCTTTTTTATTTAATTATGAAGTGCTTTAAACACCTTAAATCTGTAGGCAATTTCGAAAACTTTAAAATTCATTGCAAACAAGTGCATAAATTATCAATGGCGGATAGCTACAAATACATTGAAGGTGATTGTTTAACCTTTTGTCTACTTGTCTCGTCTAAATTTTCGAAAGCACGTGTTTAATAAACACTGTGAAAACTTTGATGTTTCGGACAAAAATTGTGTTTTAGTGCGTAAAGAAACATTACCTTTAAAGAAAAATGAGGTTAATTTTATTAGCGAAATTGAAAATTATTCTTATCAGGATACGTTTGAGGACCAGATCCCTGAACAAATTTTAAATTTTGTTTTCTGTATGCATGATAACTCGAATTTCTCTAGGAAAGACGTACTTTCAATACAACACAATGTTACAAACAAAATGTTTATTCCCTTTACTGAAATGTTGGTTAAATTTGTAAATGAAAATTCTAAAAATCAGAACTTTATTAATGAATTAATTTTTCTTATCCATAAATTTCAAGATCCCTTTCAATTGTATAATACTGATTATAAATTATTCAATCAGCTTGAGAAAGAAGAATTAGTTAAACGCCCAAAATGTTTTTTATTTATTTTACTGGTGTAGATTTTACTGGTGTTTCCGTTTTGAATCCAAACACAGGGAATTTAAAAGCTATGCTTCTTTCATTACTTCTTGTCGAAATATTTGTCTTTCGTTAGTGAAAAAATTCCAACTAAAATTTGCTAAATATTTGTTGGAACCACCGAAATCGCCTATTGTTATTGACAATCAAAATATTATTCAACATTCTTGTAGGTCACTCGAAAATTGTTTCTCAAATGAAATCCACACTGGCTTCAAATATTATAGTAGTTTAGAATATAAGGGTACAATATATAAAAAGGGATATTTTATTCCATATTTTGATGATGATATGTACGTTATAGAAATTGTTGAGTTAGCAGTGAACAGCTCTAAAACCAAAATTGTTGTTGTCGGAAGTCCTATAAAATCTATTGCATACGATGATCATTACGCTGCATATCAAATAGATTTTAGTCAGAAGGGTACCTTTAGAGCACTTGATATTCACACATTTTGTGGTCCACCGGTTAATATTAATGTCTTTAATAACCCTGTTATGATTAGAATAAAACAATTTTAATTTTTAACTAAGATTTAATTATGTAAAAGATTTTTTTATTTAAATTTTTTTTAAGTCACTTTTATTAACTAAAAATGAGCGAATTAACTAATAATAATAATAACAACAATAAATGTAACAAGTATACTGAAAATCATACAAAAGATAATAATAATACAATTTGTCCTGCCATAACCAACCAAAATGAAGAATGGAGCTTGAATACAAATGATATGAGTTTAGATACTAACGAGGTACTGGTTTTAAACGTAGAAACTTTAACAGATCAACAAACTGAACTTTTCAATTTGTTGAATTCGTGGGGTTTAGCTGATCTCTACAGTTATTTGGATAGTAAATGATTTTTTTAATTTAGAAAACCGGTTTTTAATTTTATAAATGTTCTTTTCTAGTCTAAGGTGTACACATACCAGAACTAAAAATGTTGACACCGGACTATATTGTTATACTTTTAAAAGATTTCAAATGGAAAGATATAATTAAATTTAGAGACGAATGTACCAAATGGTAAAACCTAACCCTGAGCAAAGAAATAGATACAGAATCAATTGTATCTGATACGTTATCAAGCGTAACACCCACATCATCTGCCAGTACTTCAAACTGCCGGTATAAGAATATAGCCTATCTCTTGGAAATCCTAAACGACAGTCACGAGGGAAACTTATTACTGAAGAAAATAAATACCACAAATAAAGAAGAGGAGCGGCTTTCCGACTTAAGCCGAGATGTTTTATGCAACATTATTGTCAGTTTTTATATTAGATGAGGCCTGAAAATGAACACAAAAGTGTGCAACCAGTTAGCAGAAGAAATAATACTCTTAATACCGACTGAGGAGAAGGTACATAAGTACAACTAAAATGAATATTACCTAAAAGGAGCAATGTCAATGAAAGTGACCATTAGTAAAACTATAGTATATTGCGCGTAACAAGATATTACTGTTGGTCACTTTCATCGACATCGGTCATATACCACCAATTTTGAACGTTTTTAGATACGTAATTATTAATTGACAACAAGTATATTATTATTATTATATATATATATATATATCTGAAATGGAAATGTCATTTTATTGAAATTTGACACATTTGGGTAAAGGCACAAAATACATTCGTTGTAGAATTAACCAGCAGTTCACTGGAACGAAACATAAGTCAGTCGTGTGTGATGCACATATTTTTATTTCCAGCGAATATCTGCTTTATTTCGAATCGTAATCCACTTTTTCATTTTAAAATGGAGAGCCTGTGTATCAGGCGGTTTACCTTATTGTCTTTTAAGGTAAAAAATACAAAACAAGGTGCCTATTTCAATATGTAAAAAATATAAAGTGGATTATGATTATGGTTAAACCAGAAGATCAATCTAAATAAAAATATGAGGGTCATGTATGCTATATGCCTCTACGAAATGGCCAATTTCATTTCAAAGATATCTTCACGGATCTACATTTAGTCCAAAGCCGTATATACTCGTATGTGCAATTAATACAGGTTCAATTTTTTTAAAGGAATTTTACTATCTGGTGAGAAAAAATGCTTCACCACTGGGGAAACTACATTTCAAATATCGTAATCAGTTAGCTCGCTTGAAGAAAACTGAGTTATGTAACTCTGATAAATCAACATATGAGATCACCGAATCAAACGTAACGTTCAACAATATAGAAACTCAACTTGATGGAGAACAAAATTATTAAGCATTAAGAAATGAAGTATTGAACTTGAAGAAATTAATGTTCCATTGGAACGGATGTTCAACTAAAAGCAATAAGTTTATTTCGGATAACTCTACAAAAGATATCTGTGAAAGATGGCCAAACTACAAAGAATCTATAGGACACAAATTGGTAAGACATGATTTTTGAATAATTCTTAAAGTTATTCAACTATTTACTAAAATATTGCTTATCGTTTTACATATGATGCCGACTGTATGCTTCATGATGTTTTTACTGATGATTTTTATAACAAAATAGTTGTTATTTTGAAGTCTCAAATAAAGGATCCTCAGTAAAAAATTATATTGGAAAATTTGATGTCCGGTTGTAACTTTCAGTAAGTTTTAAGCTCTAAGTAACCACTTAGCTATAAATCTTACAATTTTTGTTTGTAAACATCAGCAAATAATTTTGCAATCAGAAAATATTAAGTATTGTTAAGTGGTAACCCACAGATATCGGAGAAAAATAGTCTAAATTTTTTCGGAATAATTCCCAAATGTTTAAATTGTTTTAAAAGCTTTTATAACTTGGTCGTATGCACCATACAATAATACTTTAAATTTAAAGTAACCAAAAAAACATTTCAATTGGTTCAGAAAATAGAATTTTAATTTTTTCGGTACTAAAACTTTATTGCTGACAGAAAAATTAAAAATCGATTTTCTAAGCCAATTAAAACATTTGTTCCGCATTTTAAATTAGAAACAGCACTGTATGGTACAACGATTGCGTTTCACGATTAAAAAATAGTACATTTTATTCAGATTAAAAGTGACTTTGTTTCAGTCGCAATCTTTGCACTTGCTCGCATACGCTGTATTTCGCCTCGCAGTATAATTGCTCGTTAAACAAAGTATCATTTTTATTCCTAATGACACAATGGAAAACATTTATGTCATAAAAATTAAATTCCCATTTTCTTTACCAATTATAATTTTTTTGTATTTTTAAATTAAAAATAGTATCATATGGATCTTTCGATCAAGTTCCAGAAGAATTTAACTGAAATAAAGCAACAGTTTTTCTGTACTTTTCATTACTGCCTACTTTTTAGATATTTAATACTAATATTAATATGTTTTATATTCTCAGATGGAAAGTTCGCAACAACATTTATTTTATTGCATGCCATTTTGAAGAATAATCCTTTTAAGGAAACCATAACTGAAAACTGGAAAAAGGAAAAAATTCGATGTTCTATAAAATAATGTCAAAATTCTTTTATTTATTACTCTTCAACAACTGAAGGTTTGTAGCAACATTTTGATAAGCTTCTAAATGGAAAAGAGACAATTCAGCCGTTCATCGCTGTTGTAGGAAAAAGTATAATTTATCCCGAACAGATATTATTCTACATAAAATATCTATTTCCCTTGTTTTTGAGAGCAATGGACGTTTGCTTTAAAGCATTCCAAATTTTTAAATTAAAATATTTAACCGCGGGGCATATTGTAAGGCAATTTGTTCAAGTTTACTTTTACGATATACAAATATTTAACGATGCCATTCATCAATCAGTAACAAATTTGAAAAAACAACTACAAGAAATGTAAGATTATTTTAAGAAATTGTAAGTTTTTAATATATGTATGTTATATTAATATTTTAATTATGAATCCTTTATTTATATAGTAAATATCAATATTGTGCTTTACTGATATTTACTATTGCGCCTGGTGTGCAGGACACAATGTATCTTCTGAATAGCACTAAGGAGTCACAATGATAACCATCGAGAGATTTGTTAGTTAACAGTAAACTTTGCTGTGATTTTTACCATTAGTGTCTATGAACATCACTTACCTTCAGATTAATATCAGAAATTTTTTTAATTCGTAACACTAAATATTTAATGATATTCACGAAATAGTTTAGTGAATTTAATTTTTTTTTTTTATATAGTTCACTAAATATTTAATAGTTCTAAATAATCATCGCATCTTGAATATTTAGAAGTTCACAAAAATAAATTAAAGGTACACAACTTTATTTATGGCAATCAAATTTGATTTATTTAATTTGTAATAATTTATTTTGTTCATGTGTACATAATTTGTTTACCATTCACCACCACCATTTTGTGTTGTTTTTATTTATTTATTAGATGAGCGCGCGTGCGCCGTCACAAAATAAGAGACGAGACACGAGACTGTTTTGTTGTGTAAATGTAAATTTGTGATTTCGTTTTCGTTGTGTTTTGTATTTTTTGTTTTGTTTTGTGTAGTTGTACGCATGATACAACAACCTTCTACCTTCTCCTTCTTCTCTTATTTGTAGAGGATTCTTGTATCATGGTTGTACGCCTGCGCCTGAAGATGACAGACAGTCCGCATTGTCTTCGACTTGTGGCGGTGAACGCATGTATAAATGCGTGACCGCCACAAATATTACAAAAATTTGATGATTTTCATAATTAATACAGAGTAAAATAGATATGACGTCATTACTTTTTAGTAATATATTTTGTTAAATTCATTGAATAATTTTATGATATTCAAAATATTAAAAAATTACTAAAGCGGGTTTCTGCTAATCATTACTAGTCTGACTGGAGCAATTTTTGTGATTATTAAACAGTTTTTTGCTGAGTTACAGAGCGTTTTTTTTCCGTATAGTAGTCGTAAAGTGGAAGGTTACAAAATCGGTTCTAACTGCCTCCACCATTTGTGGCATCCAACCAGAAAGTTTAATAGAACGCTTGAGTAAACCTGATAAAAAACATATTAGTGTTACTTGTCCAGCAGTAATTAAGAAAGAATATAACTGCTTATGGGAGGTGTCGACCAGTTGATGAAATACTATCAGACATTTATAAAGACATTTAAATAGTTAATGGACCGTTAAAAATTCAAAGTTTCGCATCATTTTATTGATTTGACCGTGGTCAACGCGTGGCAAGAATATCGAAAAGATTGTGAAGCATAAAACGATCCAAAACGACAAATATTAGACTTACTACATTTTCGATTAGAAATTGGTGACTCACTGATTTCGACACCTCAAAAACATCCATTACCAAACGACTCGAGTAGTGAAGATGATAAGCAGGTCGAGCCCAAAAATACAAATAAAAGAGCTACGACACCCCTTCCGTCAAGAGGTAAACGGTATAATGGTAACTGCCATTGGCCCATATGGTACCGTTTGAAAGCGCCTAGAATGTGCAGACTAAAGTCATGCACAACAGAACGAGAAATCCTTGCAAAAAATGCAACGTGTATTTATGTAGCTCGGCAGATAAAAATTATTTCGAAGTATTTCATATAGTGAAAAGTTAATTTATTACAAACTAATAATTATTAGTTTATATTTTTATTAAATAATTTTATTAAATATTGTTTAAATGAATTAGTACAATTATATATTTAAAGTTCCTAAACGTGCAGTTATTTGCATATACATAATAACGAAATGTGATAAATATAGACTAGTTAATAATCGAAATTGTTAGAACAATAAAGATTTGAAATGAATTCTTAAAGTAAAAATAGATGATTTTATTCCGAATTAGGTGGACTCTTGAATAAGTTTTAAAATACAGAAGAAGGAAAATATTAAAATAAATAAAAAATGTATGTGAGAAAGGCTACAACTCACAAATATGAGGATGGTTTTCTCGAAAAGCAGATAATTTTTCCAGGAAAAAACAACGGGACCTAATTCGTGTTAATTCACCCAAGTTTCACATGAAAATTGGGAAAATATTTTTCAGTAACATTTGTGACACTTGGGCGTCACATCATACAAATAAAAATAAAAACGTTAACTGCAACGCTGTCATCAATTTAATATCACAAACGTACGGTTTGGTCTTCAATGAGTGTAAAAAATGATTTTTTGTTTCCTTTCATTGTAACCCTCACATTTGTGATATCAGGGCGCGAAAGGGCTAGAATCTTTTCGGGTACTTATTATAAATATGACTGTGATAAAATTTCATGTGAGAAGTTGAATAGGCCAACATATTTTTGTTTGAAGTTACCAACATAAAAAATTTATAAAACATCATTTTGGATTAAATCAAAACTAAGCAGATACAATAAAATATATTGTATTTTATCCAGATATTATAAACAGGAATTAAATTTATCCCAGCTAAAAAAATTTAATTTAAATAATTAATAGAGAATTTTTATTTTTGCCAGCATTCGCAACAATATGAAAATCTCCATCATATTTTATATTTTTTTTTTTTTTACCTCCATCCAGTAATTTGTTTAAAATATTAACTGAGCTACAAACAAAAACAAAAATTTTAATCTGGTTTAAATTATGTGTTTCTCATATATACATACATACCTGTGTATATGGATATGTACATATTTTTATGTAACAAACGAAACATAAAAATTACAAAAAATAAATTTAAAACATACAAACAATACACATTCTGTAACATGTATATATAATGATTTATATGCACGTGTATCATATAGATTAGAACATGAACTGGTATAGAGTCTCGATGTATCATCCGAATATACGTTATAAATATGAAATATTGAGACAGTAAAATAATAAAATAAAAAAAAAAAATAAAAAAATTCCATAAATTGAATGATGATTCCAATAATTCACTAAAATACAAAAACAAAAATTGTTTTATTCATATCACATATCCAGTTCATGTTCAAGTGGAGAGGCGTACAAGACACATATATCCAGTATAGAAAAAAAAAACATTCTCCAATAAAATTATAAATCGTACGGATGGATATATTTATGTACAACATACTCGTATAAGACGAATATTACGCTGTACATTGGTACGACACGTACCAATATGATGAACGGGAGATTGAATCAAGAATTTATGTAAATACACGGATCAAATAATTTATCCAACCATTTTCATCCAACATACGTACATACACATTATTACGATATGTATGTACATCGAGCCGATATAAACACAAACTTTTATTAACATAATTTCATTTAATTATAAATCAGTATGTACAAGGAGCAAACTGAATATTATAATAAACTATATACTCGAAGTAATCCTTAATCGATTTTGTATCATTCAATTAAAATTCAATTTATTTATTTTCATTTAAAATTGATCGTTTCACATAATAAAAGAGAGATTTATTTTTATATATGCATAAAAAAGCTTATGTAGAGCTTTTTTTTATTGTTGAGATAATCATGTATACAACTTTTTTTTTTTTTTTACTTTATTTAATTTAAGCAAATTTTCGTATTAGTTTTTCACTAAATTAAAATAAAATTTGAACCAATTTAAGATTATAATTTATTTGTATCTAACTTAAATGTTTGTTATGTTTATAGCAACGATTTGCTTTGAAGGCTCTGTTGTAGAGTAACTAGGGACTTTACCGTGTGCAAAAAATTTGTTCGTTATTACACAAGCCAATAGTTTTTATCTGCAAATTTGAGAAAATCTACAGAAAAAAATCTCAAATCTCGTGATAAATTGGTTCGTGTGTATCCAGATATCGTTCAATACGATAGAATATACTTTGTTGCTTTAATGGAATGTTCTCCATTAAACCTCGTAAATAAATAAGCAAGTTACTTGGAGCGACCTTAAATGATATCACGTTGTTAGAGCGGAAGAGAAGAGGCGGTAGGAGATGCTGAAAATGCAACACTTTGTGACAAGGATGTTTGGTATTAGTCTCAAAAAATAATTGACGTTAATTCTTGTTGGTATTTTATTAGTTTGTATTGTTCGAAAGGTCTTAAATCGCGGCTCCAGATAAAAGCACTGTATAAAGCATAATGTTAGTATCCGAACAAACGACCCAAATCTTCAGAAGATTTCGAGCTTTGACTATACTGTATGAACGGAGGAATTTAAATTCTTAAGAATTTTGAACAATACCAGAGATTTTATAATAAGGTAATTATTGGAGCTTAACGGCTGAAAATTAATTAATTATTAATTAATTTAATTAATTCTTTCATTAAATTAAAGATTAATGATTAAATCTATGACATATTTAAAAGACGTCCCTTCTCAAGATAATGGAAAATATAAAGTACTGAAACCTCATAAGGTGGTCAGAACTTCGGTCTTTATTAATTCAACTCCCAAATTAATCCCGAAATGAACCTTTTAAGTCAATCTTCAGCTTAATTTCCAACTCAATTTATAACTCAACCTCTATCTTAATCGCAACACAATCTTAAACGTAATCACCAAAGCAACGGCCAACCCAGACATCAATTAAAACATCAAATCAACCCTTAATCAACTTTCAAATAAACCCTTAACCTGACTCCAAGTTAACCCTTAACCCCCAAATCAACCAACGCAAGCTAACTAAATCCTAATTCTACGTCAACTCAACTTAGCCCGACTCACATTTCAACTCTCTGCTCAACTCTACACTTATTTTCGATTCCTATTTTAACTCGATTGGAAACAGTGGCGTAACTACAAATCCCGGGCCCTCCCGCAAAATTTTTCTTGGGCCCGAAAAATAATTCTTCTACTTATGAGCAAGTAAAGCTTTTAGATAAAAACTTATTTCATCCTACTGTGGAGCCTAGCATTATTCAAAAGTATCTGATTTCGTGACTAGACGAAAGAAAACATTAATGTTTGCATAAACCAAGAATGTACCATGGGTGGATCGATTAAGCATACAAAATTTCAAATATAATTAAAAATTCAAGAATATCGAAATAATCTCAGAAATGTCGAATTTTCAAAGTATACATACATTGAATATTCTTTTGACAGTTCTCAAATATCGAAATATACGTAAGTAAGTAAAACGAAAGAAAATCGTCGCCATGTAAAACGTAAAACACCTGTACATTCTTGAATAATTTCGAATAGCCTAAAGGAAGAAATATCGACATGTTGGCATAATCTCGAAAAATCTACGAAATATTGTGATTCAGATTTATATGTGTAACTCTGCAAGTCCTCAAGCTCAAAGCCAATCGCAGAACATTGTCATTCAAAATTCGAATAAATTTGAAATTCTTTAACAATCTCGATTAATCCTGGACATGTCGGAAAACTTAAGAAATCTAGAGCATTCGGAGCAATCTTAATAAGATAGAACAATTTTAATAAAACCGAAAAATCTGGATATTAATGAATAATTTCGGAAAGCTTGTCAAAATTTAGAAAATCCCCCAAAAATTTCGAAATATTCGAAAAAATTCGTGTAAATATAACTTAATGTTACTAATACTACTAAGCAAAATGCTACTAAGCAAGTTAAGGATAAGCTCAACAAAACGATATGCAATAAGAATGGAACCCTCAAATAGTATCGCACTAAGATTTTTGAGTAACATCGAACTACACTCGAAGAATCTCGAATAACCTGACAGTTTCGAAACAAAGAATCACCAACTAAGTCATTTCCATGCGGAACTCCAATAATCTCGATAAATTTTAAAAAAGGATCCAAGGGATCCAAGGATTAAATCCAAGGCAATGGGTATGAAATCGGGAAGCGACGGAAATTTCCAAAATCGGGGGAACCCCGCTAAAAACAACCGAAAAAAACACCATCACTAATTACAAAATTGCAACGTTTATTGAGCTTGAGGTTTGGCTCAAGTATCTTTTAATTCCCTTTCTAAAGACAAAGGCACTCCTAATGAAGGAAACATGAAATTATTTTCAGTCGCGATTAGATATTTTTCTAAGAAGTAAGTTTCAACAATTTCTTCTTGAAAATGGTACTTCGCAATCTGCTTAGCTATATTGCTTCCTTTACAAATCAAATTTAACTATTTCTAATCAAAACTTGATTTGTAAAAGTTTCAATTGGTTTCGCTAAATGCTTAATTTGATTTATAAAAGGTTAAATTTGAAGTGGAAAAGGGGTAAACTGATAAAGTACAAAACGTATATTATAAATAAATAAACCCAAACACTAAAATCGTTATCCTCTGCGGTGGCGAAAGCTTTCATTTCAAAGGAGTTTAACAAATTTTCTTCTAAATCTACAGATCTGTCAGAATCTAGAGGCATGTTTATTTCTATTGAGTCAGATTACGAGTAATTAGTCGAAACGTCCCGTATAAATGTCCCGTTTTGCAAATTTGAAATGGTGGTCTACTTTAAGCCTAATCTGTACTAAAATCTATCTAATCCTGACTTTGAACTAATATTCAAACGCTCGATAAACCTCAGGCCCCAATAGCCATGCCCCCGCAGCTGCGGGTGCTGCGGGTACCTAGTTACGCCACTGATTGGAAAGCTACATGCGTGTATGAATTCAACTAAATCTAATCTCTCACTAAACCTTAAACTCGACCTCAAATTTATCCTTTACCTAACTTTTATTTCAAATCCAACTCAATTTCAACTGAAACCCTACTCACCATCATACCGGCATAGTCGTACCATCATAACCTTTAACAATCATTCCATCATAAAATTATTCCATTACGCGATTATACCATCATGAGACTATACCATTAAATTATTAATAATCGTACAATTGTGCCATAGTGACGCCGAACCATACCACCATGATGTATATCTTACCATCAATCCACCACACCTTCATACCATCATACCATCATACCATCGTACCAATATACCAGTATACCATCGTACCATCATACTATCCCTATAATCATACCATCATACCATCGTACCATCATATAATCGTACCATCATAATATAAGGCCGTGATATCATCATACCATCCAACCGTCACATCATACCATCCAACCGTCATCACACATCGGTATATACTATCATATATACCATGTTACCATGATACCATCATCACATCGTACCGTCATATCATCATACATACCATCGTACCAACATACCATCATACCATCTTACCATCATACGATCATACCATCATACCAACATCCCATCATACCAACATCCCATCATACCAATATACAATCTACGGGTTTTTCACTTTAAATGGATCCTTTTACACTTCAAACTGACCTATTTACATTTCAAATTAAATCCTTAACAAATTACATGAATGACCAAATAGGATGGGGCTTGGTTATTAATTAATCATTATGAATGAAGTGGGATTCAAAAATGATTTTTGGATAAAGTTCTGTAATATGGTCAACAAGAATATAACTGAGCTATTAACCGATTATGATGAATTTTGAAGTTTCCAACGAATATAAGGAAATCTGACCCAAAAATTAGTTTTAGACGATGTTGTGAGAAATATGTCAATATGGCTTCTAAAATGATGTCTATTTAGGTTTGTAGGAGGGCAGGAGTAGGAATATACGGGATTGGCACAACCCTCTCGAGGTCCTTGAGCTCCAATGCTACCGTCTTTCTAGCGGAACTACATGCTGAAGTAAACATCTAGGAGGGAGAGCAATATGCCCAGATAGTATGTATCACGTACCGGGAGGCAGTATTGTTAGGTTTATTAAGAACCTGAATATTGACTGGACGGATAATTAAGCAGGGGCCAGCACAATAGATCTTTTAGGTCGCAGTGCGAAGTGGCTGATCGCCCGCATGGCCCCCCCAATAATAATAATAATAATAATAATAATAGGTTTGTGTGAATCATGCAGCTGTTGAGGTTTCTTTAAGAGAGCCTAAACATACTATTTCAATTGCTAAATAAGATTATCTCCATAATAATATTCAAGTTCTGTTAGGAACTTTTCATGACAATCCTTTGCTTTAAAGTTTGGGTTATATTTTATGAGTATGTGCTGTCAAGAGCGGTAAGTTTGGCCTTGTTAAAAAAAAATATCATGTGTAGCGGACAAGTGCCTCAGTATTGAAACTAATAACGGTAGTGCAGACTTTTGGAATTAGAAACATTCGCGCAATATCGAATTTCATTATAATCGGTTAAGGAATATCAAAGTTCCATCCTACCTGGCCATATTCCAGAGCTTTATCTAAGAATCATTTTAAAATCCCATTACCATCGCACATGTAAAATTCCATTAAAATACGTTAAAAAGTCGACAAGTTCTCTCCTAACTGGGCATATTCCAGAATTTTTTTCTAAAAATAAAACCCAATACTAGTCTACCTATCGAACTTCAGGACTTTATCTAAAAATCAGTTTAGAATCTCATTTCCAACCGGATGTCAAATTTGACTAAAATCCAATAACAAATAGATAAGTTCCATTTGGCCATTCATATAATTTGCTAAAGGTTCAATTGGAAATATAAAAGTTTCAATTTAAAAAGTTAAAGGTTCAATTTGAGGTTTGAGATATTAACAGTGACCTTTCTTAAGTCTTAAACAATATGTGTACAGTTTGGTTCAAATCGGTCAAAGCGTGTGGATTTGTTTAAAAATCATACACATATGCTGTACATATGTGTACGCATAAAAACGCTCAGTTATAAAGATTGCTGAGCTGCTCACTAAACACTAATCCAATCCCAACTCAATCCCAATTCAACCTGCAAACGGCTCCCAATTCAATCCTCAAATTAGCATATATAAAACACTGGCCAAATGCCCACTATATCTAAATCAAACCTCAACTCAACTCCAACTCAACCCGTAAATTGACTCCAAACTTAACCTTCAACTCAACCCCAAACTCAATGCACAACTCAATATTCAAACCAGCATACATAACAAATTGGTAAATATTTCTATAACCAGGTGTTTTGGGTCAATTCGTATGGCAGGTAACCGACCCTCTTGACGTACAGGTTCCAAAAGCTTTTCAAATTTCAGCCTTGACCATAGAAACAGAAAGGCGAACAATTTTTTTAAATCAGACAAGCCGTTCTCGAGATACCATGGGTACAGACAACCAGACATCCAGACTTAAAGACATCCAGACATCCAGACAGACCGGACGGACATTTTTTTTTTTTTTGCTTTTTTAGACTCAGGGACTTTCCAAATGGCGAGAAAAGTAGTTTTGGACCCACCAAATTTTTAGTCATTTGTGACAGGATTTCAAAACTTCGGTCTTTTTAGACCGAAGTAATTATTATAAACGGTTGATTTGTTTACGTATTGACAACTTTATGTTTTGAATCATGCAAACAGAGTTTAAAGCACAATGATTTTGTTGAGTTGAAACAAACTGGTACATCTTGGAATTGTAAATCGTTTAATCCGTTTTTGAATTCCTTTAACTCATTCTTGTTTTATTGTGCGTCCGCAATATTGTTGTAACTGATCATCTCCATAGTGTTTGAATGACCTCTAATCGCAACATTGCGTCTGCTCCACGTTGTCTCGTCCTGCGATATATTAGATGTCCGTAGAGAACTGTCCTTTAAAATCTAAATAGTGGAACTGGCCCGGAGGAGCTTTCCCTGATTTTTGGTTGAACGCGAAAGTTTGTGATTTGATTAAATGAATTTTTTCCGGCCGTATATTTGCGTCTGTGCAGAATTTAGTTTTGACGAAAAAATTGAAGTGGCTGGTATCACTGCGCCGATCGCTGTATCCAATGCGTCTACCATCAGTGCTAGTTCCGTCATTGATGATGGATGGACCAACCTAGTTGCCCCACTTAACTGCTTTTCTGATATAATTCAAATGCTTCGATTACCTGTTTTGCTCACTCGATTTTCCGGGTATTGTTCTTCTTGTTTCGTTCAATTTAATTGTTGGGTATTGCGTAGTTTCTCTTGCTTTCGCAATCGATTCTATATTGGATTTTATTGGAAACCCACTACAATTGAATCTTTATGCAAATTTAAAGCAAAAATTAATTGAACGGCATTCATTTAGTGAGGAACGTCGTATAGAGGAATTACTTTCCAAAACTGAGATGGGTGATAGAAAACCAATTGAATTTTACAGACATTTGAACCAACCAGCAGGTTCAACCGGTACTTTTGGCGAAGTTCTAATTAAGAAATTTAAATATCTACTACCATAATTCAAATAGTATCAGAGCCAAATCAAAATCTCTGTATTTGTCAATTTTAGAGGAAGACTTTGATGTTATTTGCATTGTTGAAACGTGGTTAACAATCCACTTTAAAACTGAGGAGTATTTTCCGTCATCTTATGCTGTTTTCCGGAGGGACAGGCATCTGCAAAGGGACACTTACGAAAAGGGTGGCGGTATTGTAGTCGCAGTCTCTAACAAATATTCATCCAGTCTGATAACGTTGGCTAATTCCGTTGCCGAAATTGTTGCTGTACGTATACAATTCCATTCATATTCGCTGATCATGTGTGTTACATATATACCCTGCCATTCGAGTATGTCAGTTTATCAAAGGTTTGTGGACACTGTCAAATCAAATATTGCTCCACTTCTTCAGCCGGAGGATCGTCTATTTATTTTTGGAGATTTTAACATTGCGGATATTGTGTGGGAGTATGTTGATCACAATTTGACTCCTATTAACATGAACGATGAAATGGATAACTTCATCTCGGAAATATTTTCGTTGGGGTTAAAGCAATGTAACAGTGTTACGAATAATAGTGGTAATGTGTTGGATCTGGCTTTTGTACCATTTGATCATGAGGTGACCGTATCGACGTGTGAGGATTTGGCTGGATCGTCTAGAATTTTCCACTCTCCACTGAATATTTCAGTTATGTTTGAATGTTGCGAGTTAGTCGAAGAAAATGTTAATTCATGGACTTACAACTTTATAAAGGGCGATTACAATTCCTTAAATGCATTTCTGGATACGTATGATTGGTCGTTTTTTTATGCTTGTAATAGTATTGATGACATGTTAATCGAATTTTATAGAATTATTAATCTAGGTATTGAGAAATTTATCCCTAGACTGAAAGCTTTTAGCGTTAAGAAGGAACCGTGGTATAATAATGAGTTGATAAATCTAAAAAATAGAAAGGACAAGGCTCACAAGAAATATAAATTGCATCCTAATGTTGTTAATTACAACTCGTTTGATGTATTACGTAGGAAGTATATATGTCTAAACCGATTTCTTTACAGCTGTTATATTCTGGAAATTGAATCATTAATTAAATCGAAGCCAAATAATTTTTGGCATTTTGTTAACTACAAAAGTAAGTCTAATGGTTACCCTTCTACGATGTATTTGAACGACCGTTCCTGTGATAACATACAGGATACTTGTAATTTATTTGCTGATTTCTTTCAGAGTGTATATAGTTCGAAATCAAATCTTGGTAATTTCAGTAATGTTGCAAGTAATTCTTCTTAAGTTTTCAATGTTTCGTCTGGAAGTGGATACTATTTTATCCGAATTGTCTAATATTGATATTAACCAAAGTGCCGGTTTCGATTCTATTCCACCCATTTTTCTAAAATTAACCGGTAATGTAATTTCTTCCCATATCTCCGTACTATTTAATAAAAGTCTCGCTGAGGGTTGCTTTCCTATTGCATGGGAACGCTCACTTATTAAGCCGATTTTCAAATCCGGATCTCGAAGCGATGTCGAGAACTATAGAGGTATTTGTATTCTATCAGTTTTACCAAAGCTTTTTGAGAAACTAGTTAAAGATCAATTATTCTTTCATGTTAAGACTTTCATTTCTTCCAAACAGCATGGATTTTTCCCTGGTAGGTCAACTATTACTAATTTAGTTTTGTTTACCAATTGTATTTCAAGGGCTCTATTAAATGGTAATATTGTGCAGGTCGTTTACACTGATTTTTGTAAGGCTTTTGACAAGATCGATCATGACTTGCTGTTGCGGAAACTTATTTCATTGAATTGTAACTACTTGCCAGTTGATTGGATTAGATCTTATCTAAAATCCAGAACTCAATTTGTGAAAATTGGCAGCTTCACTTCAAGAGTTATTGATGTTTCTTCAGGAGTCCCTCAAGGCAGCCATTTGGGTCCCATGCTCTTCATTCTTTTCGTAAACGATGTGGTCAACTGTCTAAGTCATTCCGACATTCTCATTTATGCGGACGATATAAAAAGCTTTAAAACTATTTCTTGCGCCAATGATGCACTTGACTTTCAGTCTGACCTGACAAACTTCAAGGCTTGGTGTACATCGCATAATTTGATTCTAAACATCTCCAAATGCAAAACAATGTGTTTCACCTGCGTAGTCTTACCCACTAGTTACGATTACTTCTTTGATGGTTGTAGTATTGCAACTGTTGATACTTTTAAAGATTTAGGTATAACCTTTACTTCGAATTTATCGTTCCATAAACATGTTGAAGGTTGCATTTCTAAAGCGAATTCTATGCTTGGATTTGTTAAAAGGTTTGCTAAGGATTTTCATGATCCTTACGTGATTAAAACTTTAAATGTCTCTTTTGTTCGTTCATTGTTGGAATATGGTGTTGTAATATGGAATCCGTTTTATATTAACTATTCAGATCGCATAGAGAGGGTTCAGAAGCGATTTTTAATGTACGCACTACGAAGGTTGCCTAGAGATGCGAATGTACCTGCTTTCATACTCCCAGCGTATCGTGGTAGATGTAAATTAATAAATATGGAGCCGCTATTTATTCGTAGAATTGAAATTAGCGCAATGTTTGTTCGAGATTTATTGGTGTCTAAAATCGATTGTTCGGAAATGTTGAGTTTGCTTGATATATATACTCCATTACGTGTGCTGCGCGATAAAGATTTCCAAATTAAGTTGCCGTTTTGTAGGCAAAACTACGGTAAATGTGAGCCGGTTTATCATTCTTCTGCTTCCTTTAATAAAGTACGGCCGGCTTTTGACTTTAATCTGTCTAGAAATGCATTTAAGGAATTGATGTCGAAGCTTCTTTTGAATTATTGGTAATCTTTACATTATATAATTTTATTAAATTTCTTATTGATGTAACCAGTTATGTATAAGTTGGTAATAAATAAATAAAAAAAAAAAAAAAAGAAGTTATGGCTTAGGAGGTTACCACGTGTCGTGAATATTGCTTTGGTTTCTCAATCCAGTAAACCGATAACCGAGCTCTTAGAGATAACTGATAAGATTTATGAGGCATCTAACCCAGGTTCTTATGTGAACTCGATAAAAGTTCCTTCCACTTCTGTATACGCCAACAGTCCGTCAAGCAATTCAATGTCAGGAAACGAACGAAATAATCGGCTTGAGAAAGAAATTTCGGAATTGAAAGATATGATGCACAAGCTTCAAAGTAATTTCGTAGCACATCGCCGTCAAAATTTCACTCAAGGAGTATAAGTTCAAGCCGTCGGAATCGGAATGTGGACAAATATCCTGTGTTGGTATCATGTTAAGTAGGGAATTAAAGCACGCAAATGCGAGTTACCTTGTAATTTTGAGGATCAAGCAACCCCAGAAAATAACAAATCGATAAAATCACAAAACTAACTAGCCGGTGCTACCGGTGCGACACATCGCCTATTCGTGAAATATTTTAAAAATAAATTAGTATTCTTGGTTGATACGGGGTCCAACATATCTGTTATTGTGCAAACCAAATTCAATCATGGTTTAAAAACTTCAAATTTTCATTTATCCGCTGCAAATGGAACATATACAGAGACATTTGTTACAAAGTTACTAGAAATCGACTTAGGATTGAGACGTTGTCTTATTCATCCGTTTATTTTAGCCTCCGTCACCAAGCCGATATTATAGGTGCAGATTTCCTCACAAAATTCGGACTTATTTGTTGACTTGAAAGGCAAACGTCTTATTGATAACAAAACCAAATTAAACATAAATACTTTTTCAATTCAAGATGTCACACAAACACCTTAACAATTTGTGATCGATAAAGATTTTAGTTTTCTGCTAAAAGAGTTGCCAAGCCTCGTGGTACCATGAACTACAATCTTCCGGTAAAACATGGTATTGTTTATTATATCCAAGCAATCGGTCCTCTTCCATTTTGCAATTCAAGAAGATTATGGACGTATATCCAATACCCCATATTCAAAACTTTTCGTTAGCCTTAAATGGTTATCAGGTGTTCTCAAAAATAGATTTAATAAGAGCCTACCATCACATACCAATTGCTGAAGAAGATATACATACAACTGCACTAACTACGCCCTTCGGTTTGTTTGAGTTTGTTCGCATGCCTTCGCATGCCAACGCTTTATGAATACTTCAAGTCTTATTATAGTTCAAGGTTTTAATTTAGTGCTCGTATACCTAGACGATATCCTGGTCACTAGTGAGAATGTTGAACAGCACAAACATCATCTGAGACTTCTTTTCAGCAGACTGGTTGAATTTGAAATTTTATTAAAACCTCTAAATGTGTATTTGGTGTGGAGAGCCTCGACTTTTTTGGACACACGGTAACGAGACATGGAATTTCACCATTTACCAAAGAATTGAGACGATCGCTCAATTTTACATTCTCACTTTGCTTCTATGTTAAGACTAAAGAATAAAGCACATATTTTCTCATGGTTCGTGGAATGCGAACAGTATTTCAATAATGCCAAACAAGTTCTAGTTACATAAACGATTTTAATTCACCCTAAGAATGATGCAGATCTCAGAATCACCACTAATGTATCGAGTTGGCCCGTCGGAGCAGTTAAATGGTGGATCTGGGAACCGATATCATTTTTGTCAAGGAAACTTTCGCCTGCGGAATCAAAGTACTCAGCTTTCGATAGAGAACTTTTAGGAGTTTACCTAGCGCTAAAGGACTTCCGCTATTTCATCGAGGGCAGACAGTTCGTGATTTACAAAGACCACAAATCGCTCACGCAAGCCATTACTTCAAAAACCGAACGAAGCTCAAGACAGGCTCGACACCTGGATTTAGCACAATTTACCAGTGATATCAGACACATTAGTGGTAAAGCAAATGTCGTTGCGGATTGTCTGTCTCGAATTGGCTGTCCAGAAGATAATGTTTTAAGATAGTGAAATTTTCGATGAACGAGTTCTAATAAACCAGCAAATCAATGATGACGAATTGAAACAATTAATGGATCGGTCCCTGAAAAAGCCATAATCATCAGTGAAATTAGAAAAATGTAAAACCTCGGACACGAAGAATACTTTATGGTGTGAAATATCAACAGCACGCATTCGACCATTCGTACCGAAGAAATTAATGAAATCAGTATTTGACACTCTTCACTCATTAGCGCACCCTGCTATCCGTGCTTCTCGAAAACTTGTTTCCGCTCGGTCTTTATGGCCCAGTTTAAACAAAGATTGCAACAATTGCGCAAGATCTTGTTTACATTGTCAAAAATCAAAGGTTACTATAGGCATACGAAGTCAGAACAGGGAATTTTAAACCATCAAGATTTGAATACATTCATATGGATTTGGTAGGACCTCTGCCCCAATCCAATGGATTTGCCTATTTACTCACAATCGTTGATGCGTGTGCGTATCCTATATGAGATATTTCAGCATCTACGGTAGCAAAGACTTTCATTTCACAATATATTTCGCGTTTTGGCTGTCACCACGGGTCAAGGCTCACAATTTGAGTCGAAGTTATTTAAGGATTTGACGAAGTTATTGGGATCACATCGCATTCGTACATCACTAATGGCTCGATGCAATACAATTGATTGGAGCGATGAAATACAGTTTGTCTTATTCGGAATTCGTACCACCGTGAGAGAGGGCCTTAAATGCACGCCAGCCGCTTACATCGTCAAACAAAGGATGCGTAATATAAAATCATACGACAC
Source organism: Tipula vernalis (assembly GCA_958295665.1). Taxonomy (NCBI): domain Eukaryota; kingdom Metazoa; phylum Arthropoda; class Insecta; order Diptera; family Tipulidae; genus Tipula; species Tipula vernalis. The sequence continues at coordinate 65,017,527 of OY282559.1, read as the reverse complement.
GCGTCAATCAGAACATGCTGTATTCATACCCAGGTCATTGAGTACATCAGAGTACGTATTTGTAAGAGTTGACAAAGTTAAGACAGGACTACGACCTCCGTATGATGTTCCATTCAAAGTGAGTCGGAGATTGTGTAAATATTTTGTTGTGGATGTTGGCGGAAAACACTCTCCGAACAAAATGTAATTTCAGCCAAGTTCAATGATTGTTTTCAAGAAAAATACGATTAAGTATCCCATAACGGGCAAGTTAATACTACTTTGATAGGAACACAAAATTTATCCTTGAATTTTAAAGAAGACAATCAATAGCGATTTAAGCACACTCGTAAATGAATAATGAATTATCACCAGTACACCAGTACCATATTTGGTATATGTCGACATATCGACTTATTGATGAAATATCGTTAACATCGAACAGTTTGTGAAAGATGAACCATCGAACGAAAAGGACGTTCAAAACGCTAAATACTGGAGGCAATAGCAGTTTATTCTAGCAGTTCCACACACTTGTTAACAGGAACGAAATATTAAATTGCCCAATTAATTTATTTAATATATTACCTACAGTGGTATACCATCGGCAACAATAATTTAAATCAAAAAATGAAAAGTATGTACATAACAAAATAAAAACAATAAAATGCCTATAAGGTCTTAAAAAGCTCACGCCTAAACGAATCTCTAGTCAAATTAAAATCAAAAACAAGGCTGGCTTCGAAAGTTGATAGTTTGTTGAGCCAGAATCGATTAGTAAAAAACCATCACGATGACGCAGACAACGTTCGGGAGCATAAATATTGAGTCGTGCGAGTAATTCGGCACAATCAATACGATACAATAAAATGTCGCGAACAAATAAAACGCAAGCAAACTGAGGACGAGTCATAGATCTTAACATACTGCCATCGATCCGACGAATAAGATTGAAGCCACTTAGTGGGAATGAATTGACAGTTCAATTTCCTAAACTTATTGATAAGTATCGAATGATCAATCTTATCAAAAGCCTTTGAGAAGTCCGTGTACACAACATCCAGTTGTTGCCTGATTGCAATACTGCTATGTAAATGACCACAAAAAGAAATCAGGTTGGTCACTGTGGATCTTCCATGATAAAAGCCATGTTGAGCAGGACAAATTAACGTTTTCAACGTAGCAGAGAGTATAGCGATCCCACGGTAATTGCTGATTTCACACCTTTCGCCCGATTTGAAAATCGGACGAATGAAGGAAATCTTCTAAGGCTCGGGGTAAACCCCTGTACGGAGGCTTTCGTTAAAAATAAACACGAGAGGAACAGCTAAATCATCCGCACAGTTTTTCATAAGGATGGGTGGGATGCCGTCATGTCCTGAGCCCTTATTCACGTCAAGTCGCGCCAAACTATCGGAGATCTCATCTACAGAAAACCTTAACAGACTAAATTCCGAACAGATTTAGTAATATTGGTATGAGATTGCTCATAGACAGACTTAAAATAGTTGGCAAATGAATTACAGATGACGAAATCCAACAAAATTTCTTTTGCTGTTGATAAAATTCTAGAAATTTTTAAGATTAGTAGTAAGATCTTCTTCAATCTGCAAAATATAATTATTATAAAGGAACCGGTTTAAAATTCGAAACTCCATACGGGCTGCATTGAACGCAGAGAAAAACTTATCCCCATGTACTTTATATAATGAATGAAGTTTATTACGATGCTTCTCGGGGAACACAAGTTTATTGTTATACCATGGCTCACGAAATTGCGGTTTGTCTTTTACCTTCGGAACAAACATTTCGATGCCAGCCATGATCTGCTCGTCCAGCAGACGGACAATCTTGTTCTTGCCCACTTCTCGTTGAAGAAAGCTCCAGTCAGAATTGGCTAGAAATTCGTTTAAAGAGAAATAATTCGCACATCTAAAATTAAAATGAGAACCATTATTGTATTGTGTGTTCATGAAATATATTTATCAAAATAGAAGTATGGTAAATGCTCGCACAGCCAGTGAAATCCTCACAAGATGAAATCTCTGAATGTAAAACATCAGTAGCGAAAACCAGGTCCAAAAACTTGCTGCAGCTATTGGACACTCTGTTCTGTTGAGTGGTAAAAACGCCCGCAAAATATTCTATCGTACGTAACTCCCTTTCCTCTGTAGAAGACGAAGTAAAAACTCCATCAACATCGAACCAAATAGCATCACGAAGATTAAAGTCGCCAACAAACATAAAGTGTTCGCCAGCTCCAAGTTTGAGCCACTAGGAATATATACAGCGACCACGATCACGGAGGAATGGGCTACCTTTACACGGACTGCCATAATATCTAGTTGAGAATGACAAGCGATCATTTCGTTCAAAATCGAACACTTCACAGCAATCCACACACCTCCCCCTTTCATGCTGGTTAGAAAGTTATAACGGTCTTTCCTATGGACGACATAGTTGGATGGAAAATATTCCTCGGAATTAAAACTGGCTGTAAGCCTGGTCTCACCAATAGTTATAATGTCGTAATCATTGACAAGAACCCCAAGTCGAAAGGCTTTAGCTTTGCCCCGAATGCTAAATGCATTGTGGTAATAAATCGACGTAAATGCCATCAGTTTAGGGTTCAAGTGACCCATGATAATACTGTTGCGGTTGTCACAATTGAATTCTTGTGGCATATTCGACGGAGTAATACTGGTGCTAAAGTTTATATTATGTAAGTAGTTATTACGATTATTATTATTATTATTGTGCTGGTAATGATGCCGTAATACGACGACCCTTACCTGAGCGGCGAAAGTTAATGAATGGTTTAATCGCACATTCTAAAGGCCAAATTCTCCCATCAAAAACTTTATCAAAACTATCAGAATCCAGGCCAATTTTAAAAGAGATAAGTTCCGACGGCTTTTATCCACACCCATTGCAACAAGTTCGTGGCATTCAACATTTCCAGTAGGAATTTGTAATTTGGAATAAATGTGGTTTTTTACATCATCGCACGTAGTTGTTGGTTTGAAGTTAGAGACGTGCAAGTACTTTTTGGGCTTCACCATCTCCAACTCTGAGTGTTGGACATCGGTACCAGCAATCACAGTTTGCAGACCATCCAATATCCCCGAATGAACATTTCCTTAAGCGGTGGTGTTAACACTATTCGCCGATGTACATGCTAACAACTTACTAGATACTGTAACGAAACGATGCTTTACCTCTGAGTTGTTATAAATTGCTGATCAGATTAGTTCGGGGTGTGTAAGATAGATAGAGAGGGTGCGATAAAGGAGAAATAAAATAAAATAAAAAATAATAAAAATAAAAAAATTTGGTGCAAGCAATGAGTTGTGTTTTGATTTTTACGCCAGAGAGATCGATAGGTTCGATCGACAAAATTAAAAAAAAAAAAAAAAAAAATGTTAAAATTAACATAATACAGTAATGTTAGTAATTAATTAAAAATACAAGCAAATTTTGCTGTGTTGTTAAATAAAAAAAAATAATAACATATTATTTGTAAATTTTAACATTAATAAACACTCAAAATAAAACAAAAGTTATAAAAATAACCAAATAATTCGTACAACAACAAAAATTAGTCTGGGGACATCAAACCACACCAATAAAAGGAGAATTATTCTGATAATAGAGATTGCACCACATTAAAACGCTACGATTTTATCAATAATTCTAAAATATCACAAATTTGGTCAAAATACCAAATGTTACAATTGGAGCGGTACCACTGAAGGATCGAGATTCATCAGATTCCGCTTTGGCAGCGGTTTTTACGTCTATCGATACGTTTGGATATACCGGTATATTATTCTATATAAATTTCTATTAATATTATGTAATTAAAATTAGAATTATTATTATTAAATTTAGTATTAAGATTATTTTTTTTTTAATTATTATTGAACAAATTATACAAACACGGTGATGGAAAAGAAAAAAAATTTTTTTTTGAATTTATTTAGTTTGTGAGAAAAACCAAAATAGTTGTGTGAGTGAATGAATGCCCTTGACCGTTCGTCATTATGTTTGGCACTTCAAAAAAAATTTGTATGTCGGATTAGCACCTGTGATGATTTTTTTTTGAACCCCCAAGCCGCAAGATGCTACCCAAACCTAAGAAGTGCATCATCATACGTTGGCCCGACCAACGACTATAGTTACAAAATGGCGCCGATACAGGGACCTGAAATGATGTCCACATCTTACCTAGTTAATTGAAAACACGTGTCTCAATATTAATCTTAAATTATGTCGGTAATCTAAAGGTTATTTAGTAAATTTTTGATGTATTTTAGTCGAATCTATTAGTTTTAACAATGTTAACTTAAAATTTGTTGAATTCTGTAAAGTAATGTTTGAATGTTATTATTGTTTTATCGCGATTGAATTCTAGATGAACTAGTTTCTCGTGATAGATAGGTAATATTTCACGTTTCGGAACAGATGAACTTACTAGTATCACAACAAATTTAACACGTGTTTCTTTTAAATTCAATTCATTACCATTAATAATTTTCATAGTTTTGTTATTTTAATTCAGAAACTTGCAATAATCAATAAATCAATTTTTTTTCTGCATAAGTTTGGCAACAATTGAATTGCGATAATGGTTTTCTTGCTATGTGGAACTGTTATCATATTTGCAGCTCGTTGTGCATTTTATTATTATAACTTTTTTTGTTTTAATTGATTTGGTGCTTGAACAATATCGATGGAATCTATGGTTAAATCTAGCTGTCACGATATATTCAAGCATTTTTCTTAAAGCCAATCATTCTTGTTGTTGTCAGTTTATGATTTATTTTATTGCAAGTAGATTTTTTTTCGGTTTTTTTTTCGTCAAGGTCATTTGGTCACTCACACCAGGATAATTATTAATTAAAGCATTGTTAATTTTTTTTTATTATATATTGAATAATTTGATTAAATAATATTTAAGGTATATTTTGTACAATTTTGTCGATATTTAAATATTGAGATCGGCAGCATTAATAGTTATTATTAAGTATTCCCAACAACTATTCACAGTTCGCACACCAACTGTTTTTTTTCTTACAAAGTCGTGAACGTTATTTAAATTACATATATTAAAAACAAGAGGTTCGAATTTTTGATTCATTAATTAATTGTTAAGTTTTTTTTTCTTTTTTTTGTTTAAATTGTGGTGAGGTTTTAAGATCTAATTTTTTTTGGAGTTTACATTAAATTTTTTTTTGTTCCTTGTCTCTTGTTTGTTGTTTGGCATCAACATGAGCGAAAGTGATATTAAGTCGAATCTACTTAAGGGTCTAACCCAAGATGAAATTTCTGTCGAATGTCTTGTTAGGGAAATTGACATAACTCATACGGACTGGGAAGAAACATTACTCGATATTTTAGAAAGTGAATTACACGTTACCACGGCAATACCTACTCGACCGCATACGACTGACTACGAAGGAGAATTGCAGACGTGTTCGAAACAATCCAGGATCATTAGTAAATTATTAGAAGATAAGCGAATTATCACCGCAGATAATATTCGAGATTTAAAAAACAGAATCCGTCATTGGAAAGACCGAACCTTTAGATTAAAAGGATGCATGCATCAAGACAATGAAGTCGATCGATTAATAAATTGTTGGCGAAGAACACATCAATTATACGAGCTTCGCATTGACGAACTAAATGACCCACAAGAGAAAATATTCCACAAACCAACTTTTGTAGAAACACCAACTGGAGCTCTTACAGGCCCGAATATTCCGACTGAAGATTGGCCATTATCTTGCGCACCAGTAACTGTTTTGCCTTTTGCAGGTCCATTATACACCCGGAGCGAGACTATTTCAACTAATGTTTTCCCAAAAGAGGCGACTAACGTGACCTGGAGCCAAAGGCATAAGTCCGATCCTTATCAAATACCGGTGCCACCAACCGTTTCTTTTTACCCGAATGTACAACCAAAGCCACCTTTAGATCACAACTATCCAACTATTCACAACTTACATCCGCCACAAGATAGCATTAACTTAAATCTACCGCCAATTCCAACTATATCAATTCCGCAAAATCTACAGTATCCGATTAAATACGATCCTAAATGGAATATTTTTTTTTCCGGTACGCCACACGGATTAGACATAAACGATTTTATATTCAGATTGGAATCCTTTGCTCGGCGAGAACAGCTACCCGTGAACAGGTTATACGCTATCATGCCAAAATTTCTAAAAGACATTGCCGAAAAATGGTATTGGGTGTTTACCCAAAAATATCCCACTGCAACTTACGGGCAGTTGAAACAGGCATTACTTCAGCGTTTTAGCAGCACTGAATCAGATAGAGCCACTAGAAGGTTTATTGAAACGAGGAAACAATGAGGTGCTGAGTCAGTAGGTGAATTTATTCTCGAAATCGAAAGTTTGAACAATCGACTTAATCGGCCATTTTCCGAATTAGAGTTAATAGACATTATTTGCGAGAATATGTCTTTCGATCTACAGCAAGTAACTCTACAGTTGCCTCTGGCATCCATTGAAGAACTACGGTTAATTTGCCACCGATACGAACGACTATGGGAAAAAAGACGTCGAGATAGATCGCCACCTCAGGAACGTAGGTCTAGAGTTATAAGTTAAATTGCGGCTTGCCAAATAATAATAACCAATTTGTTTCAACTTATCCCGAACTAAATCTGGAAAAGATATCGGCGGAGGACAGTAATAAAAACCATTTGGATGGAATGTCACCATACCCACCGATCCATTCAAAACCGCCAGAAATCGGTATTGAACCTGCCAAACAGACACTAATTTGCTGGAATTGCCGTGGTCCGGGACATACAAATCAGAGTTGCAATTTGGCGCCACAAAGAATTTATTGTTATGGGTGCGGTGCACCAAATATTATTAAGCCACAGTGTCCCAGTTGCCAAAATAACTCGGGAAACTTACCATCGGGAGTGAACAGATCGGGACCCTCACAACCGGTAAGAATTGCAACCCGACAACAAACAACCGACCAGCGACAGTTGAAGCCACTTACTTCGAAAAACCCATTTCACCCTTAATCAGTCTGAATACTACTCTACTTATTCACAATTCAAACAACGCAAATTTACATAACACGTCAACTGCAATAAAATTAACTAATCCGTCAATTAAATTCAAAACTTATAGAAACATAACATATTGGCGTGAACGGCGAAATTTTACTCGTGCGTGCGCAAAAACCATGTTGACCACGGAAATAGATATTCGTCCACATACAACAGTATTCCTTAATGGGAAATCGGTTCATGGACTTTTGGATAGTGGGGCTTCATTGAGCATTTTAGGAAAAGACTCGATCAAATTTTTAGAAACTATTGGAGTTAAATATAAAATAATTTCTTCCGAAGTATTTACCGCTGACGGATCAAAAAATAAAATAGTGGATTATGTGGATCTCCAAGTAAAATTCAATAATCAAACTGAGAAAGTTCGATTTTATCTCGTTCCGTCGCTGCAAGGTCGAGTTTATTTCGGAATTAATTTTTGGAATATCTTCAAAATAATGCCGCAAGTCGTAAGTTCTCTTGAATGCTCTCTTCTAGAACAAGAGGATGTGGATCGGTATAAACTTACAGCAAAACAAACTGAGCAGTTTAAAACATTACTCACCCTTTTTCCATCATTTGAAGAAAATGGCCTGGGACGCACCACCTTAGTTGAACATCACATTGACGTCGGAGAGGCTTTACCAATAAAGCAGCGACATTACGCGGTTTCCCCAGCAATTCGTGAGCTAATCTATTTGGAACTGGACAGGATGCTAGCTTTGGAGTCATCGAGGAGAGTGTCAGCGCTTGGTCATCGCCTATTGTCTTAATACGAAAACCGAATAAAGTGCGACTGTGTCTGGACTCAAGGAAGGTGAATGCTGTGACCAAGAAGGATGCCTATCCTTTACCCCTAATAAACGGACTTCTCGGTCGATTAACTAATACCACAGTAATTTCCAGCATTGACCTTAAGGATGCCTTCTGGCAGATACCCCTTGCTCCAGACTCACGAGAGAAAACTGCGTTCACAGTGCCAGGGAGGCCCTTATATCAATTTAAAGTAATGCCGTTTGGCTTGAGTAACTCGCCCAAGACCATGTCCCGATTGATGGATAAGGTGGTGCCTCATCAACTGCATCAAAATATCTTTGTTTATCTGGATGACCTTTTGGTTACGTCCCCTAGTTTAGAAGAACATTTTAAAATGCTACAATTAATTGCTGGAAGATTAAAAGATGCCGGATTAACGATAAATCTCTCAAAATGCAAATTTTTCATGAAGCAATTGAAGTACCTTGGCTTTATTGTTGGAGAGGGTGGATTAAAAACGGATCCAGATAAAGTAGAGGCTATTCGAAACTTTCCGTCTCCAACCTCGGTGAAACAAACTCGAAGATTACTGGGATTGACGGAATGGTATCATCGATTTATGCCACATTACGCCGAGATAACCACCCCGATAACTAATCTTTTGAAGAAAAATACGAAGTTCTTTTGGACAACCGACGCGCAATTGGCTTTCGAGCAATTAAAGTATTTGCTCACTACTTCTCCCGTACTAATAAATCCCAATTACGGGAAACCATTTTTTATCAGGTGCGATGCTTGCAAAACTGGAGTGGGAAGCGTCCTTTATCAACTCGACGAAGAAAACAATGAGCGACCGATATCTTATATGTCTAAGAAATTGAATAAGGCTCAGTCGAATTACTCAACCACTGATTTAACAATAATTACAGATCACTCTAGTCTCAAGTAGTTGATGTCTCAAACGGATTTTAATGGCAGACTTGCTCGGTGGAGCCTGAAATTGCAATCTTATGATTTCGAAATCAGACATCAGCGAGACAGCCAAAACATTGTCCCGGATACCTTATCTCGAATGTTCAGTAGCACCGTTGATTCCATGACACTTGCCGAGATAGATCTTTCTGCTGTTTCGTTTGAAGATTTTGAGTATAAGAGTCTCCGAGAAAAAATATTAACTAATAATCAAAGATATCCAGCTTTCAAAATTGTTGATAACAGAGTATATATACAAATTAAATCGAACTCTGATCCCTTGTTGTCCTATAGTTCCTCCTGGAAACTGTGGATTCCCGCTAGCATGACGACGTCACTAATAACGAATGCCCATAACCATCCACTTAGCGCTCATGGTGGCATTATTAAAACTCTCGAACGATTACGGACCCATTTCTATTGGCCTGGAATGCGAAAGCAAGTTTACAGCTTCGTGACCACTTGCGAAATATGTAAAATAACAAAAAACTCTAATAAACTAAATACGCCTACCGTAGGGAAAACTATAATAGCTCAGCGTCCGTGGGAACGTGTCTATGTAGATTTAATGGGACCCTATCCTAGATCGAAGAGCGGTAATACAGATATATTGGTAATTCTAGATCAGCTAACTAAATTTGTTCTGTTAAAACCATTATCGACCAGCACGACTAACAAAATAATTGGCTATCTTAGAAATGAAATGTTTTTAGTTTTTGGTATACCCGAATATATAATAACAGATAATGGCTCCCAATTTGTATCAAAAAAGTTTCACGATTTATTAACTGAATTTGATGTAAAACACATGAAGACCGCAATTTACTTTCCCCAGGCGAACGCGTCGGAAAGGGTAAATCGTTCAATATTAGCGGCTATTCAGGCCTATGTCAATAACGACCATAAAACTTGGGATATATATCTTCCCGAAGTAAGCTGTGCCTTGCGAACTGCGATTCATCAATTAACTCGTTTCACTCTCTACTTTTTGATGTTTGGGTATAACATGATAACTAGTGGCAAATCTTACAATCTTCTACGAGAAATAGACTCATTAAATGAAAATGTTGATATAATTCCAACATCCGTTAAAATAGCATTGATACATGACCTTGTTAATAAGAATCTTAGGACTGCTTACGAGAAATATTCAGCTCACTACAACCTGAGGACTCGCCCTATAATGTATAAAATTGGACAGACAGTTTATGCCAAACAGCATCCTTTGAGCGACGCGACGAAAAACTATTGCGGAAAATTTGCCCCTCAATATAAAAAAGCAGTTTTTCATTCCAAAATTGGGACCGTAAATTATATACTGAAAGATGATTCGGGAAAGTTATTAGGTACTTTCCACGCCAAAGATCTTAAGGCTTAGCAATTGAAGATGATTAATAAATTTACAAAAGGCAAAGGACTCAGATTCATCGACCAGTTTTTTTTTAAAAACCAAACTTTAAAAAAAAAAAAAACTATCGATGTATCTGCCCTGTAATGAAACGATGCTTTACCTCTGAGTTGTTATAAATTGCTGATCAGATTAGTTCGGGGTGTGTAAGATAGATAGAGAGGGTGCGATAAAGGAGAAATAAAATAAAATAAAAAAAAATAAAAATAAAAAAATTTGGTGCAAGCAGTGAGTTGTGTTTTGATTTTTACGCCAGAGAGATCGATAGGTTCGATCGACAAAATTAAAAAAAAAAAAAAAATGTTAAAATTAACATAATACAGTAATGTTAGTAATTAATTAAAAATACAAGCAAATTTTGCTGTGTTGTTAAATAAAAAAAAATAATAACATATTATTTGTAAATTTTAACATTAATAAACACTCAAAATAAAACAAAAGTTATAAAAATAACCAAATAATTCGTACAACAACAAAAATTAGTCTGGGGACATCAAACCACACCAATAAAAGGAGAATTATTCTGATAATAGAGATTGCACCACATTAAAACGCCACGATTTTATCAATAATTCTAAAATATCACAAATTTGGTCAAAATACCAAATGTTACAATTGGAGCGGTACCACTGAAGGATCGAGATTCATCAGATTCCGCTTTGGCAGCGGTTTTTACGTCTATCGATACGTTTGGATACACCGGTATATTATTCTATATAAATTTCTATTAATATTAAGTAATTAAAATTAGAATTATTATTATTAAATTTAGTATTAAGATTATTTTTTTTTAAATTATTATTGAACAAATTATACAAACACGGTGATGGAAAAGAAAAAAAATTTTTTTTTGAATTTATTTAGTTTGTGAGAAAAACCAAAATAGTTGTGTGAGTGAATGAATGCCCTTGACCGTTCGTCATTATGTTTGGCATTTCAAAAAAATTTTGTACGTCGGATTAGCACCTGTGATGATTTTTTTTTGAACCCCCAAGCCGCAAGATGCTACCCAAACCTAAGAAGTGCATCATCATACGTTGGCCCAACCAACGACGATAGTTACAATACTAGCTGAAAATCAGCAAGCGTTTTTGTCAGCGAGTTGCCAATCTCACTTAGTTGGATCATCAGAGATTGTAATAATTGTTGATGACTGCAGTGAATGTTTACGCAATCGTTACAAATAAATTTAATATCGACGAGCAAGCAAAATGAAATTTTTTACCACAGCCACCAAAACAGCATAAAAAATTATTGTCAACAAAAATGACCTCACATTTATTACACTTGTTTTTCATATTGGACGTATATGACGCACGCGATATTAAGGTTCGATTAACTTCAGTTTTTTTAAAAATGTTTACTAAATTTTTAAACTTGTTAACTTTTTTAAAAATGTTTACTAAATTTATGTATTAGTAAAAATCAACTCCTGCGTTAAACGGAAAATGAACTTTATAAATGTTACTTCATTTAAAAAATTTACTAAGTATAATTAATTATTTTAGCTCAACAAAAATTTAAAATAATTTAATCAATAAATAGCAAACTGATTTGTTTGCCAAATTGTTACGCGAATCTAATATGAAATGGTTAATATTTCTTTCGAAACAATTAGCAAATAAGAAACGATCTGCAAATTAAATACATTAATTACAAAAATAAAGATAATAAAAGAAGCAACAAACATAAAAGTGAAATTACAAGCTTAATATTTATTATGAGCAATTAAAAAAAAAGAAAAATATTTGTCATAATTCATTACTAACAAATATCTATAGGTTAAACAATAATATTCTCTGATCCTAGAGTTCTTGCCAATTAGCCACATACATATAGAAGTAACTAGAAGCTATCCCAATAACAAAAAGTACCTCCCCTATTTTGCGGATCGTCAGGGGCTTACAACACCATTTGGTACCATATCGTTCTGAACAAAAATTGGTTAAACAAAAAATTTTGTGAATCTAATCCTAGAGATTTTGCCAATTGGCCACATACATCATGAAGTAACTAGAAGCTATCCCAATAACAAAAAATACCTCCCCTATTTTTGCGGATCGTCAGGGGCTTACAAAACCGTTTGGTACCATATCGTTCTGAACAAAAATTGGTTAAACAAAAAATTCTGTGAATCTAATCCTAGAGATTTTGCCAATTGGCCACATACATCATGAAGTAACTAGAAGCTATCCCAATAACAAAAAATACCTCCCCTATTTTTGCGGATCGTTAGCGGCTTACAACTCCATTTGGTACCATATCGTTCTGAACAAAAATTGATTAAACAAAAAATTCTGTGAATCTAATCCTAGAGATTTTGCCAATTGGCCACATACATCATGAAGTAACTAGAAGCTATTCCAATAACAAAAAATACCTCCCCTATTTTTGCGGATCGTCAGCGGCTTACAACTCCATTTGGTACCATATCGTTCTGAACAAAAATTGATTAAACAAAAAATTATGTGAATCTAATTCTAGAGATTTTGCAAATTGGCCACATATATCATGAAGTAACTAGAAGCTATCCCAATAACAAAAAATACCTCCCCTATTTTTGCGGATCGTTAGCGGCTTACAACTCCATTTGGTACCATATCGTTCTGAACAAAAATTGATTAAACAAAAAATTCTGTGAATCTAATCCTAGAGATTTTGCCAATTGGCCACATACATCATGAAGTAACTAGAAGCTATTCCAATAACAAAAAATACCTCCCCTATTTTTGCGGATCGTCAGGGGCTTACAACTCCATTTGGTACCATATCGTTCTGAACAAAAATTGATTAAACAAAAAATTCTGTGAATCTAATCCTAGAGATTTTGCAAATTGGCCACATACATCATGAATTAACTAGAAGCTATTCCAATAACAAAAAATACCTCCCCTATTTTTGCGGATCGTTAGCGGCTTACAACTCCATTTGGTACCATATCGTTCTGAACAAAAATTGATTAAACAAAAAATTATGTGAATCTAATCCTAGAGATTTTGCCAATTGGCCACATACATCATGAAGTAACTAGAAGCTATTCCAATAACAAAAATACCTCCCCTATTTTTGCGGATCGTCAGGGGCTTACAACTCCATTTGGTACCATATCGTTCTGAACAAAAATTGATTAAACAAAAAATTATGTGAATCTAATCCTAGAGATTTTGCCAATTGGCCACATGCATCATGAAGTAACTAGAAGCTATCCCAATAACAAAAAATACCTCCCCTATTTTTGCGGATCGTCAGCGGCTTACAACTCCATTTGGTACCATATCGTTCTGAACAAAACTTGATTAAACAAAAAATTCTGTGAATCTAATCCTAGAGATTTTGCAAATTGGCCACATACATCATGAAGTAACTAGAAGCTATTCCAATAACAAAAAATACCTCCCCTAATTTTGCGGATCGTTAGCGGCTTACAACTCCATTTGGTACCATATCGTTCTGAACAAAAATTGATTATACAAAAAATTATGTGAATCTAATCCTAGAGATTTTGCCAATTGGCCACATACATCATGAAGTAACTAGAAGCTATTCCAATAACAAAAATACCTCCCCTATTTTTGCGGATCGTCAGGGGCTTACAACTCCATTTGGTACCATATCGTTCTGAACAAAAATTGATTATACAAAAAATTATGTGAATCTAATCCTAGAGATTTTGCCAATTGGCCACATACATCATGAAGTAACTAGAAGCTATTCCAATAACAAAAATACCTCCCCTATTTTTGCGGATCGTCAGGGGCTTACAACTCCATTTGGTACCATATCGTTCTGAACAAAACTTGATTAAACAAAAAATTCTGTGAATCTAATCCTAGAGATTTTGCCAATTGAACATACATCATGAAGTAACTAGAAGCTATTCCAATAACAAAAAATACCTCCCCTAATTTTGCGGATCATCAGGGGCTAATAACTATATACGGAGATGCTACAGTTCCCATTATGGAACTAATCTGCTCTAAACATGACGTAGAAACTATTAGCATGTTTTTCTGGATTTTAAGCAACTTTATTTCTAAATATAAACGGATGATTCATATTCCTGAAGTTTTTGTTACGGATTGGTCTTGGGTACTTTTGAAATCTATTCTTTTCCAAATAAATGGAATACGAACGACGATAAGTTAAGTCTTGATCCAGAAAAAGAATCTGAAGCTAAAGAGGATGGAAAGGAAACTTCCGTTTTATTTGAAGACACAGATAGCTGTATTTATGAAGCGTCGCCATTCTATAAACGATATTTAAAGATATTAAATGCTACTTTAGAGGACCTATTGTTCTCTTATGAGTCTGTGAAAGACAATAATGAATTGTTTTGCAATGATTTTGTGGTATTTTGTACAAAAAAATATATGTCCTTTTTACCATTATGGGCAAGGTTTTTTTAAAAAAAATGTAAATGTACACATAGGGTTTCCAATTCATTGGTTCAGAGTTACTTCGGGCTAATCAAACATAGGTTAGTTTCCGATAGAAACTTGAAATTGGGGAGATTTTTAGACGAAATTAAAGAGATTAATTCATTAATGATTAAATCCAGTAGAGTAACGGCTCTACCTAATAATAATAAACGCAATTACACAAAAATATCCAAAAACAATCCGGATAGTCCAAATAACACTGAAGTATGGCGTAAAAAGCAAATTAGTAAAAGATGTCCTAAATATTCTGGTAAAGATTCATTTCAAAAATTTTTAAATTCAAACACTCAAACAGACATCGAATGGAAGGACAATAAAAAGAAATCATTTGGAAAAATGACAAAACTTGGATTCAATTTAAAAATTTTGAAATTTTCATTTCACGACAATTGGGATACGGCTATCACTAACACTTGCTACAGCTCATTGTCAAATAGGGAGTTTTTGAGTTTGGAAGTTGTGTATGCTTCAATAAGTTTAAAACTGAATGGAAAAGCTTTATGTTTAGACCCTTACCAAATGCTCAAAATGGGGCATAACAAAAACTACAAAGCACATAAGCACGTAAGCAACCAGAGTTCAAACTTTGCCGTAACAAGAGCCTGTTAATTTTACCAAGCTGTGAAAATAGTCACTGGAATATTCGCGTCATAGATTTGTCTAATAAAACGAGATAAGCTTATGACCCATTAAATCCTGAAAGAATTCAAAAAGAATTATTGGATAAAGGAAAAAATGTTGCTCTGGAGTTAGATACATATTATCAAAGGCCGTTTACAAAGCTTCAGTTAGCGCATTGTAGATTTACCGCAACAACGTAATGGTTTTAATTGTGGGGTATTAATTATATACGCAATTGGTTTTATATTTAATAATAATGTAATAGAAAATATTCACTCTGCAAACGAATCAATATGTAAAGAAGCTCTCGACGATTACAGGGCACATTTAAAAGATGTTTTAATTCAAAATACGGATTCAATGTCTGGTTATCGCTTAGTATGCTACGATCATTTTGAAAACAAACCATTCAGCTTCGAATGCATCTCCTGTCATCGGAAAGTGCATGATACATGTATGATACACATTCAAGTTGTTAATCAACTTTGCATGTTTTGTTCCATATCATTTTTTTATATTTACGTTTTGATTTATATTATGAATACATTATGAAGTCTTATTTTTATTTGATAAAACCAACAAAAATTAAAAAAAAAAAAACAAAAAAAAAAACCAAAGAAAACCCCTTCATGATTACGGCCTTAACGTGGCGAAGAGGCTTAACGATATTTAAAAAAATTAATCCAGAATAAATGTTTCTAGTATCAAACAAACGTGATCACATAATCATCAAAAATAATAAAATCGAATATACGTGCTATGTACAGATGTACTTAATAAATTGCTAATGGTGGGTCGACACACTCAAATAGTTTCCACAGTATTTTTGGTTCATGGAAATTTGTGCAGAAAACTTGCTTTTCTGTACGTTCAATTCAATTGCTTCAATTCAATTTCTCTATTAAGTTAATGTCACTTGAGGAAGGGCAATAACGTTTAACTGATTTATTAGGATATTACCTG
This sequence comes from Tipula vernalis, assembly GCA_958295665.1. Classification (NCBI taxonomy): domain Eukaryota; kingdom Metazoa; phylum Arthropoda; class Insecta; order Diptera; family Tipulidae; genus Tipula; species Tipula vernalis. The sequence goes on along the minus strand of OY282559.1, from coordinate 65,001,290 downwards.
CTACATTTTAATTTGCTTTTGTATTTATAAAATATTGCTCATGCCAAGTTTAAACCCGAAATTTGCGCAAATTATTTTGAGAGATTTTGTTAGACGAATGGTTAAACTGATGAAATTTGAAAAGATTTTTAGGTGAAGAGCTATTTAGGACAAGGAACTTGTTGTTTCTCCACAGATTGTAATAAAATTCAATAAAGAAATAAACGATGGAATTGATTTCCTTTGACATTTTGAATGAATTTTTTAAAAATGTTTTAGAACCCTAAAAATAAAACTTGACATAGCTATGCCCATGTCCACTGATTTTTTTATTTAACCAATTATGGTTGGGAACGGTATGGCATTAAACAAAGTAAGCCCCGACTATCCACAAAAGTAAAAGAGGTATTTTTTGATACTGGGATAACAGTTTAACCAATTTTTGTTTAGAACGATATGGTACCAAATGGAAGGGGCTTACAACCTGACGATCCGTAAAAATAGTAGATGTATGTTTTGATATTGAGATAGCTTCTAGTTAGTGGAAGTATTTTTTGATATTGGGGTAGCTTCTAGTTACTTTATTATGTAAGTGGCCAATTGGCAAAATCTCTAGGATTAGCTCCACAGAATTTTTTGTTTAACCAATTTTTGGTTAGAATGATATGGTACCAAATGAACTTGTGAGCCCCTAACGATCCGCAAAAATAAGGGAGGTATTTTTTGTTATGGAATAGCTTCTGTTTATGACACTTTATGTATTGCGACTCGTAAATCTCCTTAAATATGCTCTTGAGATAATAATTTTCGTCTTACACAGGTAAGTTTACTAATACATCTACATTAAAAAATGTTTTGTAAATTCTTTATTAAAATTTTCTCGTTGGCCAACCGCAACGTGAAGTTTTTGCGAAATGTTCTGCTAAATATTTTAGTACGAAAATAAGTAAGTACTTCCCGGACATGTTCGATTATTGTAAAACTTAAACAATATAACAGTCAACCCGCTATGAAACAAACACTTAGACACTGCGCGTTTATTAATCAATGTACACCACAAATTTAGAAAAAAAAGTTAAAAGCACAGTAAAACGCCGGGAAGCACACTAATGAAATCACGAAACAGTTTAGATTATATGAAACAAAATAGAATTACAAAATAGTTTTATATCAATACACTATGTATAAAGGACACATATTGATATGAGAATTAGATTCACGATTATTTAATTATAACTCGAATACTCACAAATCGCAATCAAAAAAAAAAAAAAAATTTAAATAACTTGTTGATGATTCATTATTTTTTTTTTTTTATTATTTAGATGTTACTGGTTTGACGGTCGATTTCACAATTATATCGGACTTAATCATGAAGATTAACCTCGAATTAGTAACCTAACCTTAAAGTTTGAACTAAGGAAAATGGTCAATCATAAATTTGATAACATTCATTTTCAGGATATTCGCCGTTTATTCATAATTTACGCATTTTAATATCTAAAAATTTAAACTTTTCACAATGAAACTTAAGTACTTGGTTCAAAAAAAAACAAAAAAATTGAACCCCGGCAAAAAACCAATCAAATCTTGAATTGTTAAAAATAAAACCGAATATTTCATTTTGATTTTAAAATACAAAATATTATTAAAAAAATCAAATTAATATTGAGAATTTTTTTTTTATTTTTAGTCCAAAATGGAACGAGCTTTTTTTATGGTATAAATTTAATTTTTATATGAATAAAATGAATGCAGGTATTTTTTGCATCACGAAAAATGATTTAAATTTTTTACCACTTTTTTATGTATCAAAAAAGCATAAAAAAGTAGATTTATGAATTTTATTTTTTATTTTTATTTTTTTTTTACAAAACCTTGGTGTTGAGTGTTAAAAACAAAAAAAACAAAAAAAAAACATAAAAAATCCGCTATTATACAGCTATTTACAATTTAACGTTGGAGTTGAAATATATTTTAGTATTAAGTTGCGATATGCGTGCAAAAGTCCACAACTATGCCCCCCCATTTACATCGAAACAACCCAATACCTAGTATATTATACCCACAGCAATTTTGTACATCATTGCAAATCCATTTCATATTTTCCGAATAGCTTTTGAAATTTAATACGAAATAACAACAAAAAATCGAAACTAATAATTTCAGAATGAGGCCAAATATTACAACAAACAAAAATAAAATAAAAAATTAATTTAAAGTTTGGCTTTTTCAATTTTTTTAAGCTTATATAAAAGCTTTTATATGCTCTCTATGAACTATTGAATGAGTTTTGCAAGTGAAATACTATTCTGTTTATACTCAAATTATAAAATATAATGCACAACTGTAAACCAACTGTATAAATAGAAAGGGCGAGGAGATATTTGTGGCCAAAGTAAAATAAATTTAAAAGTTTGATCCTGGAGGATATCCTTTAAAAATTTGATCGATTTTTATCTGTCTGATTCTGTTTCTTTTTACTGCAGCACTAGCGATTTCAATCAAATTATTAAAAGCTTTTATTAAAACTTTAACAAGAATTTGGATGAAACAAACTTTTAGAAAACTGTATTGTTGTTTTTTTGCTTTAAGTTAAACTTTTTTGCAAATGTTGAGAAAGCTTTTAAAAATGATTACAGCTAAAATTAATCTGAGAGATTTAAAAAAAACGTTTCTTGGACATGTTTTGTAATGCACTCTAATCCCGTGGAGCATGATTGATACGCTGAGATGACTGCCCGTAACTCATGTAAGTATTACATTCATTTTCAGTGAAGGAACCCTTGAGCGTAGATAGTGGGTAGCATGTCATAGTTGCTTGAATAAGATTTAACTTACTTCAGTCAATATTCCTGATTCTGTGTATCACAGATATATTGGACTTTAAAGTAAATCAAGATTTTATGGTTTTCTCAACTAAGCTGGGAATTTTTACGATTTCAGGAATGATCCAAACTGGAATTTCACAATGGTCCAAAAAATCAAGAAGAAATTTTTCTTTAAATATGTTAGTGTAAGAGCAGAATGTCTCGACATGATTTATGTGGCGCGTCAAACTATAAGGATTTCCCGACCTGTTTATAATGTTGGCTTGTAATTTTAAGTGGCAAGAAGTTCCAGATAGGCTGTTCGTTGATAAGCCTTACTTCGACCTTTATGATCTGTGCTATTTTCGAAAACAGTCAGACAAAAATCGTAAATCAATGAGTATATATGTACAGTGTAGGCCATCTGCTGGTCCTTTTTTCAATCAATGAATTTTAGTACTTAATGTTATCTGTTCTAAAAAATTCTATGATTTGTGAAAAGTGAAAAATATGCGATTTATCATCATGGAGTCGCTAACAACAGAACATTGCATTTTGATTGTTTAAATTTATTATGAAAATAATCGTTCAAAAACTACAACATTTCGACAATTACGTGAACGTTTTGGTCGACGTGACCGTCCTACTGACCTTCCAGCTGTTAGTGAAAGTATTCACAATGAACCAAGCACATCAACCAGGCATCGTTCAAAAGAACTAAACATTTCTCGAACCACATTACGATGCATTCTGCATGTTGATCTTCATTTGCATCCATACAAAATTCAACTAACTCAAAAATTAAGGTCACCACACCATTTAAATCGTCGTCGTTTTTAAATGAAGGTTTTTCACCAAAAATCATCATTAGCGATGAAGCTCATTTTCATCTTAATGGGTACGTTAATAAGCAAATTTGTCGAATTTGGTGAGCGGAGAATCCTCATGTTATTCACGAAGCAGAACTTCATTCTTCAAGAGTCACTGTTTGGTGTGGTTTATGGGATGGTGCCATCATTGGGCTGTTTTTCTTTGAAAACGAACAGGAAAATGCCAATGTTATCCCAACATGTTTTTTTGGGGCTCAAATTGAAGGAATTGCGTGTCACCGACCTTTGGTTTCAACAAGACGGAGCGACATGCCACACAAATCGTGCAACAATCCATTTATTGTCAACAATATTTGCTGACCGGATAATTTAAAGAAATTGTGATGTTCCAAGGCCACCAAAAAGCCCGAATTTAACACTACTTCATTATTTTTTGTTGCGTTATTTGAAAGGTAAGGTTTATGCTAATCATCCATAGACAATTCAACAACTTAAAAACAATATTCGAGTTTAAATTGAGGTCATTATTGATCTGCTTTTATTATAAAATGTCATCGAAAATTTTCATGTTCGGATGCAGGCCTGTAGTCGAAGCCGTGCTGAGCATATAAATGATTTTGTTTTTCATACATAAATGGCATACAACCACCTTCCATAATCAATAAAAAATTTTGACTTTCCATCCCAAAATGTGTGTTTTATTTACAAATAAAAAAAGGACTAACAGATGGCCCACCCTGTATTATTACCAAGGTTATGCATTTAAAGGTTCGCGTTGGATGTGTGCTAAAATAAAGAATCTAAGAAGGAATTATTTTTATGCGATAAAAGATGAAGTTACTAAGGCGTGTCATTTCTGGAACTTGACTCAATTCAAAATTTTTATGACCCACAATTTAGTGACAAAACATCAGAAGAGTGACAAAACATCATTGAGCAACGAAAGACCAGTGCAAAGTTTTAAATCGTTTTTTTTAAATAAATTTTATGGGAGTGTACATTTTGTATTTCAGAAATAAGATACTAAAATATGCTAAATAACACGAATTTTAGAGATTGGTTTGCTTAGATATCATAAAGGATGGAAGGAGGGTACATCAGGCTTTCCAAATCTGTACGTGTTATTCCATAATCTAGGATTGGGTTCACACAACACACGACTAAATCTAAGCAAATTTTTGCTATCTATTATTCAATAATTCTGCATTTGGTACTAAGGAGATTCAATTAGCGCACAAATCTCCGTATATTATTTATTTGAGCTCGGATCAGAAGCAATTAGTTGATACTCTGGAAAAACAAAAATCAAAAATATAAAAGCATCACAATCTCACAAAGTCGTTAGCACTTCGGCCCAAAAAATTACGGGCACCTTTGAAACTTACCTCAAGTCAACTTAATTTACCCTCAAACTCAACCCCCAAAGCAATCCCTAATTAAACGCCTCTCTCAACTTCCAATCAACTTTAACTGAACGTTCAACCTATCTCCAACTAAACATTCAGCTCCACTTCCAAATTAACCCACAAGTCGATCCCAAACTCAACGGTCAAATCAATCCCTAAATCATTACGTAAATCATTACGGTTAGAAAACTTAATTTAATAACTCCTTAACCATCGACTCAACCATCAAATAAACAGACTATTGAATAAATTTGAATATCCTCCTCGACTACAACTAAACCCCCATCTCCAACCTTAAATTAACCCGGTCCGAAAATTGAATCCTTAATAAATTCCTCACCAAACATCTGAAGCAATCTCAAGGCCAACCAACTTGACTCCAAATTCAGCCTTCAACTCAACACCAAACTCAATCCACAAACCTAAATAGCTTGACAAAATACATGCGTTCAAGAACTCAAATTTAATCTAACCTCCAACTCAATTTTCAAATCGCCCCAAAAAAGTCCCCAACTGAACATATTATTTTACCTCAACTGAACCATGATTCAACACCTGCTTAAACCATCAACTTAACATCAAACTCAACCCTTAAAACAACTTAAGCTAACTTCCACCCCAACCCTGAACGCGTCCTCAAACAAATCCCAAATAGAACCGCTCACTCGGCCTCAACTCATGCCCAACTTAACTTGAATTCTGAAGCACAGGTCTGAAAAACAATATGTGCAGGTTAACTCAACTCAAATCAACTGAAACTAACAATCGAATTCAACCTAAACTAAATCCGCAAACGCAACGCCCAGTACATCAGAAGGAAAATCAAGAAATCAATTATTCATAATATATACAACCATTAAAAGTAGAAATATCAATCCCCCGTAGCTTACCCCTACAGTTATACAAAGTGTATAACCCTAAACAAAAAATGAAAACTTTCCATGAGCTCTTTGTGTTGGCAGTTTAGTTTCGTACTGAAAAAGTTCGTCTAATCATCAGGTAGTTACGACCAAACTACAAAAATACAATTCCTACATAACAAATAGTCAAGTACGGACGTATTGATTTAGCGAATTATATTTAATAAATCAAAAAAATGAAGAAAAATCCTCATTTGTGTTTGTTTAATATCAACACAATATTAAGAAGTTTAAGAGAAGTATGTCTGTTTATCAGGTGTTTATTTCAGGCTTTTTATAGACACAAATATATTAGTGAAAAAAAAACTGTCAACACAATGAGCTCAAGGAAAGTTCTCATTTTTTGTTCAGGGAACAAAAAATGAGAACTCTTTGTATAACTATTGGGGTCAAGTAGGGGGGAAGGGTGGGGGGGGAGATATATTATGAATAATTGGCCTTTTTGATTTTGCTTCTGATTAACCAATCGAAAATCTTGTGATGCTATTTTCACTAAAATATGTTGGCAGTTTAGTTTCGTACTGCAAGAGTTGGTCTACTCATCAGGTTGTTACGACTAAACTACAAAAATACAATTCCTACTTAACACAGACAGTGTCAAGTATGAGCGTACTGATTTAGCGAATTATATTTAATAAATGAAAAAAGTGAAGAAAAACCCTCATTTGTGTTTGTTTAATACCAACACAATATTAAGAAGTTTAAGAGAAGTATGTCGGTTTATCAGGTGATTTTTTGGCGGCTTTTTATAAACACTAATATATTAGTGAAACCAAACTGTCACACAATGAGCTCAAAAAATGTTCTCATTTTTTGTTCAGGGAACAAAATTTTACCCAACCGAAAACCTTGTGAATGCTATTTTCACTAAAATATGTTGGCAGTTTAGTTTCGTACTGAAAGAGTTGGTCTATACTCATCAGGTTGTTACGACCAAACTACAAAAATACAATTCCTACTTAACACAGACTGTTGACGCATCAATCGACGCATCATAAAATTGTTGTTTGAATTTAGGAATTTCTTCATGTACTGTGTTATTATGTATTCGATTCACTATGTATTGCACAGCTCTTGCAATAGTATATACATAACTCATTCAGTTAAATTTTACTTATTTTATATAATTGCGCTTGTATATAACTCAAACTTCAAGTTATTGTTATTTTTACTCTTATATACCTAAATTTTGATGTTATATACAAATTTTGCCGTTGTTATTTTGTAAATGCTGTATGTAAATAAAATATTTCTATTATTCGATGTACCTTTGTGACAAGAACATATTCAAACCAAATAAAATAAAAAAAAAATTATAAAGTTTAAATAAATATCTGGTGATCAAGTGAAAATTAAACAGTAGTGCTTTGTTTTTTATTTTTGAAATTCTATTGGCCGCAGAACATTAGTAGAAGGTGAACAATTTGGAAAGTTTCTTCAGCACAAAAACGCTTGTGCCCCTTCATTTGGTGTCAGATGTAGGGTCCTGACCAACGCCATTAACAGTAAAACTCATCTCATCCACATTGGACTAGCGGTTAACAATATTATTGTGGTTTTTGCGGAATAGCAGTAAAGTAGTAGCGGTACGAGCAAACAGGAAAATACCGTTGTCGTTGTTGTTGGGATAAAACCGTGAGTACAGTTTTAATTAATTTAAAATGCCGCCTGCTTTGGATCCTCGTCGCTCCAAACAATTTATCGATAATTTCCATGAGAAATTGGAGCGTTTCGAGAAGTATATTGAAAACGATCTTCTGAATGCTAAGGCGAGACACGTGCAGCACCGACTAACGGAGTTGGGTTTTAGTTGGCTCGTTCACCAACGCATGCTGCACCGTATAAGCTCATGGACACTGAGCTGGTTGCAGAACGTGTTCGCACTGAAATCGAAGAGTCGTACATTAGTGTTGTATCCGAACTAGAGAAAAAGTTAGTTGAATTAAAGGAAGCTCGACTCAAATCACTCATCGGTGACGACAAGCATGTTAACCAAATAAACCCTATGTTTCCCACGATAAATGCCAAACTGCCTACTGTTGCACTCCCAACGTTCAGAGGGGGTTATTTAGAGTGGAGCACCAATTATTCAAAATACCATTGTGCCTACTGCAATGCAAATGGTCACTCGATAGTTCGTTGCCACAAATTTTTAAAATTGCCGTTTGATCAACGTCACAAGTTCGTGACAGAGTCGAAATTGTATTACAACTGCCTTCACCTTGATCACATAGCTTCTGCGTGTTCAGTGAAGTTTCGCTGCCGACACTGCGACTCGTATCATTATTCGCTTTTACACAATTCCGCTGCTGCACCATTTTCACCGTCAAATATAAGAGAAGTCGCATCAGATGTCGCGAACGCCAAACCAAACATCCATTCTAATACTCTCGCCGTATCATCATCGCTTGTTGCTGCCAAACCCAAACCCAAGACAGTTTCCTCGTTTGTCTATTTGGGAACAGCATTGGTCAAAGTCCTTGACCATATGGAACATTCTGTTATTGGGAGAGCACTGCTAGACTCCGGATCACAGCTAAATCTTAACACCAAGTCATTTGCGTCTGTACTGAAGATTCCTCATCATAGTAGCAGCATCAAAATTCATGGAATCGGGTCTAATGTCGTCGGAGCTTCGAACAGCTCAACAATCACTTTGCAATCCAACATTACAAATTATTGTACCATGTTAGATGTGCAAATAATACCAAAAATCACCAGCTATCAGCCAACCATTCCAATTGATAACATCAAGTCGTGGACAATTCCAGCCAACATTCCACTAGTAGATCCGGAATTTTTAGAGTTTCAAAACGTCGATTTATTGTTGGGTGCAGAAATTTATCAAGAATTGCTCTCTGTGGGACAAATTAAGTTAGCTGATCATCTGCCTATATTACAAAACACCGTATTGGGATGGATAGTTTCTGGAAAAATGTCTTCTAATTCAGAGTCTGATTATGCTTGTCACGTGGCTATCAAAGATTCTTCCACACTGAACGATCAAATTGAGAAATTCTGGACTATTGAAAATCTACCTCATTCCGTTAAACTCAATTAGTGAAACCAAACTGTCAACACAATGAGCTCAAAAGGAAAGTTCTCATTTTTTGTTCAGGGAAGTGAACTCTTGTATATAGGGGGGGGGAGGGGGGGGGGGTAAATATATTATGAATAATTGGCCTCTTGGATTTTGCTTCTGATTAACCAATCGAAAATCTTATGAATGCTATTTTCACTAAAATATTTGTGTCTTTAAAAAGCCGAACAAAATCAAACAAATAAATTGAACATTAACAGAGAGGAAAAAGCCTACTATTCACACGAAGGTACTCGAAGAAGTACCTGATCTGACGTTTAGATAGCTGTAGTTGTTTGAAAAAAATTACAATGGTTGAAAGTACCAACCTTATAAAGCTTAAGTTTAAAGTTTGAAGACGCTGTGTTGTTGAGTTTTTGTTTGACACCCATCAACAGTAAACACTCTCAGTGAATATTGAAACATTGAAAAAATTGGCCATCGTTATGTGTTATAATACTTTCTTTTGAAATGTCTCAGGTTAACCAGTTTAAAAGCCGAGCTAGTTACTACTCGTGAGAGTCTGATTCTTTGTTTAATATATTAAAATATTGGGTGGCACAGTTTAAAAGAGGCCATACGAGGTGCCAAGACGAATATCGCACTGGTCGTTCAAATGAGGTGACCACGCCAGAACATCGCAAATTGACTGACAGTTTGGGCTTAATGAGGCCAAGTGTTCGGCGATATTTCACACCAATAAAGCCGAGTTTGGATCCATTACTTCACACCTGAAACGAAGGAACAGTCAAAACAATGGATTTTGTATGTTTTCTTTGTCAACTCGGCTACTTTGGGACTACCTAATCGTAAACCAGCAAAACCGTTAAAAACTGAATGCGTATTAAATTGTTTAATAGTTGCAATTTTGCTACCACCGAGTAAACATTTAAATAATTTACTTATTACTTGTGTGAAAAGTTGAATCAGCAGTTTAAATATTTTTTATTTATTTTTTTTAAATATTGTGATGTGAAAAATAAGTGAAATCGTGATGTCCTCACCTCCGCCTCAAGTAAAAAAGGCTGGGCCAAATCTGCAGACAGCGATGTCCACAAGCGATTTGCCACCGAACATCACGGTCTCAGATATTTTTAATAAAAATACAAAAGTGCAGCATAGTCCAGTATAGTCCCCACCTGACCAGGCAATTTAAATCAAAGTGAAATTATTAATTTAAATAACATTGGTGTGTTGAACCATAACGAAACCAAAAGTTCATCGTCGCCAAATATTGACGATAAAACAAACAATGACAGTGCATCGACATCAGATGACATTAAAATAAACAGTGATGTAGGTCAGTGTTTAGTGCAAACGGCAATAGACCAGTATATTACTGTCCGATCAAAACGAAGAAGAAGCCCTAGATCAGCGGCCAGTGCAAGCGCGAATAAATTCACTAAGCTAGCTAGCGTTGAATTAACGCATGGTAATAGGTATTCTTGCTTGGTTGTTGACTAGCCGACGCCCGAAAAAATTTCAAAAGCTGAGAAGCCGCTACCAATCTATTTGAGGGAAGAATCAAATAGAGAACTTGCTAAAACGATCGAGTTTATTACTGAAGGTGCATTTTATATTTCCGGGATCAAAAGGGGAGATATAAAAGAAACAAAAATTCAACCGCTCAATATTGATGCTTTCAGAGCGTTAATTAAACATTTTGACCAAGTTGGTAAACATTACTACACGTATCAACTAAAGAGCCAAAAAGGATTGGTCGTTATCCTAAAAGGAATAGAGAGTTACGTGGATGCTAGCAAAATTCAAGCTGCTCTCGCTGAAAAAAATTTCCAGTGCAAAACTATTACCAATATTTTTAATCGGGCAAAGGTTCCTCAGCCATTGTTTCATCTGGAATTAGAACCAGTAGTAGACAGTAAAAAGGTTAAAGGCAACCATGCAATATTTGACCTAAAATATCTACTGCACAGAAGGGTTACCATCGGGGAACCCAGGAAAAGAAATGGGCCGGTTCAGTGCGTTAAGTGCCAAGAATATGGACACACTAGAGCATTTTGCACTTTGAACGATGTGTGTGTTATATGTGGTAAACTCCATAATTCAAAGGTTTGCAATAAAGCAAAAATGGAAGTATCAGTGAGAAAATGCAGCAACTGCGATGGAAATCACACAGCTAATTATAGAGGGTGTCCAATTTATCTAGAATTGAAAAGGAGAATCAATCCAAAGCAGCGAGCAGAGCAGCGAATCCTTAATCTTCATACTTCGGCTAGAAAAGAAGCACGACCAGAAATTCTAAACACAAACGCCCAAAAAAGGAAAACAGTATGGAAATGAAAACGGCAGCGTGCACCAAGGGGTTTCATACGCAAGTGTTCTTAGAGGTACCGCTCCTAAAGTTCAAGCAAGTGAAGAGGGAAACATCTCAACAGCTTTAAATAAATTGACTAATATGATGCAAAGCTTCATGGCGATGATGGAGAGAACCATGGATCTAATGATGCAGAATATGAGCACGCTGATGCAGATAGTCGTAAAAAGCCAGAAATGACCATCATCAAAATAGCCATATGGAATGCAAACGGCCTAACACAACATAAAGCGGAGGTACGTGCATTCCTCACTGAACACAATATTGACATAATGTTAATATCAGAAACACTCTTCACCAAAAATAGCTATTTCAAAATTAATGGGTACTCTATTTATGACACCAAGCACCCAGATGATAAAGCACATGGAGGCACTGCTGTATTGATTAATCGAAGATTAAAACACTACGAGCTTACGAAATATGAGAAAGAACATATACAATCAACGAGCATCTGTCTGCAGGAGTGGTCTGGAAACTGCGTCATATCGGCAGTGTACTGCCCTCCAAAACATGCTATAAAACACTCCAGTTCTTGGATTATTTCAGCCAGCTGGGTAATAAATTTCTTGCGGGCGGTGATTACAACGCCAAACATACTCATTGGGGTTCCAGATTAACATCGCCGAAAGGCAAACAACTTTATGATGCTATAGAGGAACAGTCCCTGGAATATTTATCTGCCGGTAACCCATCTTACTGGCCCACAGATAAAAAGAAAATTCCTGATCTAATTGACTTTTGTGTAACTAATGGGAGTGGAATGCCCACGTGCATACGCTAAGGCCACCGATTGTTATGATCTGTCTTCTGATCACTCACCGGTAATAGTAACATTGAGTACTGATGTCCTAAAGAACGAAATACCGAACCGTCTTACAAACAAGAAAACTAATTGGGATCATTATAGGAGGCTAGTCGAACCAAATTGTCTACTTAATATTCCTCTGATCACACCAGCTGATATTGATGCGGCGGCAGAAAATCTAAAAGATGTCATGACATTATCTGCTAATAGGGCTACACCCGGCATAAGTAGTTCGGAAAAAGTTAATAAACTGTCACATAATATACAGGAACTAATCCAGGAAAAGCGAAAAATTCGCCGACAATGGCAGCAAACAAAATCACCGTTGTTGAAATGGAAATTAAATCGAGCTATTAAGGCCCTAAGATTTGCTTTGAGCGAAGAAGAAAACCAGCGTGTAAAGAACTACTTAATTGATCTCTCGGCAACCGAGAGGACAGATTATTCTTTGTGGAAGGCAACAAAAAATTTAAAAAGGCCAACAAATTCGAATCCACCGATTAGACTACCAACTGGAAATTGGGCGAGAAGTTTTTTTTTTTTTCCTTTATTTAATATTACAACTGATTTACAAATCATTTAGTAATTTATCTTTCTTAAATGAAGATTCACATTTGACGGGCAGTAGCCCAATGGTTACTCCCGTTTGAATTTACATAGTAATTATTTTTCTCTATCCTAATGAAATACAACTGCCCAATTCCAAAGGTTTCTGCCTTTGAAGTCTTCTTACTGCATTGGTGGTATCCAACAAACTTCGTATGTCTGCATTTTGGTGCCGAGATATCCGCTAAATGTGTTTCTTCGCATGATTTTGTATTTCTTCACTTACATATTCCATATTTAAGTCCCTATGGAGGTTATCATTTCTAATGTACCATGGTGCGTTTACAATGCCACGCAGCACTTTGTTTTGAAAACATTGAATCATTTGTACATTTGTCTTCTTGGTACAACCCCAAAGTTGAATACCGAAGGTCCATACTGGTTTAAGTATTTGCTGATATAATAGCAATTTGTTATGTATTGAAAGCTCAGAGTTTCTACCTATTAGCCAATACATTTTCCTATATTTAATGTTCAATTCTTCTTTTTTCTTTTTAACATGCTCTTTCCATCTAAGCTTGCAATCGAGAGTCATGCCGAGGTATTTGGCTGTATTTGCATTTGGAACCGGCCTTGAATTAAGTTTCACTGGAATCCAGTTAACTTTCTGGTTCGTGAAGTTTACGTGAACCGACTTTGCTTCGTTTAGGCTAATGCGCCATTTATTTGGTCGTTGCTTCTGATATACACTTTCCAGTCGCCAGAATAGCTGTATCGTCTGCAAATGTTGCTATGGTGGCACCTTCTGTATTTGGCATATCTCTGGTGTACAGGATGTACAATATAGGACCCAGTATGCTACCCTGTGGTATGCCTGCTGATATTCTCTTTAATTCAGAGTACTCTTGGTTATATTTTACACGGAAATGCCGGTCTGCGATATAAGATTTAAGAATTTGATATAATTGCTTAGGTAGATCTCGATGCAATTTAAATTCAAGTCCTTGGTGCCAAACTTTGTCGAAAGCTTGTGCTACATCTAAGAAGATGCTGGAGCATATCTTCTTATTCTCAAGTGAGTCTTTGATTATATCCGTTATTCTGTGAACTTGTTCTATCGTAGAGTGATTTTCTCTAAATCCAAATTGGTGTGGTGGAATCAAATTTCTCTCCTCTATTATTGGCTTGAGTCTCTTGAGCAGTAATTTTTCAAATAATTTTGAAATTACAGGAAGTAGTGAAATCGGTCTGTACGACTTTTTATCGTTCGCTGGTTTGCCTGGTTTGGGGATCATAATTACTTCAGCAACCTTCCATTGTCGTGGGACATATTTTAGTCTGAAGACAGCATTGATAATTTGAACCTATTTTCGTAGTCCCTTCTCGGGCGGGAATGGCTTTTACGACTTGTCCAGTAATTAAATCATATCCTGGAGCTTTTTTGGCGTTCAAATTACACTGATCTCATTTTTTAATTCCTGTAATGTTACACATCGAATATTATATTCATCAATTTTGCTAATTGTTATTATGTTTTCATCTGCTGTTTGCCTAGGTAATGGTTGAAAGGTGTCTTCCAAGTGAGCTGCAAATAAAATAGCTTTTTGCTTGTCGCTTTTGGCCCAGGTTCCTTCCCCATTTTTAATAGGCGGCACATGCGTTTTGGTTCTTTTTAATCCCTTTGTTGCTTTCCAAAGAGAGTAATCAGTATCTTTATGTTCGGTGAGACCTTTAAGTACTTGTTGATAGTTTCATTCTTAATTTCTTTTATAAGTTGTTTTAGTTTATTGCATAGAAAATTGAGGATTTTTTTGTTTTCCGGGGCGCGTGTCCTTTGCCAGGTTTTTCTTGCCTTCCGTTTCTCTCTAACTAACTCCCTGACCTCAATAGGATAATTTTGATTCCTACGGGATTCGGTGTGACTAGCAGGAGAACTTTCCCATGCTGCTTGTTGAATAGTACTGTTAAATATCTCTAGTTCGTCTTCCAACTGTACCGGTGTTTTAATCGGCACTCGTAGATTTATTTGCATTTCAATTAGATCTTGGAATAGGTCCCAATTAGTTCTATTATTTGTTAATTTAGGCAGGTTATCCTTATTAATTATCATTGTGCTGAGTGTCATGATAACAGGTGTATGATCGGAATATATCCTTTCGCTGTTTTCGATGCACATGTAATCCTCGAAGATCCCTTTCGTTACATAAAAATCAATGAGATCTGGTATTTTATTTATATCAGCAGGCCAGTATGTTGGTTTACCTCCAGAGTGGAACTCGCAGTTATTTATTCGTCCGGCTTCGAATAGCTCTTTTCCTTTATGGGTTGTAAGTTTTGATCCCCAATAGGTGTTTTTTGCATCAAAGTCACCACCAATAATAAAATTGGATCCTAGTGATCTAAATAGTCTATTATAATCTTCTTTGTTTAGATTATAGCGTGGAGGGCAGTAGATAGAGGAAATACTGTATTCATTATTATTGTTAGTTTCAACTTTTATGGTTTTAACTTGCATACTTTCTTCTTTTATACTAGGTTCTTCATAGTGGTTGAGATTCTTTTTCACTATTACTGTTGATCCTCCTCTGGGTTTTCCTCCTGGGTGAACAGCATGGTAACATTCATAATCACGTATTTTAATAAATGATGTTTTTGTCAAATGGCTCTTCGCGTTCCAGGTGACAATTCTTAATGATCTGCTCATTTTAGTATGTGAGGGCTGTTGCCTCGTTCAAGGTTTGATGCATATGTATCTAGACGCTTATATAAAGCTTCTAGACCACGTTCTTGCTTTGCTAGCCGTATATTTATGGCTTCTATGCTTCGACAAATCCTTTCAAGGGGGTTATCATTCGTAACATTAGATGATTGCTGTACAATTTGTGAATAACTTTTCCGCTCTGTACCTATACCTGGTGGTTTTGGCTCCACTTGGGTTTTAGTTGGTTTCTCTTCTGTGGTAACCCTAGGGTTTTGAGGAAACTGATGCATTTTGTTTCTTAGTCTTTGAAGTTCTTTGGCTACTTCACAGCCTCTATAATTTGCAGGATGATGCCCTTTACAGTTTATACATTTTGCAGGGGTGTTTCTACTTTCTGTACACTCTTTCGCGTTGTGTTTTCCAGCACATTTTACGCATCTTGGCTCCCGTCTGCAATATTTTTGCGTGTGATTGAAACCTTGGCATTTTTTGCATTGAGGTATTAGCCTCGTGTTTTTCTTAAGCAGTTCTATTTTAACCCTCATATTGAGAATTGCTTTGATGTTGAAGATGTTTTCAACTTTCTCCTTTTTGTTAAACGTAAGCATGAAGAGTGGAAGCCCCCTTTTTTTGACTTGATTGTTCTCACCTCTCTCTCGTTTTAGGATGTTTACTGCATCTTCTATTTGCAGATCTCTTGCCTTTAGGTCCTCAATTATATCCTCCTTCGTACACGTTGGATGAAGGCCTCTGGCCATAACCTTAATTGTGCATTCGTTTTTATCTTCGTATGTGAACCATTCTTTACCTTCCGCATTGAGCTTTGTTGCTAGAGCTCTATATGTATCGGAATCCGGTGTATTGATTTTCCACACGTTATTGTTTAGTGACACTACTCTATATTCCTTAGCTGTCACTGATTTCATTAAAGATTGTATGCTAGCAAATTCTGTTATGCCGATTACATTAATTGGCGGAGGCGCCTTTTCTTTCGGTACAACCTTTTGTTGCCGATTTTGTTGCTGGTGCTGGTGAGCTCGTTTGGTATTAGTATCACCAGTTACTAATACATTAGCTTGCGAATGATCTCCAACTTCAGGCGAGAATTCTGCTTTTCGTTTTTTGGTAGGTCTTTTCTTCCCTTTCAGTACCCAATCTGTTTCTCTCATGTGATCCTCTTCATCAGTATGGAACTCATTGTTATAACTGGTGTGAGTACTTGTTTCATTATAACAAGTTAGCGGGTTTTCAGAAATCTCCATTGGTTTGGGCTTCTTTAATTCTTCATTTTCTTTTTTTAGTTTTTCAATTTCGCTTCTTAGTTGGGTTTAAAGTACATCTACTTCACTGAGTTTTCGACAGAGTTCAGCGTTTTCGTCTTTCTGCTGATTTGCAGAGTTAGTATGATGGTTTAATGATCTTAACAACATTGAACTTCTTTCGAATGGGTTTAGCAATGATTGGCTCACCCCAGAATCCATTGAGCCAGCCTCGTAAGAGGGTGGATTAGCCAACTGGATAGTTGGTTTACCACCTGGGGTATTGTTTCCTTTTTGCGTTGTATTCATTGCTTTAAAACTGGTTATGTATCAACTACCAACCTAACCAGTACAAGTTGGTAGTGGGTCATTGAAGAGAACATAATTTGCTATGTTCACGGTAGTCGGTTATTCCGCCGTATCTCGGTCGCCAGAGCATCGTTAGTTAATTAGCAGGAAGTACCACGTGCAGGTGAGGTTGGCATTTGGGCTAGTATAATAAGACCATCTAAACCGGCGCCCCTTACCCCCCGGGCGAGAAGTGATGAAGAAAAAGCCAATGCTTTTGCTGCTCATCTAGCAACAGTATTCGTCCCACACGAAGAAGATAATTATTTCGTGCTACCCCAGCCAACGGATGATGGTTTATACAAACCTATAAAGTATAACTGGAAGAAAGTTAAGAATACAATTAAAACTTGCATAAGCCCGAAAAAGGCACCAGGACATGATCTCGTTACTGGAAAAATGATAAGGGAATTGCCAGATAAATGCATAAAACTAATAACATTTGTATTCAACGCGATCATGCGAACCAGTTATATTCCTCAGAAATGGAAGATATCTTCGATACATAAGCCAGGGAAAAATGAAGCGCAAATCATCATATTGTTCAATAAGCATGCTGCCCACAATCTCAAAGCTATTTGAAAAAATGAACGAAATTGAAACCAATATTAGAAGAACGGCGCGTTATTCCAGACCATCAATTTGGGTACCGAAACCAACATGGTACTATAGAGCAAGTACACAGAATTGTAAATGCAATCAAAATCACCTTCGAGGAAAAGAAATATTGTGCTGCTGCCTTTTATGATATCGCTCAAACTTTTGATAAAGTTTGGCACGATGGACTAATTTACAAAATTAAAGAGCTTCTACCGAAGAAATTTCACTTAGTTTTGGGAAACTATCTTCTTCAAAGGCAGTACATGGTCAAACAAAACAGCGCAACTAATTGCTTAAATGATATTAATGCAGGTGACACGCATGCATTAATGACACGGCCATCCTGGTGTCTCACACATCCTAAAATTGCCTCAAACGATTTACAGAATCATTAAAACAAGGTCGCGGACTGGCTAAAGGCATGGCGAATAAAAGTGAACGAAAAAAAATAAACTCATGTCACATTCACGCTGAACAAACGTACCTGTCCACTAGTGAAATTAAACGATAAAAATATTTCTCAACAAACGAAGGTAAAATACTTAGGTTTACATCTGGATAGAAGGTTAACGTGGAAAAATCATATTGAAACAAAGCGCAACCAAATGAAAATTACATTGTCCAAAATGTATTGGCTGATGGGAAGAAAATCTCAGTTGTCATTAGCCAATAAAGTTTTACTGTACAAAGCGATAATCAAACCCATATGGACATATGGTATTCAGTTATGGGGCTCCATCAGCGCTTCAAACAGAGAACTCCTGCAACGAACCCAAGCGAAAATACTTCGCAGTATTACCAATGCTCCTTGGTACATTCGAAATAGTAATATACATCACAATCTTGGGAATAAAACCGTTAAAGAAACAATTAAAGAATTCAGTTTGAAATATTACTCAAAATTAGAAGCACATCCCAATGGATTGGCCAGGGAGGTACTAAAACAGCTGCGATTTAGACGTCTGAGAATAACAGATCCACTCGAACTGATGAACCTGTGAACCTGTAAATTTAATTCGATATAACTAACGATAAGTATATTAACATTGGTTAAGACTTATAATATGTAATAATTTTTAGCTTAAGATTTGATTACTTCTTGTGAGTTTCTTTTGTAGAAAGATTCAAGAATAAAGCCATTGGCAACATTTAAAAAAAAAAAAAAAATAAAAAATACAACCAAAACCAAATTTTATTAAACTAAATTAGCCTGAATGTAAGCTAAACAGAGTATAAACAATCTTGATCATACGAAGGTACTGCGAAACAAGGTTTAAATTGCCCGCTATCTCGTCATGTGAATACTATAGTGTCCTTTAGATCATTTTTCGAAAAATCCAATTTTAGATTTCCAGCTAAAAATTGTTCAAATTCCAAATAAAATTTTGATAGATTGGCAATTTTGGTTTAATGTTCTAACATTTCTGAATATTAGATTTCCGTTCAAAACAGTCAAATACAATTAAAAATGGATATGGGACACTAAAGTACTCACCTTTTCAAACTCGGAAAATCACCTTTTCAAACTCGGAAATCTTTAGTTCGTAAAGAACGAAATCCTAAATAATAATTTCAAATGTTGAAAATTATCTACAACCCAAATAATGAAAAAAGTGAAATATAAGTTCAATGATCTCAGTTTTGTTGATTTAATTTCAACGTTTGCATAATAGTGCTTTATAATTGAATCATTAAGTTTTATTCTAACAATAACACCGTATATTTGATCAACTTTAATTACATGATAAAATAACAAGCTTGAATAAATATAATTTTATTATTATCATTAGATAAGACGAATGTTGTGTACAAACGAAAAAAAAAAAGCTTAACCACATACAAAATGTATTATAATTAATCTATTCATTGACCTATTATAATGCATTAATTTTATGTAAATATACAAAGTTGGATATTTTCTAGTAATAATAAAAGCTCAGCATGTATACCAGCGCCACGATATTTCAACTCTATAGAGTAATGAAATTCTTTTTCTACTTCGACGTTCAAATAAATTAAAAAAGCACAACACAGAAATTATGTGTATAGCAGTTTCTTCACAACATATTATATTACATAGAACATGTAGTACTAAGTATAAGAAAAGCAACAATTTTCGTGTTGTATTGCATATAGAGTTGTTGTGAATATAAAGGAGAACTAAATTACACAAGAAAATGTATTGTCAGTCACGCAATTAATTTCCAGTTTTTAATCTCCATTTTCTCTTGTCTTGTTCTTGCTCGCCCTGTATATAATTTTCGTAATTTATTTAAAATTAATTGAAAATAAGTTTTATAAATAGAAACATGTAATGATTCTATACGGTCAATTTGTTCGATATCGATTAACACAATATGATAAATTATGGCCTTATTGTACATACATACGTTAAATATGTATACAACATTATATCAAAGTGAAAATCAATAGTTTGAATTTATGATTAATTAAAATTATTTTATTGTATATTGATGGGGAGTAGGGTAATAAATTATTTATAGACACGATTTTTAATTAGCCGTAAAAAATTTAGACTGTGACTTTTCTATTACATTTTAGATTTGTGTGTGAAATGTTTATTTCACAAAGTCACGATATAGAAAAAAAAAAATGTTCGTTACGCTGATTATTATTATTTTTTCACTGGAACTATCCTATTTCCTTCTACGTACCAGTGCTGTCGTTCTGAAAATTTTAAACGAAGTACGTTCAAATTTTCATGGGAGTATTTCTAGACCGAAGGGAGTGTACGTAAGAAATAAGATTATTAGAACTTAGCCATAAATTTTGTTAGCTCTTTATCTATTTTACTATTAAAGCGTTAAGCTCTGTATCGAGCTATACAGTTTTTAACTCGGCCACAACTCTTCACGAGATCACAGATATTTTTAGATTATTGTTTTGGGAATTTTAAAATTTTATCGTAGAGAAGAGTACTGACCAGCGAAACCGTAAGTGAAATTTTTAATTTTTAACTATTTTTACCTAAATTTTACGTGGTAAACGGAAAATTTATCTAAAAGCAACTTTAGTTCCAAACCTTTTCACTTTCACCATCGGAATTTTGGCAGATATTCCAAATTCAGACACGTTAAATCTGGGAACATGTTTGTCATAATGGGAAGATATTTTGGTGCAATTTAAAGAAATGTCATTGACAGACAATACCTTGTCAATACCTCAGTAGGTACCTAGGGTAACCAGGTCATAAATGACTAAAGCTGGACGAAGTCTGAAAAAATCGCCTTAAAAAAAGCAGGACCGTTATTAAATCTCAAAATTGTAAGGATTATTCTCAATTAAAACAAAGTCTTTTAGTACACTTTTTATTAAGTTAAAACACAATTCTTTTAGGCAACAATTATTATTCCCAAAAGTACAATTCTCAATACACTTATATAAAAACACATATATCGGAATACAATCAATTATAAAAAAAACGATCCGTCCTCTATGACGGTTCCAATATCAATTCAATTTTTCTCATTCTCTTCGTTCTTTTTTTTTTTTAGCTCAAACAAGAGCAGCGAATTTAATGTTTTAGCTCAAACAAGAGCAGCGTACCCAATTCCTTTTTTTTATACTAGTTTGCCCAAAAAACCTTACAGTTTCGGCTATCCTGACAAATGGATTGCCCTCAATCTATAGTATTATTATTTTCTTTTTAAACTTAAATCTAACATCAATTTAATTATATAATATATTACTTAAAACTACAAAAATGTTTTTTTTTTTGAAACTTAAATCAAAAATAAAAATGTTGGATGTTTATTCGCCAAAACAAAATTTTAACGACTTCAATTGACGATTTTTTTTTTTAAATTCAAATATTACAAAACCCGTTTACATTTTTAAATATGGTTTAATTCTGTTGACGTCAAATACACCTTCAAATGGTTTACCGGTAATTTGAAAACCATCAATATCCCTTATAACATATCGGTCATTTGGTAATGGTTCTACTATTTGGTACGGACCGCGATATTTTGGAATTAGTTTTTTATTTACTCCGGGAGTAGTGTCGATATTTTTAACAACCACGAGATCCCCTTTTTCGTAGTTAGTTGGCTCTTTTCTTTTCCTATTATAGTACAACTCGTTATATTTTTGGTTTTTGTCTATATTTTCTGAAGCAATCTTCCTAATATTTTCCAAATCCCTTATCTGTCTATCTGATTCAATATTCTGATCTAAAAACTCTATTATCTTGTCATTAACTTTTCCTTTCTGATTTACTTCATACATCAACATACTTGGACAGACTTTTGTAGTCTTACTACAGGTATTATTATACAAAAACTCGACATCATCAAGAACACAATCCCAATAAATTTTCCTTTCTTTGTCCACCAATTTAGCTAACATAGGCGTCAACGTTCGGTTTACCCTCTCGATTTGCCCATTTGCCCTTGGTGCCGCTGTCGCAACCAATATATGCTGGACACAATTTTCATTCAAGAATTCCTTGAATTCATTCGACGTGAAATTCGATCCCCGATCAGTAATCACTCTGTTCGGACGACTCAATTGTTTAAAATACAATTTAAAACAAGTTAGTGTATCCTTCGCACTAGTCGTTCTTGTCGCAAACAATCTTACAAATTTTGTGAATCCATCAATGATAGCCAATATATACCTATTCTTAAATCTTGTGGTCTCCAATGGACCATAAAAATCTGCATGAATCGTGTCAAAAGGCTTATCAATTTTAGGGATGGAATGTAGGTAGCCCTCGGACTTACCACTGGGAATATTGAAATTAATGCACTTTAGGCAATTTTTCACATAAGTTTTAATCTTATCGGTCATATTTGGAAACCAATAGTTCCTTGATACCACTTCAACCGTTTTTTCAACACCAATATGTCCCAAACTATCATGCGAATTTCGGATTACTTGCGCTTGCATGCAATCGGGAACATAAAACCTTATTTTCTTCTTATTGACCTTTCGATATATCAATCCATCTCGTAATTCAAACAAAGGGCTATCTTTTTTTTCTAGTTCAATACGTAAGTTTTCCAAGGATGGATCTTGGCTTTGCAATATAGCCAAAGTTTGCTCAAACGGACTTTCATCGATTACCAGTACTGATTCTACTCTACTCAAACAATCTACGTGCTGCATTCTTTTGCCTTCCCGGTGTTCAATTTTATAGTCAAAATCCTGTAGTTCTAATGCCCAACGTGCAATTCTGGGATTAATCAATTTTTTATTCAACGTCAATGTGAGCGCATTGCAATCAGTAACGATTTTAAACTCACGTCCATGTAAATAAATTCTGAACCGCCTTATAGCATATACAATAGCAAGGCACTCAAGTTCATAAGAATGATATTTCGCTTCAAGTGGGGTTGTACGCTTTGAAAAATAGCATATAGGATGAAATTTAGAATCCTGTTTCTTCTGTAAAAGAACAGCGCCAAAACCTACCGAAGATGCATCACAATGCAATTCTGTCTCATCAAGCGGCGAAAATATCGCTAACACCGGTTCTTTAATCAACTTGCTTTTTAAACATTCGAATGACTTAATCTGTTCTTCCCCTAACTCAAATTTTCTTTCTTTTCGTAATTAATCCTGCAAAGGTTTGGCAATGTAACAATAATCCTTAATAAATTTCCTGAAATATGAACACATTCCAAGAAATCTCTGTACATCAC
Source organism: Tipula vernalis (assembly GCA_958295665.1). NCBI lineage: Eukaryota > Metazoa > Arthropoda > Insecta > Diptera > Tipulidae > Tipula > Tipula vernalis. Next base: position 64,978,003 of record OY282559.1, on the reverse strand, counting down.
GGATACTTTTAGGATGAGGGAAATCAGTAATTGATTTGATGTTTAAACGGTTAGGACTGATTCCCATACAATTTACACGATACCCTAAATAATCTATCTCTGTATTTAGCAATTCACACTTATCAATTCGCAACTCCAATAAATTATCGTTCACCAATTTAAGAACGCATTTCATTATTTGTGTTCATTTACTGTAGAAGTTCCAATCAATATATCATCCATATAAATAATTATTCGGTGGTCAACAATAAGATCCCTAAAAATTAAAGATATGAATTTTTGAAAAGTGGCGGGGCCGTTTTTTAACCCAAAGGGCATCCTTAGGAATTCAAATTGTCCAATGGGTGTGACAAAGCTTGTATATTTCACACTTTCGGCAGCCATTTGTACGTGGTAAAACCCATTTTTTAAATCCAATGATGAAAAATAAATTTTACCGTTCAGGTAGTCTAACATATCCTCTATTACGGGCAATGGGTAATTATCCCGTAAAGTAAGCTTATTTAGCTGCCTATAATCCACGCACATTCTCTTTTCCGATTTCTGCTTTTTGTTCACTAGGACAATTGGGGAACAATAATGAGACTCACTTTTCTGAATCACTTTCTTTTCAATTAATTCGTCAATCAATTTTGCCACAATATCCCTTTCCGTATAAGACAATCTCCTAGGATTCGTATAAAAGTATTCTTCCTTGCACAACCCTATTTTCATTTCATACTTCACGCTAGGCTCAACAGGTTTGCCACAATTGAAATAATATTTATTAAAAACATCCATCACTTTTAACCTTGATTCAAAATCCAATTCCGAATTAAAGTTTAAATTTTGACCGATATCCTCATCAATGTTAATGTTCAATACTTCGTTTTCAAAACTATCATTGCAATTTGAGATTTCAATTTGTCTATTGCCAATTTTCAATTCTGTATCGCACATTGACAAGAAATCTCTTCCAACAATCAAATCATCAGACATCGTCGTATTTGGTACAACATGCAATTTAAAACAATACAAATTATCATCAAAAACAATATTCAATTCAACAGTACCAATTACTTTAAGTTTACTCTTGTTGATGCCCGAATACTCACAACATTTATCAATACCATCATCAATACAACTGCACGGAACACAACTTTCCTTAATTAAGCTAATGGGACTACCCGTATCAACAAGAGTAGACTTTTTAATACCCTTTTTCTGATTTTTAAAAAACAAATTTAAATCTATATAAATACCGTCCATTGATTTTATTTCACACAAGCCGATGGTCTTCTGTTCGAAGCTCGTCTTCTTCTTAGACGGACACTCATTTGCTTTATGTCCCACTTCAGCACAAATCACACAAGATCCGAACAATCGTTTTGGTTTCGAACAATTTTTAGAAAAATGGCCAAACTCGCCACAATTATAACATCGAATAGATGATTCTCTTGGTTTGTTATTTATAGTTGTAATTTTTTGAGGGGGCTTCCCCGCTGGTTGATGTTGATTCAACCCTCTTTCTTTATCAGTAATATTCTGAAACGCGTTCAATAAATATTCTGGTGTCGGAAATAACTGCATCCTTGCTTGGCTTTGTAGACGAGGATTTGACATTCCATCGATCAAATAGTCTACAATCTCGTCGGCTGATATTCCAATCGCATTCGCCATGATGATTTTATCCTGATAATAGGTGTAAAACGACTCGCTAGTCTTCCAATAACGTTGTTCAAATTTTCTTCGCTGTTCAATTTTATTCGGTCGTGTGTCATATAATTTTCCCAGCTCACTCAGCAACTCATCTAATTCCAGTTCTATGTGTTCTGGTTTAGAATGGAACCACTCTTCAGCTTTACCTTTTAATTTTTGAATGACTTCAAACTTCATTTCTTCCAAATCAACATTATAATGGCGGATAATCAAATCAATTTTTCCGATAAAATTTCGGAAATTATCCCCAGATCCACTAAACGTACACAATAATTTTGAAAAATCCAATTTCTTATTCACAATCTTATTACTTATGTCATTTGGTTGCTCCGTATTGACCCCAATATTCTCATTGCACCGCTTATCCCGTTCAACTCCCACCATCAACGTGCTTTCAACAACTTTAATATCGCCATTTGTTTTCAATCTTTCCTCAATTGCATTCAATTGCTCTGACAAATTTCTCACACTATCTCTCAACTGTGTACTCTCCGAACGATTATCTTTAAAAATCACCTCGATGAGCTTGCTTTGCAAATTTTTTTTGTTACCACTAGTGTCACCATTTTTCTCTCCGAGATTTTCCTTTAATTGATCGACACTCATATTCAATACGTCTTTAATGGTAAAACTCATTTTCGATTCAATTCATGAACACTTTCAATTTTGAATTATTATTTTCGTATACGACGCACTTGCACGGTTGCACCTTGCACCACAGAATGTTCTCTTTTTAATTTGTCTCTTTTGTATTCAATACAATTGTGAGAGAGCAACTCACTCGAATTTACTCTGTACCGTTATATCAACGGATTTCTTCACCACGTTTTTAGTCCCAATTTTATGTTCGTATAAATCACTATAACGGTTAACCACAATTTTATTCTTAACCCCACATCTGAAATTTACTGTAAAGATTATTCTCAATTAAAACAAAGTCTTTTAGTACACTTTTTATTAAGTTAAATCACAATTCTTTGAGGCAACAATTATTATTCCCAAAAGTACAATTCTCAATACACTTATATAAAAACACATATATCGGAAGACAATCAATTATAAAAAAAAAACGATCCGTCCTCTATGACGGTTCCAATATCAATTCAATTTTTCTCATTCTCTTCGTTCTTTTTTTTTCAGCTCAAACAAGAGCAGCGAATTTAATGTTTTAGCTCAAACAAGAGCAGCGTACCCAATTCCTTTTTTTTATACTAGTTTGCCCAAAAAACCTTACAAAATATGTTTGTATTTGATTTAAAAAAAATTGCTACCTAAAATTGGTTTAGAGGCGACGACTGGTTACAAAACATGGACGTGGTGGAATCTCATCTAGAAAAGTTTTTAACCCGCCAATTTGATTAATAATTTGAAGGTGTTACAACTAATTCATTGATCATTAAATATATTGGTTAAGTCAGAAAATATATTTCAATGGAACTTGTGCGTAATCACAGCAGTTCCATTTAGGTCAAAGATAAAGTTTCTTAAATGATTTAGACAATACAATGATTTTGTGGTTTTTAGAAAAAAATTTAGGGAAATTAGATTTGCCAAAAAAAAATTTGTTTTTACTTTCATAGGCCATTACAACATTCCTGGGTTTCAGCACCAAATGGAGCACGTTTGACAATGGTTTTTAGTGAAATTTTAATAAAATCTAATAAAAAACAGAATTATTGACGTTCTAAAAATTTCTTGGGTCACCTTATTTGGGGTCGCATTTGTTTTAATAAAATAAGACCCAAATTTAATAAATATGGAGGAACACCACTAATGATACTTTGGTTGATGCCATTTATCAGAAACATTGTTTCCCTAATTTTCTTTTTTTTATGTGGCACGTTTGTGGATGGATTTTAATATAATATACCTATATTTGAGATTTGAGATTCTTTAAGTAGTTCCTAATACAACATTTATTAATTCCGGCTCTAGAAAATTCCTTTGGCCATATCATTTGAAGTCGGACTTCTTTATTAAACCATGGCTCAAATACAGGATATTTTTAAGTTGAAACTTTAAATTAAAAAAAGATATTCACGAAATTTATCTGTATATACTTAGCTAATTCAGACTAGTTTCCAGCATCAAATGGATGGAACAAACGCATTTGTTGATAGATTTTAGAGCAATCTATTATCTGCGATATTTTGTAAATTCTATAAATAATTCCTATTATAAAACATATTATTTCATGGCCTGAAAAAGTTTTCTGCCATAAGGTATAGGGGATCAGAATTTTTTAAATAAAACGTGGCCCAACTGCAAGAAATATTTTGGAACACTAAGTAGTTGAAAACAATTTCAATTGTTATTTAAAACAAAAAATTCAAATGATTTGTCGTTTTTTAAAAAATACATTTATTTTCCCACCCTGTCTGAGATAGGTACATAATGGAATTTTGACAAGATAAATCAAACTCTGATAGTAATATAAAATTCTAACAGTATCTGACGAATTCTGAGCTGGTTTAAAGAATTCTGATGAAATATTGTGAATTCCGACATAATACGTGGAATTCTGACATGATAGGTTTACCAAATTCTAAAAGATTTATCGAATTGTATAAAGCGAATTTTGAAATGATATATCGAATTCTGACATATGATATTTCAAATTCCTACATGATGTATAGAATCAGGATATTAAGTGGAATTCTGAGACGACATAATTAATTTTGACATCATGTATCGAATTTCGACTTAATTCTGACAGATACATTGAATTCTGATAGTATATAGCGAATTCTGAGATGATGTATCGAATTCTGATATGTTACATTGAATTCTGAGATAATATATCCGAATTCTGAAATATTATATAGAATACTGATATGATAGGTATACCAAATTCTAAAAGATTTATCGTACATAAGGAATTTTGAGATAGTATATCGAATTCTGACATATGATGTTTCGAATTCTTACTTGATGTAAAGAAACCGGATATTAAATCAAATTCTAAGACAACATAATGAATTTTTACATCGACATAATTCTGACAAAAACATTAAATTCTGATAGAATATAGTAAATTCTGAGATGAAATATCGAATTACGACGATAAGTTTCGAATTCTTACATGATATATAGAATTCTGATACGGTATGTCGAATTCTGAGATGATATATCCGAATTCTGACATATATGTCATATTATATATAGAACTGACATGATAGGTATATCAAATTCTAAAAGATTTATCGAATTCTTACAGTATACAACGAATTTTGAGATGGTATGTCGAATTCTGACATCTCGAACATGACATAAAAAAATGACACAACTCAAAAAATTGAGTTCTCATAACCTGACATAGTGGGGATAGTGACCGTAGTGGTCATAGTTATTTTACAAAGCGAGAGACGGCTTAATTTTCCGATCTTCTTTCATTTGACGCCCATATAGAGAATAGTACAGAATAATCGAAATTAGCATGTTTTATTTTGCTCTCCTGAAAAATTTGAAATTTTTGAGTTGTCAATATTCTTCGTCACGTGCGATGTATATCGAATTCAGACGTATTATATGGAAGACTGACATGATAGGTATACCAACTTCTAAAATATTTATCGAATTTTGACAATTGTATAACGAATTTTGAGATGGATTATCGAATTCTGACATAATTTGTAGAATCCTTACATTACATATGAAATATAATGAATCTTACAGTTTGTATCGAATTCTGAGATGATATATCGAACTCTGGCATATGTTTCGAATTCTTACATGATGTATAGAAAATGGATATTGAGTCGAATTCTGAGACGACATAACGAATTTTGACATCATGTGTCGTATTTTGATATAATTCTGATAAAAATATTGAACTCTAATAGTACATATGTATAACGCAAATTCTGAGATGATATATCGAATTATGACATTATATTTCGAATTTTTACGTGATATATAGAATTTTGGTATGGAATGTCGAATTCTGGCATGTATATAGAATTCAGACATATTATATAGAATACTGACATAATATATCAAATTCTGACAGACGTATCGAATCCGATAGTATGTATCGAATTCTAACATGAAATTTCAAATTCTTAATGATATACATAATTTGGATTTAAAATATATAAATTTGAATATTATAAGTTTTGAAAATATATAGCGAATTCTGATATGGTGTTTCAAATCCTTAGGTTATATATCGAACTCTGACATGATATAACGAACTTTGACATAATAATTAAGTATAAAGAATACTGACTGGATATATCAAATTCTTAAATGATTTGTGATGATATCCCAAATTCTGACAAATATCAACGATATATCAAATTCTGACTGATGCATCGACAATATATACATATAATGCAAATTCTGATATGATATTTCGGATTATTATGTTAAATTCTGTGATGATATATCGAATTCTGACATGAATAAGTTACATATGACGAATTTGGAAATGATATGTCGAACTCTGAGATGATAGATCGAATTCTGATAGTAAATGGCGAATTCTAAGATGGTTTATTTAAGCCTAACGCGATTCTTTAAATACCAACATAATATATAGATTTCTGATAGTAACTATAAGTACTCGTAGTAATGGTATTATGACCGATACCATAAATTACAAATTAGAATTACCAATTTTGGTTTTCCATATACAGCCAGCCCCTCCGGCACCGAATGGAATATTCACATTTGTCGTTGTGTTTTAGTGAAATTTTATATCGGAGATGTTAAGCCGATTCTATATAATTAGTTCCTAGGTTAGGTTTGGGTGGCTGTCCACAAGGACCAGCCATAGACACAAAAATGATCCGTAGCCATAAATATTTCCTAACCTTAAACATATTATATCACACAAGACGAATGAAATTTCCCACATCACACTGCATAAATCCAAACTTCCATACAACTTTCCAGTATGGAAAGTTTAAATGACTGCAGAAATTATCTTACAGTATTATTTTTATATAGAAGTGCTAATCTAAGCTTAAAGAATTTTATTTTCCGTACATCGTTTTTGTGTGGTAATTTTAATATTCAGGAGATTCTAATCTAAATATTTAGTCAAAGCTGGTACATTGTTTTTTGGTAAAATCAGGTAACGTCTGTCATGTTTGAGTGTATCTGAAGTTTTAAAGTTGTAAGTTGTAAAAACTCGAAATTATCTGTTTTTAAGTTTTACCAGCTAACATTCAGATTCTGAAAAAATAGCCGTGTGAAGTAGAAGTAATTTAGTTCGCAAATTTTACATGTTTGAATTGATATTGTTTGCTAAAATGACTTTGAATTGATATTGTTTGCTTATGCCTGAAAATGACAGGAACCATTATAAATTAGCTTTGAAAAATGTTTTATGAAAAAGCTAGATATCTTCCAGAATAAGCAAAAGCCGATAACTTAAAATAATATGTAAAAGTATTATTAGAATAGCAGTTATTAGAACAGAGGAGTACATAATGAAATAGCGGAGTACAGGAGTAAGCACTAAGCGAAAGTAGTACAAATACTCCGATTGTACTCACTTCGACATCACTGCTACGTATCCCTTAGATGTACTACCTCTTAGTAGTGAATGAAAATTAGCGTTTGTAATAAAATTTGGATATTTGGAAGTTGAATATAACAGCTACGACGAAAGTATAATCTATTTCCACTGTTTTATATCAAATCGTCAAATGCACTCACGGCTCGTCTGAACGCGGCTCAACCCAAAAGTGCTTGCACATCTGTTTTTTTTATGGCGTCATATTCCCTAAAGTCTACCAAATAAGATAAAAGTTTTTTTGAAATCATCCACCTACCAGTTTACATTTTCGCGCCAAAATTCGAAAAGTGTAACCAAAAAAAACGGTTTTTTGGTCTGAAAAAGTGAAATATCTTATTTTGTATGCCCTTCCGGAGAATTCCAGCATACAAAGATCGAAAGAGGAAAGCCTCAGGAAGAGAATGCAGAAAAGTACAGGTGAAAAGGTTGCTAATTTGCGAATTAATACTCTCTATGTCGCCAGATATCTTCTAAACACATACGTTAGGATATAATGAATTATTTCAAATAAATCAAAACTCATGAAAGTCGAGATGAACAAAAACCTTTATTTCAGTAACATTAATTCAAGTTTGATTCAATTAATTAAATGTGGTAACTATTATATTCAATTACAGCTCTCATTAATTTATCATTATAATCTGGGTGGTTTTCAGAAACTTGATATTTGTTCCATATTGTCTTGAAATCAGAATGCACTGTCTCCATGGCCTGTTCACTGTAAAACCCCAACCCTCTTCTATGGCCTTCACAAAAATCTTCTATATAATAAAATACTGCATGTACTTTTGGTGTGACTGATAGCCCTAGCGCCAAATAGCTAGTCTTGAATTGAGCAATATATTCTTTGTAACAATCATTTAATTCGATTCCAAAACAATTGTGAACTACATGATAAAAATCCTTCAGTGTTTCCACATGTTTCAAACAACCAATAGAGCAAAACGATCGGAGACTATCCACTTTTTTCAATAATATTCTACATTGCCATTGAATTTGGTACCTCCTTGAGTAAATTCTCGTTGAACATTGCATAGGTTGATCCATTCTGTTGTTTCAGTAACAAATTAATCTTGCATATGGCTGACTATTTTATTAACCACACCAAGCATTAGATGTAGTTCTGGAGGAGGAATAATGTCAAGAATCTTTTTATCGTCATCAGTTAAAAAAAAAGAAGGATTGATACAGCTTTTGAAATTTTTCGCATTTTTCATTATCGATCCGCTTGAGTTTCCCACAGTTCACCGAGGTCCGATGTGCTCCAAATTAGAGCTTTCACAAAGGCACCATGTACAAGGGTACGTCGATGAATGAGACATAATCCCTGTCAGAATATTGGCTAATTTGAGATCAGTCGCTATCGTACCAGAAAAATCCTTAATTTTTAATATTTTCCATATTGCTGACACGTTTTCATAATTCTCTTGATCCGATTTTACAATAGCAAGAATTAAGATTTTCTTAACGCCTGAGTCAGCAAAAGCTTTAGCAAACACACCTGTTGACAAAATTCAGTTGAATCATCTTGAACAGACAGGCACACCTTCAAAAAACCACCGCCATCGTCAATTCCAAATTTTAAGTGCTGATTTCTAATATCCCGCTGTTTGTCGATATAAGAAAGAAAATCTTCAAAAGTATGGCAGTAAATTATGGGACATTGGATTGGTGTGCTCATTCGAGCTTTGATGGTTACAAAATCTATTGTCTTAGCACAAAATAAACTTTTTACCTTGCCATTCTTGTGTTCCAAGCTTTTTTTCAATCCTGGCTCAATTATCGCCCGTTTTTTTGTAGCAACTCTCAAAGCGGTCGCTATATCAAGAGTAGTCTTTGTACTAAGATTAAATTTTGTTTTGATTTTCAAGAAATCGGCTGTAGATATATTCGAAGCTGGTTCCTTTTCATTTTTCTCGTGGGGATTTATGAATAATTTCATGGAGTTTCCTCCACGTGCCTGAGTAAGGGAGACCATCGAATCTTTTTTGTTTACTTTGTCATCAATGTCATGTTGTTGAATTGCAATTTTACTGATTAATGTTGACGCCACTTGTTCCATTACTTTTTCCCCCAGTGTATTTATATAATACATTATCAACTTGGGCAGTTTTGGTGCCTTTATGAGCTCCTCGTTTGAGATCGATAAAACATTTGGAACAATGTTTGATGCATTTCCCAGTCAGCCGATTTTTTTTTTGTTAAGAAGTTGCATGGATATCACATTACTTCGAGCAATCTGGCACAAATAGCACTGACAGGGATTTTTAGCCCTAGATCTCCTAGTTAAATTTACACTCAAAAACTTAGAATAATCAGGTAGCTCGACAGTCTTGAAGGCAACGATTCCTAGATCGGCACTGGAAGTTATCGGTAGACGTTCCGTTTACATCCGGTACAAAGAACATTTGGCAGTCTTTCTTTACACAAGATATTGTCCACACCATGTTTCAGTAATTTTTTTAGATTTGATTGCAGCGGGCCTTCTATCTTGAACATGACATTATTCTTTTTAAGCACAATAAACGAATTTTACTCCGGTTCTCTTCGTGTGAAAGTGCGCGGGCAACTTTTGTAGGATTACAAATTTTCGACATTATGGAAAACTGAAATGAACTGATCGAGGAAGAAAAGTTTTCTGCTTTCCTTGTAACCTGCCTATTGCATTATTTTCTTGTAATCTGCTTACTGTTTTCTTTTCCTGAGACTTTTCATAAAACATTTATTATCTATTTCACTTTTTCAGACCAAAAAATCATTTTTTTGGTTCCAATTTTCGAATTTTGGCGTGAAAATGAAAACTGAAAATAGAAGTGCAAGCACTTTTGGGTTGAGCCGCGTTCAGACGAGCCGTGCACTCTTAGAATCATCATCCGTTACAAAATAGTAAAGCAAAAGTTTAAATCAAATTTGTATGAGTACTCATATCAATGCATCCAAAAATCATATTCTGCTAAATTCCAAATTTCCAACGGTTGAAATTAAATTAAATCTGTTTCATTCTGAAGGCTTTTAAAATCTTAAAGTTATTAGAATTTTTAGAAATTTACTCAAAATATTTTAGAATATTTCAAAATTTAACGAAAAACTGAGAATTTGGTTATATTGCGGTATGCGGAAATTTTAATTTTTTTAGTTCTTTAATCAAATTAAATCTTACATAATCCGGGTGATTTTTTTAACCTGATACACTCAAATATCTTGGAAAATAAGCACTGTACGAAAAAAATGGTCTAGATCAAAATTTAATTATTCCATGGGGGAATACATTAGTGTTAAAATTAGTGGGTGGGCGCGGGGCCTCTTTCTTGTGGGTGGGGCGCGGGGGTAACTTTGAAATTAAAATTACCCCTATTTTTACCGGTAAATATAACCCGTAAAAATACGTAGGATTTGACTGAAACATTTTTTTTGATTCATGATAGATGGCGCTGTAATTGACGATATTCAATTTTTTCGATTTCTCCTACTGAGAACCTACACAAACGATTCTGCAATAAAAATACCACGATTTCATTGTAAATACTCGAAGTTAGTCTTAAGCAATTTGTATTTCGTAAAATTTCAATATGTATTTAAAAAATACCAATTTTCAATTTAAGACAGAAGCGGCTTTCAAATTAATGAAACTGTTTGTAGTCTATTTTAAAAATACCGATTCATTCCGAAGATTATTTCGAAAACATCAATACCTATGTAAAGCTTTCAATATTACAAAAGAATGGTGTATTTAACTGTACAAGAGAAAATTGAAATGATTCTGGTTTATGGAGAAGCTGGCCGGAGTCTTGATGTCATTACGTTTGTCTTCACGTTTTCCGAATAGGATTCGGTCACGTGCGTCATTTCAACAAAGTGTTCAACCGAAAGAAGGACTCGTCCAGAAACAGTCACTGGAGAAAATAATGAAATTGATGTATTGGCTGCAATAGCTCATAATCCTCATATTAGTACATGAGAAATAGCTAGCGATTCCGGATTGTCCCAGACCAGTGTTTGAAAAATTTTGAAACGTCATAAGTATCATCCGTATCATGTGTCTTTACAGCAAGATCTTCATGGCGTTGATTTCCAAAATCGGGTAATTTTTTGTCAGTGGGCTCGTGAACAAATACAGTAAAACCCAAATTTTTTTCGTTACTTATTACTTTCCGACGAGTTGTCTTTTGCAAACCATGGAACGGTTAATCGCCACAACTTGCATTACTGTAGTGTTGAAAATCCGCACTGGCTTCGCCAAGTTGAACATCAGCATCCTTTGACTGTCAATCTGTGGTGTGGAATAATTGAAGGCAACTTGAATGGTCAAATTTACTGAGATATTTTGAAAAATAAACTGCCAACATTATTTAAAGGCTTGAGCTTCGATGTGCGACCGAACATGTTGTTTCAATATGATGGTTGTCCCGCACACTATTCGTTGGTAGCACGTGCAGTACTTGGTCGTGATTTCAATGGTCGCTAGATCGGAAGAGAATGTCCTGTAAATTGGCCTGCCAGATCACCAGATGTTGCTTCGCCAGATTTTTTTTTGTGGCGCTATCTCAAAGACCAAGTTTACAAACAAAAACCAACAACACGTGAGAATATGATTTAGCGAATCCGAAATGCTTGAGCTGAAATTCAAGCAGATACACTTCTCAGTTGCGTACAGTCATTTGAAATGCGGATTAATAAGTGCATTGAAGTCGAAGGCCATCATTTTGAGCACTTAATTTAATTGAAAGATGATGAGGCGAGGAGACTCATGTAAATAAAGCACCCTTTTCCCAGTTATTTATTTATTTATTGAAGACGTATTGCAGTAGGAGGAAACGAAAAAATTAAATGTCGTCAATTACAGCGCCATCTGTCATGAATCGAAAGAAATATTTCACTCAAATCCTACGTATTTTTAGCTGTAGAATCCGAATCTGCAATAAAAAATAGGGATTCCTATTTTAGTTTCAAAGTTACCACCGCCCCACTTACAAGGAGGAGGGGTATTCATTTTAACACTAATCTATTACCCCACGGAATAATGTATAGTGCTTATTTTCCGAGATATTTGAGTGTATCAGAGTAAAAAAATCACCCGGTATTTGATTAAGGCTTAAATTTTATATTTGTGAGTCTTTAGAACTCCAAAAATTTGACCTGTTATTATATCGATTTCTTCCTAAATTGCCAACTCTCCAATAAAGTAAGCAATTTGGTTCTGGAATCTTTATCGTTTCTTCTCCAAAGATTATTCTTTTCAAAATCAGGAAGAAGAACTCTGAGGATAAACGATTTTACCGGTAATATTACCAATGAGAATGTTACCGTTTATATCACTAATAATGGTAATGGTAATGGTGACGATGATGGTATTGGTGATGGTGATACGGTTATGCTGGTGGTAATGGTAACGGTGATGATAATCACGATGGTTATTATTCTGTTTGTTGGTAATCACGATGGTTATTATTCTGTTGTTTGTTGGTGTTAATGATAGAGACTTGATGTTTATGGTATTTTTGATGGTGGTATGGTCACGTAATCGCATGATATTGACATTTCCGGTTTCAACCTGGTATAAGACTGGTCCAGTTGTCGTTTTGACAATTGCCGGAATCCATCTTGGTCCTGCAGCATAGTTTTGGCCCTAGACATCATACTTAGGCGACAGTGATCTAATGTTTCTCGTACCGTTGGTTCTTTATTTCGAAACAGGACTTGCATCAATCTCAGCCGGACTTTTCCCAGTGCTAATGGATGGCGGTGATGCAAGAATATTGCCAAACGATGACGAATGTCCCCGGCCGGATCTTTCTTCAAGTAGTCCTTGGTTGAGAGTACCATTCGTTTTGCTTGCCTATTCGACGAGGGGTGGAAAGGAGCGACAACCGTATGCTGAATGACATTTTCCTTGGAAAATTTCTCAAAGCCGGTTTATGTAAAGGCGGTGCTATTATCGCTTACAATTACTTCTGGAATACTGTGCATTCGCTGATGATGTAGGCGATACCAGATGGGATGGTACAGCGAAATCTGCATGAACCCTTGATCATGACCATGGCCTTTTCGCTTCTCCCATAGTGTGTAGACTACAGCTGGGTGACCTGTATGTAGCTCATTTATGATAGTTTGGCGATAACACTGGCCCCAAAACGCTTTAAAAAGGCCCTCTACCTTCTCAGGCCATCTTCTCATGCACCATGAGAGTATAGTGAAAGAATAGGGTCTTTCAACGTCGATTTTGCTATGTCCTTTGCCGGAACAACTGGGTGCTCGAGCGATTCAATAAGTATCACTTATTCTTCTTCGATGATAATTTGAGTCGGATTGGGTAGACGACTAATATCATCAGCATTACCGTTCTCCTTTCTTAGTCGGTGGATAAGTGAGTAATTGGAAGCGTTAAGGAAAACGCTCAAAATATGCGGTATGGGTTTGTTAGAGTTGAACAATTCCATGAGCGGTTTGTGATCGGTCACGATCGTAAATTCACGACCATAGACGAAGTCATAGAACTTCTTGGCGCCGGCTTCTCTACCAATTTGAGAATACCGACGAATAAAACGAAATCGAACGTTCATTATAACCCACCTTATGTGAAAGGACCACACAGATGCCATATGCGGACGCATCACAGGCGAAAAATAATGGCAGCTTCTCATTGTAAGGTACGAGAACATTGTCGGTCGAAAGAGCAGACTTCAGCTCGTCGAAATTTCTCTGGTGGTTAGCGTATCAAGACCATTTGCTGCTGTCGCACAGAAGTTGATGCAGCGGCTCTGCGATATATAGTAGCTTTCCCTTTAACGAATGCGTGGTAAAATTTAATAGCACAAGAAAACCCTGGAGATGGGCTTTATCCATAAACTTTGGTATCGGTGGGACGAAGACTATTGACGTCTTTTCAGTAACCGAAAATCGACAGCTTCACATCCGATAACGCATTTAGCTTTCCGAAGGCGAATCCGCGCTTCATTAAGTCGTTGAAACAGCTGGCTCAATTTTTCATGATGTTCGTCATCAGAAGCAACGATGACAATAACATCGTTAAAATATGGAATGACACCTGAAATTAGACGAAGTAAATTTTCAATACCTGGACCGCACAGATTCCGATCTGCAGACGTTTCACTTTGAAAGCCCTGTTTTGAGTTGCGATGGTTTGTACGATGGCGGTGTTCATCGTGAAGTGTGAGTTGCTGTAAAGCTTGCTCCAAATCCGGCTTGGCAAATATCAACCCTTTTAACATCGTGGACAGTAAATGGGTAGCTGATGAATTTGGAAATGCATGCGGCGAAATCGCTTTATTTACGGTAAATTTATAATCTCCGCAAATCCGTACTGTTCGCCCCATCAGTGTACTCCACTGACTCCAAAATTCCGGTTTACGAAGAGCGAGAGGAACTCAGCGAGGTGGTAGTCGAATTGGTACGACTGTCGTATCCAATTTTAATGGAACAGGTGGACCACAAAATTTTTCTAATTCTTGAGGTCCGAACCAATCAAGATCCAAGATGTTGGTTTTGTTTCCAGTAGTGATATATAATAGCAATTTGTTGATGAATCGGTCGTTTTATTTGACATCGACCTCAGTGCGACCGAGAATCTGGATCGGATTCTGTTAAAACTTTCTCAATTTAAGCCCAGATGGCTGAAGAATCGATGACGAATTCCAGATTAAACTAAGGGCTCGAGAGCTCTAGTCAACTTCGAAATGGCAAGGCCCCTTGTTGATAACGACTGTTGTGTCCGTTTTTACTTTGCTGGACAAGGATACCTGCTGGACGGAGTTTGTACTTCGTTTGTAATTTTTTTTCTTAAAATTTGTTGATTTTCCAGTACCGTTATCAGGATCAGATCGTCAGACCACCTGTAGATAACCGATGAATAAACAGAAATTACAAACACTGGTTCGATATTTGCATGTTGAACGTTAATGATTTGACGATATTGTTCGCGGCTGACCCTCGTGGGCTGGGCACGACTGAAGTTGGATTGGTGGTGTGACCAAGGTGGTGTTGATGGGCGTCAGTGATTGCTTTGTGATCCTGAGTGGCAACCTCGGCGGCAACGGAATCATCAGAAACTTTCTCCAAGGTCAAATTATTTTCAGCTATAAATTGTTGTTGCAAGGCTTAATTGTGGATACCGCCACTATTCGATCATGGCTAATCGTGGCTAATCATCATGGCTAATCGTTGCAGTTCGGCGATATAATCTGCGACCTTCTCCTCCGGCATTTGCTTTCGTTTAAAGAATTTAAAGGATATGATGATTGTGTGCATAATCGAAATGTTCTAAAAAATCTCGTTTTGTAACATTTCCAAAACATCTTGAAACACATACAATGCTTATAAAATTGACTACCAGGCACTCCGATTTTCGGGTTTCGTGGTTTAATATCTTTTTACAAAATACAATTGAACTTTATAGATTGGAAATGTCTTAATAGGGGATATTCGAGATTATACGAGTTTTTCGAATTTTGACATTGAGTTGAGTCATAAGTTACCGAATCACAGATACTTCGGTATTTTAAATATTTTATTTGATTCTTCAAAGTTTGTAAGCGCACATTTGAAATTTGTTTTGGGGTATAGATTATTATTTGTTTGGTATATTCCTTAAAGTATTTATACAACATTTTATAGATTTTGGGAAATTATTCAAGATTTTCGATATTAATCGAGTTTGGTGTTGATTCAATGAAGCGAATTTATGACGTTAGGTGACATTTTCGAAATCTCAAAGTTCGTACAATACTCATCGTCGTACAATCCTCGAAGTTCGAGATATTTCAGCTATTTTAATAATGTTCTACAATTTTAAGTGTATTAAAAATTTTCAGGAATATCATCTATTCGAGATTTTTCGAGACCATTCGAGTTTATTCGAGTTTCTCGATATATTCTAAATTTGCAAAAGTCTGTAGTTGCATAGTTGCATAGCAATGGAATAATGAGTGCATACTGTGTGAGCAATATACGAATCTGTTCCATCTGGCTGACTTTTACTTAAACAAAGTTAGCATTAAAAGTAGGTTCTTTAAAGCAATATTGTGCTGCCGATCAGAAAATATTTTGACTTGATAGCCTACAAGGCTATACTAAGTGTAAGAGGTATTCTGCAACCGATTTTTCAACTCTTTATTTAAAATTTTCAAGTTTGCAGTATTGACACGTATACATATATGGCACTTTAATGGGTTATCAGTATTAAATTTCAAAACGAGAATCTTTCATTATGCACCATTTCCATTTTCAAGTCGATCTATCATATAGTTTGTATTTTACAAGCAACATAATTGACTTAATCGTATTCTGTGTTGAGTGATCGTAAAGTGAAGTTATGTAAAATTCGATATTGATCAAAAACGCGAACATATATTGAAGACTAAATCAACACAATGCCAAAAAGTTGCTTTTTATTATGAATACAGGAAACTTTTCAGCCCAGTTACTATTCACTTCAATTCTTGTGTCATTCCAAAAATTTAATGTTGCACGAATTTATTTTGATGACTGTTAATTGCTCTCTATAATTAGTTTTTATTGTGACAAGTTTAATGTTAAATTATATTATAAGATATGATCTGGTTTATTAATTGGCGTAAAACAGCCAAAGTCTGGTCATTAGCTTAAAACTTCACTCAAAAATCAAATAAAAAAATCCAAGTGCATGCAACATGTCCCAGACATAATGAACAAAGACCAACAAAAAAAAAAATGCTATCAGTTTTTATAACCATTTTTATCAATGACAGATTCAAAGTAATTTTTGTGATAAAGCTTTATTTACTTTTATTAAGTTATAAAATAAAACTTTTAACACAATTTACTATATATGTACAATACTCGTACTTATAATAAAACCTACTTACATTACTCTACATAATTATCACGTTGCATGACTTTGGAAATTATAATGTACAATACAGTAAATTTTCTGTTTCGTTTTTGTATCTAAAACGTCTTGAAAATAAAAATTCGAATTTTTATTTTAAATGTTGTAAAAGTGAAAGTTTCTGTACATCGGATTATATATGGAATATAAAGCAGCCAGCTAGCAAAAAATTAATATTTAATGCAATAAAAATTTACATACCGTCAAATTTAAAAATTTTAATGCATATTTAAGTGAAAATGTGGCGGTGGTTTATAGGGAAAACATTTTTTATTTTTTTTTCATTCTCGCTACGGTTAATATCAAACGTCTATGTATATGAATTACCATTATTTTAAAGTCGAAGCAAGGGATTTCTACGAATTATTATAAACAAATACGAGTAAAGCTTTTGGAATAATTTCGTTTTATACTCCCATAAGACAATAGAAGATGAAATTGATTAACGAAGTGTAACCGAACAACCATATATCAACAACATATTTGACAACGTTTTCTACATCTAGATTACCTACATACAAGCGTACACACAACCCTAGATATTTACTTAATTGTTCCGCATCTAAAGATTAATTTTCGTCTTAGATGTCGTACACGTATTTACTTTATATTAATAATAACAGAACAATGTCATTATGTATGTTTATCTCACTGTGTTTAATATTATACGTAACAGTGACATATACACACACTCAAACACAAATAATAATTAATTATCATGTTACAACCGTATTTTTTGGTTTAATTTTCACTATTATATTAAAATATAAATATCATAAGCGGAAAATTTATCATTAATTTAATACTCAGAAAAAAGATCATAATATACCAGCTTTTTTATGTTTTTAATTGAGGTTAATTCGTAAATGTAAAACCCATGTTACCACAATGGTAACATATATAAGTATGTATGTGTTACAGTATCAAGCTGATTTATTAGCAAAAATTGTTGTACCTCCCCCAATTTATTTTTTTTTTGTATTGTTTAATGAATACAAGTGACAAGAATATATTTGTTTTGATTCCGTTGATGGAGAGTATAGGAAAATCACCTTCCATTTTCACCTTAGTAAATGAAAAAAACTGTTCTAAGCATCAGTGATTCTTCCGAACGAGTTTTAACACACTTTCGATTCAGTCAAGCTGGCTTGATCAGTGATAAAGTAGATCCTCCATAATGCTGGGCTCATGGTATAAGCCCTCAGTATCTCTTTGGAAAAGTTTTGCTCCAATACCAGCTGAACTGGTGTCACACTGAGTAGTAATTAGTATTTTGAGTAATATTTGTCCAAATAAAGCATTTTCCTTTCTTAAGGAGTTCAGTTCGACAATTCCTCATACTCTCTAACAAAGTGACGAAACCCGCCTTACCCAGGAACCGACCCACCTGTCGAACTGTTTTTGGCCTGGGGAACTTTGTAATGCAACTTACCTTAACTGTGTAAGCTCGTACACCTCCCACATCTCCAACGTGACCAAGGTTTTCTGTCTCTCGGAGTAGAAATTTGCACTTTTTCGCGTGGATGGTCAGCCCCGTCGTTGAGAGTCGTTCAGCAATGTCTAGATAGACAAACCTCAATCTCTTTGCTTATTAGCGGGCACAATGATTGGGGAGCAATACATAGGCCGAATGACATTACCTTAAATTGATACAACGGTCATCCTGAAATGGCAAGCGCCGTCTTCTGTTTCGAATATGGATTCGGGTGCATAAAAATCGGGATAGCTGAGAGTGGATTTATCGGTTACAATATTTCTAGAAATTATGCCGGAATAAATTGAGGTACTAGAGAACCAAAAATCACATCCCAAACACATATTTTGCTGAAGGGAAGGTAATACGCTAAGTTTCAATTGTTTAACTTTATTTTGATATGTATAATGTTAATGATGATTCATTCACAATTTGGAAAGTACCTGCCATTTAAATTAGTTTTAATTTGTGTTTCCGAATTAAGTCCTTTGTACCGTTATCTAGAACAGTAATATTAACACTACTATCCAGTAATCCCCTTACAGGGACACGATTTAAGTACATTATTGCATACGGCCTGTTAACGAACGGAAGATCGATGGAGTCATAAACACATTCAAAAATTTGTTCTCGTAATTTGCGACTACCTCGAGGTAGTTGAGAAAATTGGGTTTCCTTCTTGGAGTTTGGAAAAGGTGAAACTTCGGCCATCCCATTTTCGGTCGCCAGTTTCGCTTTTGGTTAAAAGTAGGGTAGTGTGATAGCAAAACCTCACTTCGCCCATAGACGAAACAGAAAATTTTAAATGAATTGTCACACTGCCACCAGAAATGACTTTTCCTTTGTCAATTCCAATACGTTATTGACGTGTAATGAGGGGGAGGGTGTAGTGTGGGTATACGAAACCTCGTTTATTTCATTAGAATTATATGGCTTAAATCGTTGTTGCGGGGCGATGTTGTTGATATTTTTTTCACACATGTTAAACGTTTGAACAGACACAGATCAATTCAAAACCCGTGTTTATAAATGTGCTAGCTAAGTGAAGTTTTAGCTCACGACGCATGTTTTTCTGAGTATTTTGGAAATTTCATTATCATTTAAAGTTTCAATAAATTTTTGTTTTCGGTTGTCGATACTTTGACGAACCTCGACATATAAACGTCGAATTTTGAAACGGTATAAGTCAGACTCTTTTAGTTTTTTCCATGTGCAACTTGAATCTTGTTGTACCATTACCCAACAATAATTCCAAGTAAGATATTTTAAAAATAAATGGAACCCATTAAAAAGTTGCTGCTCGGAAATACGCCATCAGCCATGCCTTTGAAAGATAATTTCCCTTTCTCCATTTTTATTGGCTGTACAATAGTAAACCTATATTTGCTCAACTCGTGTGGCACAGATGTTGTAAGATTTGTGCATATACTCGTTGGATTTGAATGTAAACGGGAAAAGTAGTATGTGGCGTAAGGTTGGGATAATTAAAAGTATATTGTCTAGGCATTGGGTAGTTAATATTATTTAGACTGTTTTGGGATTTGATGTGATGTGATTGTGAGATACGGATGACGTTATAGTGGCCAATATTAAACTCTGCGCATAGTAGTTGATGTCTGGTATAAAATTTCCATCGACAATGTTATTAACCGTAGGTATGGCACTTGCCAGTTCAGATTTAGATGTAGGAGATATGGTCGAATTAGAAGTCATATTGTTCACTGGATTAAGGAGCATTAGGGAATCTATGACTTCAGAAGGGTCAATTTGGTAGCAGTAGCTTTCACTGATAGTAACATATAATTAATATAACAAGTAAACCTGCAGGTTCAAAAGACTCGGATCTCATATTGTTCAACAGACTCTGCATTCTGAAAGATGTTACCAATGGATTTAATATTATGTATTAATAATTTTTATTATTAAATGGCCGAGTGATAATAATGAGAACAAGGTAAGCAATGACAATGACCAGTTCTTCCTCCCTTCTGGATAGAATATACGGCCAATAACCTGGATTCACCTGCGGATAAATCCTCTTGTACCAAGTAGGGTATAGGAAAAGATATTCACCTAAATAATGGAAATGTTTGCGAAAATAGCCAATATTTAATTTTTGTCTTAATTTTATTTTATGCTCATGACTTACACTGGAATCACGTTAAACTGTTGTTCAACAGAACTCAGTGCGTAAATGCATAACTAAAATTTCAGTTTAATAATTCCTCGCGCATCAAATGAAACTCATACACGTTTTTTTAAAATTAAACTTGACTAATTCGGATTTAAAACCAAACAACTCAGTTTACAATTTTAAAGAAATCAGAATTAGTTGCGAATCCGAAGTAATCAAAAAACAACACAGGATGAAATGAAGAAAACTAAACGAAAAGTAATTTTTTGTGTGCCTCCCTTGAGGGATGCGGGTTGCTTACGAGATTTTTTTTTTTTTTTTTTAAAGAAAAAGTATTATTATTGTGTGACATCTAACATGCAACATGACTTTCATCACGCAACACAGCTAAGTGGGAAAATTTTAAGTATTTACTAGCTTTTAAGTAACAATTAAGAATATTAGTAATTTAGATTAGTTTTTAGGGTAGTATAGGGTGCAGCTTAGGATTAGGTTATAATTCTTTGCACTTTTTCGGTTTTATCAATTATCCTTATTCGTTGCTAGTATTAATATGAGAAATTAGAAGAATTCGTAATTGGTGAAGCTGTGATATGAAAACGTGTTTGGTATACAATCATTGAGTTATTCTATGCTAGTACCACAAATAACTAGTATTTAATGTTTTTTGTTTTGTAATTTCCTTACATTGCTTTTACCGACTGTTTTACCAATACATGCACTTTTTTGTTAATTTAACAAATTATGTATACATATGTGTCTTTTTATTTTTAAACTTCTCAAAGCTAAGGAGCCTTGTTATCAATATAGGAAATTATTGTTTAGTAGGTTTCATTCCTCTAACTTCCGCCTAACTCTGGCTAAAAATGGTTGTAGGTCGTTAAACAAGTCATTTTATGTTAGGGGAGTTTCCCTTTGGAATTCAATTCCATTGAAAATTAAGAGATTAGGATCGGCAAAATTATTTAGGTCAAAATTTTTGGAGTGGCGTGATTGATGGGCAATACGTAATTTTTTAATTTATTTTTATTTACTTTGTTATTATTGTTAATTTTTAATATTATTTCACCTCGTGCTGTACATTTTATTGCAAAATGAGCTTATGCTCAAAATAGAATATGTAAGCATGAGGTGAAAATTGTTTGAAAAAATTTAAGAGGTTTTTATGCCTAATGGAAGCAACGTCATTATCTTTTTTTTTTTGTTTCGATTGCTTTGTTTCCATATGTGCATTTCCTTTAATTACTAAATTATTTATAAAATACTACAAATAAATAAATAAATAAATCGTGCTGTTACATATAAAAAACTTTTTAAGAGGAAAAATATTGCTCTAAAAGTAGGTTAAATAGCAGAGTCTTCTAGAGTATAGAGCCATAATCATTATGACGTATTTTTTTGAAGCTTTTTTAGTGGTAACACTTTTCACCGTAAGAATCCATACTAAAAATGGTGTTTTTTATCTTCAAGTTTTTCAATGAAAAAAGCAAAAATATTATAAAATGTTTATATAAAAATGTTCTACATACCTTTAACAACAATATACAAGAATTGCATACATATTTCTAAAATATATTTTTCGATCTTTCATTTTGAAAAATACATCAAAGTTGGCTCTGACAAATTAAAATAATACTTGCTAAATTTATCTTTAGTTTTACTAGTGTACGTAAGATGTCTAAAATGGTCACAGAAAAATACGAAAAAAAATTATTTAATCGCTAAACTATCATACGTTCCTATATTTTGTGAATTTGTTGTGCTTTTCCTACAATTTTTGAACTTGAAATTTCCCCAGGTGGTAACTTTTGGTACGATTTTTACAAATTTTTACGGCCATTACTGCCATCTATGTAATGTATATTGACATAATGACCAAATGAATCATAGTAAGCTTTTATTTCAATTTGACCAGAATGCTGTTGTTGTGATTTTTTTTTAATATTTTGGTTTAAATGAATCAATTATTACAAGAAAATGAAAATGATTTACTTAAACGATATTCATATATGTTGAAATTCAAACATTTATGAAAGAATTTCAGAAATCATAATTAAGAATTTGTAACGTTTTCATTTAAAAATTTGTCTAAGGAAAAAAAGTGATTTCCCATATGTTTTGTGTGTTTTACTATGAAAAGTTCCGTTTTTTTCTCGTTTCAAATTCCCTTATAAAAGCTCAGATTTTTTGATTATGGCTCTATAAAATACAGGGTGCTCTGGTGGAAGGCGTAAATTATTTTCTTTTTCCTTTAATTCTTGTATATGAACACGTGGTTTATAATTTAATTTATGTGTGAAATAAAAAGAGAGATATTGTCTCACAAACTATTACGAATAACAAGGTTACTTCTATTTACTTCTATTTCTCAGAGCACGGCATTATTAAAATTTTTATATTTCGTTTAATAAATAATCCAGCTGATGCTCATTTGCTATTAAGATTTAGAGTGACGATCATTAAAATAAATATGCAAGTTTACAAACAGGCTAGCCCTGTTGGTAAGGTAACTTAAATATTTCTTAAATACTGAATTTTTGTAATAAACAACTGCTTCAGGTACCAATTACATGCTATGGATGCCCTGAAGGAGAGGCGAGGCTGGAGAAGATTTACTGATGTAGACCGAGAAGTGACTAAAGCAATCCGTAGTCATATAACTCGTTCTACTGTCGTGAAAGCCATTACTCATGAGGCAAGTTAAAGAGAAGTTATCCGCCGGACCTTAATTTACAGAAGATGTTCGATTTGTTTCTTGTATCACAAACAAATTCCAATAAGCCAGGTTGTTCCCTTTCAAAATATAAAAAAAATATTTTACACTGAGTTCAACCTTGGATTCGTAAACCCCCATAGTGACACCTGTCCTACATGCAAACTTTTCGATGTTAAATTATTTAATTTGAAAAATAATGTAACAGAACTTCAAGCTGAGCGAGCCAAAAAAAAAAAACACCAGCTTCGTGCTAAAAAATTTCATTCAATAATGAACAAACCGCTTGATAGTACACTTGATAATGTATTTGACATGCAGCAGAATCAGCCTTTGCCAAAAACTGGTGAATTATTCTACCCTCGACAGGTATGCCATTATATCATTATTATTTATTGACCCAGATCTATTTTTACTTATTCTTATTATTGATTGGTTTGGCTTTACAACATGGGAATGGTAAATCATAAGAAACGATAAAGTAAAAATGATATTTCTATACATGGCTTGAGACGGATGTCCCTCGAGGGGCAAACGAAAGGGCAAATATTTTGTTTATTTTTTTTGAAAACCTGCAGAAGGTGTAACGTTCGTTCCATTTTTGCTCTCGTCGTGATGAGGTTGAATTTCTGTGGGTCGGCTGTATCTCATATTTATTGTTGATTGTTTTCATATATAGTGGGTGAAATGGATCTACATGAGATGTATGGTTGTGGTATGATTATTTTTATTCACCGGTTCGATCGAGGGACTGTTGTTTATTGTTCAAATACATACAGACAATTTTTCAGTAATTCATTGAGCATTGTTTAAAAAACATTAAATTGAAAAGTTAACTTGATAAACGCATCAACTGTTGTGCAGAGTTTTGAAATAAAAATTGGACAATCGAAAAAGAATTATCTTTTTAGTAAGAGTCTGTGTAAGTCATTAGATTCATTGAGCAGGGTGAACAAAAAAAAAAAAAAAGAAAACAATAAGCCTGTTCATATGCACACAAATGATATTTAAAAAAAAAAATTTTAAGAAAATATCGCAACTAAGAATAATAGTTGCAGCATCTTAATACAGATAGTCAATTGAGTGTTCATATTTCAAGCCATAAATGCGGTTATAGAATTATTGATATCGTCAAATTTGTGTTCAAATTATTAACATTATTGGTTCGTGTAAAAGGTGTTCTGGTGAACATTAAAGTGATAAATTTAGTGACTGTATTAAATTGGAACAATATTTGTTGAGCAAGTTAGAGATAAATTAATTAAATATCTATAAATAAAAATAAAATAAGAACGTTTTGTGTACCGACATTTGGGTCTTGGATAAACGTTATTGTATTAGCGTGTTGATGATATACACTTAAGAAGGCATGAAACATCAATCAACAGTTTTTTTTCCTTCGCCTGCGGAGTGTAATTGTATTTTTGGAGGGCGATCACTTTGCGAAGCTGATTTGGGCGATAGATGTATTGTTACAAGAAGGCATGTGGTTTTGTGTCCTGAGGATGTCATGTTGAACAGCGGTGTTTTACTGGTGGTGCCTTGCGGAGAGCTGACGTCATCAAACGGAATAAATTTGGATAAGTTTAGCATTTTTCATGTATAATTGATTTTTAATTTTGGTTTTGGTTATATCTATTAAATTATTAGTTATACCTATATGTGAATTTCTTAGTCGTGTTAATATTGTTTTAAATTATTATTCATTTTTTGTGACATCTTATACAATGTTATTTATTTCAGTCATGCTTTCAACAGCTAATTAATATTATTATTTTTTCTTTCATTCATTGCTGGGACGTTTCATTTTAGGAAACAACCTATCGTGTCGAGTTCGTGGGAACCGATATCTTCGTCTTCGATAACAGCAGGGTAACAATTCTTTGGGTAAACATATTTTTTTTTTGGTTTATTTTCAACCTTGTTACATGGTATAATGTTATTTAGCTGCCAATTTTTATAAAACGAGTTAATTTTAATAAGATGTTGCAAATTATTTTCTTTTCTTTTCTGATGTTAACGTAACTAGATGATAAATTTGTATTTCAGAATAAATGTATCTAATCACTTAAAATTACGTTACAATTTTTTTTTTTGTTTTCGTGATCGGCTAATATCAGTGATGGATGTGGAGTGACGTCAGTTGTAGGTGAGTTGATGTGAGTGTGAGCATTCCTTGTTGTTTTATGTCATAGGTGTGATGAGGTGCCAGAATGCAAACCCCACGACTAATTTACCTCTCCGTTCGAGCTAGCGGCAGAAATATGGCGTGTTCTGGAGTCACACGTTTCTCTTTAAATTTTTTTTTTCTGGTAACGTTATTTTCCTAAAGGAAGAGAGAACGTTACAAAGGATATCACCGAGCAACAGTTATCTGATATGCCAACAAATTTAAGACTTTTTTGCGATTCCTGTGCGTCCCAAAATAAATATAGCATCTTAATGACAGCAATAATTTACTTCTTGGTGCAGAGCAAAGTTTGTAAAAATATTACGTACTATTTTCCGATAAGAGGACATAGTTTTATGCCACCGGATCGTGTTTTCGGGAGAGACGGAAAGGATTTTCGAAGAAAGGAGAAAATAATTTTACCAGATGATTACCGTGAAATACTCCAAGAGTACGGCAAGATCTTCAATATTGGTAAGGACTAGAATGCTTATTACTATAAATCAGAGTTGAAGCGACTCATGAAATCCAAAATGCCATTTAAAATAAGTGCAGCAAGGGTTATATACTACTCAAATGCTCACAGTGGAAGGGTGAATATTGGTGTCAGTAACACTTATAACGAATCCACCAATGATGTGGAGTAATTTTAAAGGAACATCAAATATTACGAATAGTTCGCAAGGATTTAGTTTATTTCCAAAGAGGAACAAAGTGTCAATCAAAAGATGAACGATTTAAAGAAGCTTATGCAACTTTTCGTAATACCAGAATGTGCTAAAGATATTAGGCTGAAGTATTTTCTGGAAACGCAAGGAGTCGACGCAAGATATTGAAAATCATTACAATGAACAAGAAGTTTTAGTTTAAAAAGTTTGTGTTATAAGAAATACAATAATTTTTCAGTTCAGGAATTCAATAAAAATTATTTCAACACTCCACAAAAGTGTTGTTTGTTTTAATTTGACAAAACTCGGAAATTATGATCGTCAAAATAATTGTGAATTTGTTGTTGTTATTTATAAATTTTTTCATACCTGATTTGAGTCTACTTTGAGTTGAATTTCAGACAATTATTTTCTTTTTAGGTTCATTTTCATTCAAATAAATCACAAAAAACCTTTTTATGAAAAATTTACTTTTTTCCTTTGTTGAGTTTTGGAAAAACGTCTTTTATAGGGGAAATCACTTTTTTTCCTAAGACAAATTTTTAAATGAAAACGTTACAAATTCTTAATTATGATTTCTGAAATACTTTCATAAATATTTGAATTTCAACATATATGAATGTCGTTTAAGTAAATCGTTTTTATTTTCTTGTAATAAAAATTATTTAAACCAAAATATAAAAAAATTTCATAACAACAGCATTCTGGTCAAATTAAAATAAAAGCTTACTACAATTCGTTTGATTTTTAAGTCAATATACATTACGTAGATGGCAGCGATAGCTGTAAAAATTTGGTAAAATCATACAGAAAATTACGAGCAGAGGAAATTTCAAGTAAGAAAATTGTAGGGAAAGCAAAACAAATTCACAAAATATTAAGTACGAGTGACAATTTTGTAAATAACTTTTTTTCGTATTTTTCTGTAAATATTTTAGACATCTTACGTACACTAGTAAAACTAAAGATAAATTTAGCAAGTATTATTTTAATTCATCAGAGCCAACTTTGATTTATTTTTCAAAATGGATATTCGAAAAATATATTTTAGGCATAGTTTAATTTTAATATTTCTGCAATTAATATTTATTCATTAACAATATAGTCTTCTTGAATGTTGTTGTTGAATGTATGTAGAAAACATTTATATACACGTTTTATAATATATTAGCTTTTTTCATTGAAAAACTTGAAGTTCAAAAACACCATTTTTACTATGGATTCCTATGGTAATCAATGGAAACTTATACCACTAAAAAAGCTTCTAAAAAATACGTTGTTATGATTGTGGCTCTATACTCTAGAAGGCTATGCTACTATGCTGATTTCAAATAAAGTAAATGTAAAATAACCCATTGTTATTAAGTGTATTTCTTTCAACCAAAATGAGTTAGGTATTTTATTTGGTAAACAGCTGGTCAAAGCAAAAGCAAAAATTAACTAAATTTTGTTATACATTTTTTTCGTGTATTTTCTTGTCAATTCGACTTTTGTGGCAGGTATTGAAACTAAAAATTTGGTTAAGATTTGTTTAACCACTAATTTTTTTTGGGTTAAGCTAAACTATATTTTGGTCAATCTAGTACGATTGTTGTTTTTGGTGAAAGCAATACAACTATTGTATAACCCACGCTGTTAGGGGCAACGTGAGTTATGTTTTGTATAACAATATGTTGAAGTCATTGGAAAATTATTCGTAGCCAAATTGAATGAAAAACAATATTCCAAAAAGTAATTAAATTAAAGTACACCATGAGAATTTAAAGAAGGGTCACCATGATAAATTCAAAATTAAATGTTCCAGTGTGAAAACACAAAATGGAATTATTTCTTATTAATTTACGAAATTTATTTCAACAAAAGTGGATAAAACGTTGTATGCCACTCGTAAGCAAAGAGATATTATCCACTCGCGATAATGTCCCATTCGGCTATCGCCTCGTGGGACGAATTTATCCCTCATGGATAATATCTCGTTTTGCTCACTAGTACCATAAATAACTATAATCACAAAATTGTCAAACGTTCATAATATTTTGTGAATTTATTTTGATTTTCCTACAATTTTTTTACTTGAAATCTCCCTAGGTGGCAATTTTTTGTATGATTTTACGGCCATCACTGCTATCTATGTAATGTATATTGACTTAATAACCAAACGAATTGTAGTAAGCTTTTATTTCAATTGGACCAGAATGCTGTTGTTATGAATTTTTTTTATATTTTGCTTCAAATAAATCAATTATTACAAGAAAATAACAAGGATTTACTTAAACGACATTCATATATGTTGAAATTTAAACATTTTTGAAAGTATTTCAGAAATTATAATTAAGAATTTGTAACGTTTTCATTTAAAAATTTGTCTTAGGAAAAAAAGTGATTTACCATTAGATTTGTGTGTTTTACCATAACCATCTTAATGTAAATAGAGCCGCCATGTGAAAAATGAACTTAAAATACGGGACATAAAAACACTAAAATTAATATTTTCATACAGTTTGTATGAAAAGACGCGATTTCGATTGACGATAAAATATGAATAAAAAGTTAACCCCAGTTAAATAATTTTTTTTGAATTCACTACAAAAAAAATCAATTTCTTAATCATTTAAAACACAGATTCTCAAATTTTCCTATTTTCCAGTAATAATCAAAAGAAAATAAGAGAAATTAAATTAAAAACATTCTAAAACAATAACAATGTGTATTAAAAAGAGAAAATTAAATTTAATGACGTCATGATTTGTCTACATCTAAAACCAATGGTAAGGAAAAAGACATCGAAATTGAAATAAATCAAAAAGAGCCAAACAGAAAAGAGTGAAGAAAACAAAATATCGAAACAATCTAGCATGCTTCGCAAATTCAAAATAACAATAGAAAGGTATTCGAATTCAAATTTGAATGGAGGCAATGAAAGAGATGATTATTGTATCGTTTATAAATTTCGAGTTATGAGTTTTTGACGTATATTACAAAAACAACAACATTTTAAAGTTCAAAAATACCTTATTTTTGAAGACGATTTTCTAAAGAAATAAACATTTTCATTGCCCGATTTTTCAATCAAATAAAATTACATGCTTTATGAACATTTTCGTATAAAAACAAAACAAAAGCTCTTAATTCTAATAAACTAAAATAGTAAATGAAAATAATCGTTTTCCTATATAGTTTCATAGCAAAGAAAAATTTGTTTGTACCTTATTTTAAGCTTAGTAAAAAATACAGTCGATATGGAGGCTCTTATTTATACAGTAGGTTCTGGTTTTACTATAAAATGTTTAGTTTTTTCCTCAATTCTAGTTCCCTTAAAAAAGCTTCCTTTTTTTGACTATTTTGTAAATAGTCCTATGTAAGCTTCAAATATACTTTCATAACACCTGTTGTACTTCAAAGCTCTTTAAGCTCTTGAAAAGTGTATTTGGATCTAAAATTGTTACTTGGGTATCTTCAGTTGGTTAGTACGATTAAATCAACATTTTCACGAATTTTCATTCGATATTTCTAAGACGTAATTAAATATAAGTTGAATAAGCAACTTTTTCTTGAACGTGACAAAAAAAAAAAACAAAAAATTATAAGCTGAAAACTACTTTAGAACAAAGTGTAAGCAAAAAGATGTCGTAACAATCGGTGTAAACCAATAAATATCGCCCAGAAATGCAAAAATCATAGTGTTTATATGAAGAAATATGTTTCTATCATAAAAATTTTGTTAAGGAGAAAAATATCAGTTTTCTTTATTGTTTTCTAACAAGAAACGTTGTTTCCAAGGACATACTCATGTACAAAAAATATTTGTACGGAAAACTATTTTCCATAAAAGTTTTGCTACTAACTATATATGCGGAATCCTAACCTACTTTTTCTCAACATTTTCCGAAAAGAGCTATGTTTAGGATATATTGGATCTATCTGTAACATCTTAGAAATATCTTCAGAAAATTAATTTAAATCCATACTATTTTTAGGATCTAGCGAAAACTTCTTATTATTATTTAGGTATATGGAGTTCTTCCTAAATTTGTCCTAAAATGTTTTTGTTATTTTTAGGACAAATTTAGGACAAACTTCTTTAGAGCTTGAAAAACTTCACAAAGCCAAAACAAATGTTAATACTTCAGCGGAAATAGCTTGACATAGTAATTTATCAATGTACCAATTTATAAATCCACTTCTTATTAATAAAACGTACCATCGGTGACAAAAGGAATACATATTCGCAAAAAAACATAAAAAAACGGAAATAATATTTTAATCTTCCCGAGAAAATTTAACTCTCCCACTCCAAATCATCCAAGTTGCAAAATTCATTCAACCATTAACCAAAATGCAAAAGGGTTTATCAAAGATAAAAATAAAGTAGAAAAATAAAAACCCCTCCAAAATATTAAGATAACAGTATTTTTTTTTTGTACAGTCATTCAATTTGCCGTGCTACTGTTACTCCTGAAATATACTCGTATAAGAAGCGGGAAGTTTACATGTTTCCCCATTTTTCCCATTTTACCCATTTCAAAAAGATATTGTTTTAAATTGAATGAGCTTCACCCGATAAACGCAAACACAGTAAATAGATGCGTACACAAACTCACACAACAACAACGAGAAAACAAAAAAAAAAAAAAGGAATTAGAATATTATATTCTATTTTATTCATTGATTTTATTGTTATTGTTAAGAAAAGGGCTGAAGTATAAAATTTTCCAGCAAGGGTGAACACAGAATACATAGCAACCAAAAAAAAATAAAATTGGATAAAGATTTTCACATTCTCGTATTATTCTCGGTATACTGTATTATCTCTATCTATCTATTATATACACATACGAGTATATCTGCCAAGTAAAATCTAACTTCAAAAAGAAAAAAGTGAAGTAGAAGATAATAATAAAAGGAAAATTAAGGGTTATAGTGTTTCATAATCAAAATGCCTTAGGTAATTTTTTTATTACCATGTGGAATATTTTCTGTTTTTCTCGAGAAAACAACAAAAAACCAAATTTTCTTGGTTTTATCTAAATTTACATGTTATATCAGGTGATGAATTGCCGTTAACTATGTGATATTTAAATAATATACTGTTTATACAATAATAAGAGTAAGTATACATGTACATGAGTACTTATTTTCAGGAGACACAAGAGCCACAAAAAGAAAGATATGTTTCATTTTTGGAATGTTGTCATTGTTACCAATTTTTTTTGTAGGTAAAATACGTCTGATATATGTACAATCGTAGGATCAAAGAAATCCACAAAATGGTAATCAGACACCTGTATTTTTTTTACAATGTTACAACGTTTACAATACAATGAACCTAATGAAAATTTCAGAGTAGATGGTAATTTTGTCTGAAGTGTAATATGTAAAATTAGCATTTATGAGAAATGCGAGAAGGAACAGAAAATTATGTAAAGCATAAAAAAATCTATTCTGAAGTGGTTATAGCAAAAATTAGGGTACCTGTGTCAAATATTTTATTAGATAATGAATATTTTATTGGGTTTATTGAGAATTGGGGCTAAAAACTATTCCCCCCGTAGTTTGTATTTAACATATAGAAATGCGACGTTTATCTCATTGTTCATCCTCCAGCCAAATGTCTTTGTATATTTTTGTCATTGGATTTAGTTATTTAAATGGTTAAAACGTCAAAGTGTAAATTAACCAGGACAACTAAACAACGAAACCGATGTTCCGGCTCAGGTTAGAAACTGTTTGTTGAATTGTATTTTTATTGGGGAAATTGCACAATTAGTAACACTAATCACGAAGTTTAATTCTGATTGTTGTATCGATCGTTCATGCGACGCACAACTGTTGCCACCAGTAAAATTGTTGCTCCCTTAAGTAGTCTCTTACAGTCTCTTACTGTATTAACAATGTTGAAAATGAATAATCAATGAATACCACGATCAATACCGGTACATACTGGTATGTAAACAAGAGCGAGAGCAAGAACAAATACATTATTGCGCGATGGTAATTGCCGTTGTGTAGACAACTCTTTGGCGCAAAAAAATTAAAAAGATGTTAAGAGGGGAAAAAAGCAAAATTAGGTAGTCAGGAAGTAACCGCTCTGGACTCGAGTGGATTTAGTTTTTTTGTGCGAAAAATAAAAAAACAAAAAATTAATAAAAAGGGATAAATAGTATTTAGATATTTAAAATGTCTTAGTTTTCTAAAGAAAAATTAAATAAATATAAGTAATTTGTGTTTAAAATGAGCATCTGTTTTAAAGTAAAATCTTAGTGGCTATGTTCAGTTGAGTAATACTTATAGTAAAAAAAAAAAACGATAAATGAAAAATAACTGTAAGAACGTATGCGACAACTTGGAAAGATTGTGGCAAACTTCAGGATTTGATCCACGTCAGCTTATTGAAGCCCGTACCAAACGATATCCGATTCAGGAATTTTCAAGATGCCATGGCGCAGACAGACGACCCAAACGCAACCCCCAGGTCGAAGAGCTTTAATATTGTCAAGTCGATCTCGATCGTCCGCAAAACCAACACAAAATCTACGCAGTGCCAAGAAGCAGTCACCGAAGGCTCAGAAGACAAGGATCCAGGACAAAAAGTTAATTCAGAGGGTAGCGCAATTGACCAGGCTGTTTTCATAGTTTGTTGGAATTATAAAGACTTTGGTCATAAATTCACCACTTGTCCCTTAGAGAGGACTCATACATTTTGCGAAGGATGTGGATTAGCAGGTATCATCACGTCAGATTGTCTTCGTTGCCAGAAAAAGAGAATGGGAAATATGAATCCGAACGCTGCCAATTCTGGGGTATATCGTTCGGACAAGACGCCACCACCCAGAAAGACTCTATCTCAACCCAAAAAGTAAGAACCAAAAGTATACCGCTTGAATTAAAACCATACAGCAATACTGATTCGCAAAAATCGAAGCGGTATAAACAAATTTCGAAGTATTGGAAAGACCGCAAATTATTTAATAGATGTTGTGCGCTGACTACCATTACTGAGATCAAATTAAATGATCCTCGTTCATACGGGTTACTTATCTAGGGTTAAAGCAGATGATAAAATTCTGTGTAGTCCCTTCGCTACAATCTGAGGTTTACCTTGGGGTAGATTTTTGGAAAAAATTTAATATCGCAACAAACCTAATAAGTGAAATAATCGAACCAACTCCAACGTCAACAGCTGAAGAAAAACAACGTAATCCCACTAAACAGCATTCGTTTAGTGAAAATGGATTGGGAAGAACTAGCCTCGTGGAACATGTTACATGTGATGCCCGTCATATCAAACAGCGGCATTACTAGAGATAACCTGCGATACAAGACCTTATGTATCAAGAAATAGACAGGATGTTATCACTTGGAGTGATAGAGGAAAGCACGAGCCCATGGAGTACTCCGATCGTTTTAGTGCGAACGGCAAACGGGAAAGCGCATTTATGTCTGGACTCTAGAAAAGTGAATCAAGTCACGAAACAGGACGCCTATCCTTTACCACTAATAGATGGCCCACTTGGACGACTTCCCCAGACCAAATATATCACGAGCTTAGGCTTTAAGGACGCTTTTTGGCAAATCCCGCTTTCGCAAAATTCAAAAGAGGTAACTGCTTTTACTGTTCCAGGCCGTCCTCTCTATCAATTTTGCGTCATGCCAATTGGGCTGTGCAAGATTGTGCAAATCATGTGCAGATTGATGGGTCGAGTGATACCCCACCAGCTTCGAGATAGAGTATTCGTTTACTTAGACGACTTATTGATAATCTCGATGGGGTATGACGAGCACCTGGAACTGTTAAAAGTAGTGGTCAACTTATTGTCCACATCAGGGTTGACAATAAATGTTGAGAAGAGCCATTTTGTTCTGCGTGAAACTCGGTGTTTAGGATTCCTGGTGGGCGGGCAAGGTCTGCGGACGGACCCTTCGAAAGCACAAGCAATCAAAAATGTTCCTACTCCAAAGTCTGTGAAACAAATTAGTCGACTTTGAGGAATGGCAGGTTGGTATCGATGGTGTATTCCGAATTATTCAGACGTTACCGCTTCCATAACCAATCTGTTACGTAAAGGCAAGAAGTTTGAGTGGACCGAAGATGCCAACCTTTCCTTCGAACGATTGATAGAACTTCTGATGAATGCTCCTATGCTGCACAATCCCAATTTTTCAAGAAACCGTTTTTTATCAAATGTGACGCAAGTACTCAGGGGATTGGTAGTGTCTTATATCAAACTGATGGAGACGAGACAGAAAAGCCTATCGCTTTTATGTCTCAAAAATTAAATCCCGCACAAAGAAATTACACTGTCGCCGAACTTGAATGCTTGGCGGCGGTGGTTAGCGTTAAAAAGTTCAGGGCATACATCGAAGGATACCGTTTTACAATAATTACGGATCATGCGAGTTTAAAGTGGTTAATGTCGCAAAAAGAAATAAGTGGCCGCCTCGCGAGATGGAGCCTTAAATTGCAATCGTTTGATTTTTGCATTATACATCTGAAGGGCAAAAACAACGTGGTTGCTGGCACCTTATCCAGAATGGATTGCGGTGAATTAATTGAACTTCACTCGGAACTGATGCTTCATAATGCAAATCTTTTTGAGCCTGATGCTATTACCGACAATACGTATATCGAGCTGCGTAAGAAAATTGAAGCTGATCCCATTTCCTACCCCAATATGCGTATCCACACAGAAAAAAACATTCATCAGAATTGAACCTACCACGCATACTATATTCCCATATCAGAGATTCCCTCTTGGAAATTATGGGTTCCAGCCTGCAACCGTGTAAAGCTAATTCAGAACATGACAATTCCAATGGAGCTCACGGTGGTATCAAGAAAAGTCTCGAAAGATGTCTATGCAAGTACATGAATACATATCAAATTGTCAAATCTGTAAACAAAGTAAATCGACGAATCAATGTTTACGCCCACCGTTAGGAAATCCAACCATATCCGAAAGGCCTTGGCAAATGATATTCGTAGATTTACTAGCCCTATATCCGAGGTGAACCTAGGGCAAAACCTTCACACTAATTGTACTTGATAACCTCAAGAAGTTTGTTTACTTAAAAATTTTGTCCGTGACGAGTTATTTCCGCTTTTCAGCGTATCAGAATCGATACATTTCTATAACGGTGTGCAATTTGTTGGGAAAAAATTTACTGCCTTGACGAAACAATTTGGAATAAAACATATTAGAACTGCACTTTATTCGCCTCAGAGTAATGCATCGAAGCGCATCAATCGCTCAATCAAGCAAATAAACAATTGGCAGGCTGAATGAAAAAAAACAAAAAGTGAGCCACATCTTAACTTATCTTGAAGTTCAATGAATTTTAAAAAATCCGAAATTTTAAGAATCCCTAAATTGTTTAAATTATTCATATTAAATCTAAATCAAATTTGTTCAAATTCGAAAGCCTTATCAAATTTTTTTAATTCCTAACACTTTTTTAGAGAACTTTTAGAAATTATTAGAACATTCTAAATGTCTTAAATTTTGTAAATTTTTTTGAAGAGCTTTTAAATTTTTGGATATTGTTTTATATTTGAAACCGTTTCTAAAAAATGAACTCGTTAAAATTTCTAAAATTTTTAATTTTACCCACTAAATTTTATAATTCAGATTTCTTAAAATCTTAAAAATACTGAAAATTTTGTTTTAATATTCTTTGTGTTCTTCAAATTTGTTTGAAGTATTTAAAATTTTAAAAATGTTAAATTTCATACACCCTTGAAATTCTTTCAAATCCTACATTCTAAACATTTATATAAGCAATAGCTGGAGGATCTTGGACTTTCTCAATTTTCTTAATCGTAAGAGCTTCAAGAAATATAGAGCGAGTTAAAAATTAAATCAGAAGCCACTAAAATTTATAA
The DNA here is from genome assembly GCA_958295665.1 of Tipula vernalis. Lineage (NCBI taxonomy): Eukaryota > Metazoa > Arthropoda > Insecta > Diptera > Tipulidae > Tipula > Tipula vernalis. The sequence goes on along the minus strand of OY282559.1, from coordinate 64,941,859 downwards.
AGCTTAGCATATACAGTTAAAAAAATATTGCTTATGTAATGCAAATTGCATCACATATAGGTTCAGAGTGCAAGGCTGTATTACAAAATGATACAAAGCTTGCATTAAAAATTAGTTTGATACAATTTGCATTGATTTTTAATACAGCAATTAGAATAAATTTTAGTGCAACATTCCATTAGAATATAAAGCAAATTGCAGAAGAACCGTTAATCAACTGCATTAAAATTTAACAAAGACTGCATTAATAAAACATATTAGAAGTCTGTATTAAATTTTAAAGCAAGTTGCATTAAAAGCTCCGTAATTTTAGCGATGTTTTTTTGTTTTTCCAGGGTTGTTCTTTGTTTTTAGTGCTTTGAGATTGAGGGTCGAAATCTCAGAGAGCAATTTACTTTAAAAAAATTTAAAAACAAATTTTTTTGTTCATCTCATCTTTCAATGGGCAGGCTAGCCTAGTTCACTTTATGGTCGCCCAAGGTAATAACTTATAAATTAAGAACTGAAAAGCTTACGTTAAAACATAATAGATATTTTCGAATCCGCAAAACTAAGTTATTAAAGATTTATTAAGCTGCTTATATGCCATGTAGTCGGTTTGATTTAGCGAATTTTATACCAGTAATGCAAAACTCGTGCATGATCTTATTATTCATATCTACATTTAAGTCCGCTTGTTTTAGCGAATTTTATGTTGGTATAATTTTTCAATTTGAGCAGGTTGCTTTAAAATGTTTAATAGTTGCAATAAAAATATTTTTTAATGCAAATACTGCTGCAAATATTCTGAAATTTCTTAATCAAAAATTCTTAGAATTTAAAATTAAAATTCTTAATTTTTTTCTTTTTTTTATTCAGCCCAGATCGTTTAATTTTATTTTGGATATTGCTTTAGGTTCCACTCTAAAGTTGACTTTGAAATTTTATTAAAACCTTTTTTTCCAACATTAAAAAACATTCAGAAACAGAAAAATGGCCAATAATCTTAGAATATTATGTTGAAATGCCAATGGACTGATGCAAAATCAACTAGAAATGCTAGTGGTCTTGGACACAGGAAAAATCGATTTATGTCTCATCACGGAAACACTTTTCACTAGACAACCATTCATTAAATTTAGAAATTATCAAATGTACCACACTATTCACTCTGGAAACACTGCTAAAGGAGGTATCGCTGTTATAATTAGAAGAAGTTTTCAACCAGGGCTGCGGAGTCCGAGCAAAAATGTTCGGGTCCTGCTCCGGCTCCGGAAATTTATAAACTTAATAACGACTCCTGCTCCAGCTCCTCCCCCGACATTAAAAATATATCTTTCTATGTGTAAAGCAAATAGGGTTTTCATTTCCGTGAAACGCTGTTATTTATGTACTGAAAAACTGTGGATATTTAGCAAGCAGGCAGTAGCTGAACGATAGCGTCTCGGTGTTAATTTACAAAGGCCGTCGGCTCAATCTCAATAGCCGGTATTTTTTATTTTTTATTTACTTCGGCGCTTTAACTGGGTGGGTTTATATTGATTTATTACCGATTGCAAGGTCACATGTTCAAAATTTGTTAGATTCAGTAAGTCCCTGTTAATTTTTCTTGATGTTTTTCTTTTCAATTTTTTGTTTGGTTTAACATCAGTAATTTTCCGTGGAATGTGATGACAAAATACTTAATTAGATTGGCGCGCTTAACCCAAATTTCTCGACTTCTTGATTTTCTACGCGTATCTCGACTTAAATTTCGCGAGATTTCGAGAGTTAAGCCCGGTACGCTGCTGAAGTGAAATGAAATTTCTCATATAAAAATGACACAAGCGAGAACGAAAATGAAAATTTCATCGCTGAACTTCATTTTGTGGTGCGCAGTTTAGCTAGCAAAATGGAAGTTTTCATATCAGAATACAAATGTCTTTATTTTATCTCCATACATTTTTCACTTCATTTTTATCTTACTGGGGCCCTATTCTCAAATTCCACATCCATTTTCCACATGCGGACATCTGTCAAAATTCATAAAAACGTTCGGAAATTTAAATTCCTGTATTCTTGAATTCGCTATGGAATTTTTTCGGTACTAAGGGAATATTTCCGAATGAGTATAAGTAGATGAAAAAAATTCCCCATATACGAAAACGTCAATAATTACATAGATTTTGACCGATGTCTACATGTGGAAAATGGTTGTGGAATTCGAGAATAGGGCCCCTGGACGATAAATGTGAAGATAAATTTTGACAATTTAATTTGAGTTTTTGCGTTTTAAGGATCGAAGTAAATTTTATTGTATAAAATACGTTGTCAGAGACATCATGAAGTTGACGCACTAAAATATTTACGAAACCCGTCAAACTAAATTTTCACGTTAGATTTATCTTCCTATATTTTCGGAGACCAGTGAAAATTGTATTTCACTTAAACAGTGCACTAGGCATTAAAAAAGACGAAGATTTTTCGAGAAGAAACCCTAACTTCGGCTATTCCGATTTTTAATTCCAATTTGAACTACGCTTATGCATATATAAATAATTGGGCTACGTAAGCCAAAAAAACCGGAGCCGGAGTCAGTGTATTCCACAAGGCTCAGGCTCCGACTCCGGCTCCTTTAAAAATACGAAAATAAACATAAACTCCACGACTCCGACTCCGGCTCCGGCTCTGACTCCGACTCCACCGCCCTATTTTCAACACTATAAAGATTTAAAATATGAAACTGTGCAAGAAAGTATTGAAATCCTACTGACAACACCAAAAGAAAGCTCATAGGTACGATCTACTGCAGAAATCCAATAAGAACGGCCAACGAAAGCTCTGGTGAAGCTTACCAATCTTATAAATGTTGCATTCAGAACAAATGTGAACCAAGCTGGGAAACCAATAAACATAACTTCGTCTTATAATAAATATAAACAATAAATATAAATCATCAGTTCGGTTTTCATAACCAACACTCAAAAATTGATCAAGTACACAGAATAACTAGTATAATTAAGCAAGCACTAGAGGAGAAAAAATTCTGTTGAACAGTATTTCTAGACATTACACAAAAGTTTGATAAAGTGTGGCATGAAGGACTTAGCCATACAAGTTAGAAAATCTTCTACCACTGCAATTTGCCAAAATACTGGAATTTTACTTGAAAGATAGTTTCTACAGGATTAAGTTAGATGATACCTTTTCTGAATTGAAAGAAATTAACGCACGAATACCACAGTGTATTAGGGCCGGTTTTATACATACTGTACACTTATGATCTTCCTGCATTAGAAAAACAACACAGTGGCGACTTTTGCAGATGACACGGCGATCTTACCTGTTGGAAAAAGCAATGAAGAATCAACACCGAAGTTAGAATCAGCTATAATTTAAATACATATAAAAATAGACAAAAAGATGAAGAATAAAACAAAATGAAATTAAATCAGTTCACATCCACTTTTCAAACAAACGATTCGAACATATTCCGATTACCATAAATCGAAAAAAAGTACCGCATGCGAACACAGCTACGATGTAAAGCACACATCAAGAAAAAAAGTGAAGAATTAAGACTTAAATATAGAAAAATGTTTTGGCTGATGGGAAGGAAATCTTCTTTATCAATATACTCCTTTATCAACAAATATCATCCAAAGATTTCACAAAATCTTTTTATAATTTCTTTTTACTCTTCACATTATCGCTTACTAAATACTAATCATCCTATTTTGAATTCGTTCGCCTTTTTATATATACAAACCAAACTTCTAGAAAGCTCATGACTTTTCCAGTACTAATAGTGTAGAAACATTTAGAACTGTTTTATCATGGAAAGTTTTATTTTAGTACAGTAAAATATTGAGCTATTAATTTAACTTATTCTATTACACGCTACGTGTCACTGTCACAATACAAATTGTGAAGCAACCGTAAACGTAAACGTGCTATCAGCTCTCCTGCGGAAAATAGAAAAAAATGAAGTAGATACATAAAAATTGGAACCTTCCACTCGTCAAGTAGAATTTGTTATATTATCACCAGACTAGGACAATAAAGGCTACATATAACATCTTTCCTTATACATAGTATAACGGTGACACCTAGGGTGTAATAGAATAAGTTAAATTATTAGCTACTGTACTAAAATGGGATTTTCCATGATAAAACGGTTCTAAATGTTTCTAGACTATTTTTACTGGAGATGTCATGAAATTTTTAGAAGGTAGGTTTGTGTAATTAAAAAGGCGAACAAAGTCGGATTGGAAGATTGGTTTTGAGTAACCGAAAGGATAAGGATTAAAAAGTAAGTTGGAAAGTGCATTAAAAAGTGTTTTAGTGCGAAATAAAAGTTACAAGTGATCAGTATAATTTGTACAGTTATTGTAAATAGTGATTTTGGAATTACATATTGTTAATAAATTGTGTTATTTTAATTTTTGGTGTTAAATAAATAAATTCGTTGTATTAATTGTGTTAATTTGTTTTTTTAAATACACTTTAATAAAGTTTTTAATTGCTGTACTGACAATTTTTATTTGTTATTAACGTAGTTTTAATAAAAAATATATTGCTAAGTAAAATATGTGAAGAATTTATATCAACGGTGTAAGGAGGGATTTAGCTTAGGCACTTAATTAATTTAAATGAAATGATCTTATCATTTCCTTAGATTAAGCGATGTTTGTAAATCTATTTAACCAATAGAGATTATCTGGTTCATAGATTAAAAACAAAAATGTGATTTTGTTCAGCTTCCGTAATCAAAGCAGAATATATTCCACTAGGCGCTCATCTCTTTACGGTAAACAACATTGATGTACTTACATTTTTTTTTTTTATTATCACAAAATTTCCGGAATTGTGTAGGACTTATCTTAAAAGCCCGATCAAATACTCTTAAATATAATATTGTTCTTCAAAGATATAAATATACAAAATACTGAAAAACTCGCCGGGAACGTCAAATTAAATTAAATAAAGAAAATCTATACGCACAAAACAAAAACAATATTTTTATTCATTTTTCCGTATTTCTTTTATTTTTATTTTTTTATCTAACTAAAATTCTTTAAGAAGATTTGGTTAGACGCGAATTATAATAAGCACAAAAAAAAAATCAATTTTTATCGAAAAAATACCATTTTTTATTGTTTGTTATTTTCATTTTATTTTTGTAGCAAATGGGATGACTGAGTATAAAAATAAAATTAAATTAAAAACAAAAATAAAAAAACGGATTTTAATTTACTACACAATTTTTTTTTTTTTTTTGAATTTTTTTAATCCCGAATATTTTTGTTTTTATCGTAAATATAAGTTTAATTAAAAATTAAATTGACATAAATGAATTTAGAAAATTTCAAAAATTTATCGATTAGTACGCGAATTTAGTAGGTTTCCCCTTTGTTGGTTTATCTCGTACATACAATATATACAAACAGACAAATATACAAAGTACTATGGTAAATAAAATTAACTTTCGAAACAAATAATTGATTTTGAAATTATTTAGATATATGTACGTACTCGAATAAACAAAATATAAAATCCTTATCAAATGAACTTTATAAAATGTGTAATGGTGTACAGAGAACGAGCGATATACAATCCCAAAGTTTACGAGTAGCACACTGTAAATATTGACTTAATCAGGGCGACGAAAGTGGATGAAAATTTTCTGTTTTTTTTTTTTTTTTGTTGCCAGTTTTCGTTTAATTTAATGAATTTTACTTGTCTATTTGGGGTGTTTGCGGTGAGACAAATTGAATTATTTAGTCTGAGCTCGTAACAAATAAATTAGTATTGACGAATATCGATTTAGTTTTAACAATATTACTGTTGGACTTTTGTTATTTGGTTTATACTTACAGTTAACACTACATCATTAAAACGGTATTGTTGCACTTACCTAAAAAGAAATAAAAAATTTGAATTAATATACGACGAGTTTGTTACTGCGTATGTACTAAAAAATGTTTTTCTACCCAAGTACCCATTTTGTTATTTATTTCAACTGTTTGACAATTACGTTTAATTATTTTATTAAATAGTTAATACATTAATTGTGATAACCAATTATACATTTCTGATTCACAATTCTTTTTCTATAATGTGTTTTGATAATTTTTATAGAGTTGAGGTTTAAGTTTTAGAGTACATTAAATATTCTCTTCCTGCATGAAACTAATTAATTGTGATAACCAATTAATGTGTTCTGTGTTCAGTTTCATTTATGGTCCAACATTTGTTTTGATTATTTTTATTGGACCGCAGTATAAGTTTTAGACTAAATTTAACTCAAAATACTTAATTTTACATATTAATCATTACCGCGGGTCGGGTTCAGTCGCATTTATGGTTCGAAATTTGTTTAATAATTTTTATTGGGAAATAAAATAAGTTTAATAGTAAATTAACCTTCTTAAATTAACTTCCTGCATGTAACTTATTTGTTGTATGAACCAACTGTGTACTTCTGAGCTTAAATAATGAAATTTTACGAATTAATGATTAAGAAGAGTTATTGTTTTGTTTGATAATTTTTATGTGATTGCAGTGTCTAGTTTAACTTTTTCAATTTCTTCCTACACGTAACTCACTAATTGCGAGACCCAACTATTTATTTCTCTACTCCAATAACTATATTTTACGGAGTAATCGTATTATCACGAGCCGTGTTCAGTCTCATTTATTGTTCATAATTTGTTTTGATAATTTTTTTAGAGTCGCAGTACAAGTTTTAGAGTAAATTTAATATTCTCTTCCTGCATGTAACTAATTAATTGTGATAACCATTATTTATTTCTATGCTCAAACAACTATAATTAACGGAATAATTACTATAACGAGTCGTGTTCAGTTTCATTTATGGTCCAAAATTTGTTTTAATTATTTTTATTGGATCGCAGTATAAGTTTTAGACTAAATTTTACTCAAAAAACTAAATTTTACGTAGTAATCATTATCGCGGGTCGAGTTCAATCCCATTTATGGTTCGAGATTTGTTATAGTATTTTTATTGGGAAATAAAATAAGTTTAAAACTAAATTAACCTTCTTATATTCTCTTCCTGCATGTAACTAATTAATTGTGATAACCAATTAATGTGTTCTGTGTTTAGTTTCATTTATGGTCCAACATTTGTTTTGATTATTTTTATTGGATCGCAGTATAAGTTTTAGACTAAATTTAACTCAAAAAACTAAATTTTATGTAATAATCATTATCGCGGGTCGAGTTCATTCGCATTTATGGTTCAAAATTTGTTTTAATTATTAATATTGGGAAATAAAATAAGTTTAAGAGTAAATTAACCTTCTTAAATTCTCTTCCTGCATGTAACTTATTTGTTGTAATAACCAATTGTGTACTTCTAAGCTTAAATAATTAAATTTTACGAATTAATGATTAAGATGAGTCGTGTTAAGTTTCATTTATGGATTTTAATTTCGTTTGATAATTTTTATGTGATTGCAGTGTCTAGTTTAACTATTTCAATTTGTTCCTACACGTAACTCACTAATTGCGAGACCCAACTATTTATTTCTATGCTCCAATAACTATATTTTACGGAGTAATCATATTATCACGATTCGTGTTCAGTCTCATTTATTGTTCATAATTTGTTTTAATAATTTTTATAGAGTCGCAGTTCAAGTTTTAGAGTACATTTAATATTCTCTTCCTGCATGTAACTTATTAATTTTGTTAATCATTATGCATTTCTATGCTCAAATAACTATATTTAACGGAATAATTATTATCACGAGTCGTGTTCAGTTTCATTTGTGGTTCAAAACTTGTTTTAATTATTTTTATTGGGTAGCAGTATAAGTTTTACACTAAATTTAACTCAAAAAACTAAATTTTTCATATTAATCATTATCGCGGGTCGGGTTCAGTCGCATTTATGGTTCGAAATTTGTTTTAATAATTTTTAGTTGGGAAATAAAATAAGTTTAAGAGTAAATTTACCTTCTTAAATTCTCTCTTCCTTCATGTAACTTGTTTATTGTAATAACCAATTGTGCACTTATAAGCTTAAATAATGAAATTTTACGAATTAATCGTTAAGAAGAGTCGTGTTTAGTTTCATTTATGAGCCTTAATTTGGTTTGATAATTTTTATATGATTGCAGTATCTAGTTTAACTTTTTCAGTTTATTCCTACATGTAACTCACCAATTGTGACCCAACTATTTATTATGCTCAAATAACTACATTTTAGTAGTCGTATTCAGTCTTATTGTCCATAATTTGTTTTGATAATTTTTATATAATGTTTACATGTTTTCAGCTTTACTTTAGCTTTTGAAGCTTTATCGAATAATTATGAAGTATTACCACACTGTACAAATTGTTATGTACTTAATGAGAATAGGGTTCAATTTAAAGGAGGAAACACACTTGAACATCGATTCTTATTTTACAGTTTATTTATTACAATACCCTAATGCTTCTACAGCTATTACAATTACGGTTAGGTTAATATTGTTGTTTCAAATACGCGAGATGGAAAGGGGGAGAAATAAGTGATGATTGATGAATTATATGCTTAAACACGACACTGAACATAAGAATTCAACCATTCAATTGAACATATGTACTTAATATAATAAAATGCTAGAATGGCTCTTCACTCTGACAATCTGACAGACCATATAAAAATGAAGTAATGTCATGTTATAAACAAATGGGAAAATTCAGATAAGCATAATGTTTTCTTATAATTTAAAATATAATTAATTAATTTAACATTTCAGATTGCGTTAAATGGATTATCTAATGAAACGGGATAATTAAAATAAGAGAGGTAAATTATATAATTTAAAGTTATTTAAGAGAATTAATGTTTAGTTTGATGTTGTATTTCAGGTGGAATGCTGCCTGCCAGACTGAATGGGGTAGGTATCGTTTTACTATATGGAAAGATCTTTAATTTAAGGAAAGTTATACATTTGGATTGGATCGACGAGATTTGCTCCGATTAGTTTGATCAAATCTAACAAGCTTTTTTCGGTCAATTTTAACTAGAACTTGCATCATTAAGGATTAAAACAAATCAACTAATTTTAATCAATATTTAAGACCACTTGTTGATGAGCTTTAAAATAGTTTTTATATTGTTTCTCCTAGAAACCAGATATAATTACTCTGAAAATGCGCTAATTTAGATGTGATACCTCCCACCACGATTTAGTATCCTTGTGACAAAAGTTCACACTGAGTATTTTGGTCGCCTCAAATGTCTTGTAGAAGGTGATTACATTAAAAATAGAGTAACTTTTACCGTCACCAAATATTTCAGAAACTTTCTAAAATATCTCATACTCAGCCATCTGAATTCCATCGAAAGATACAACTTTTATTCAAACTCTCATATTACAAAGTTACAAAATTCAGAGGCATTTTAATATATTGGGGACCATTTGTTAAACACATCAATTTTTTTGTGAATTCATACTAGAATTCTTATTTTATTTTATGCCACCCCGACTTCTCTAAAACTTTGTAAAAAATATACTTACAAATTTTATTGTTGGAGTAAGTTATCTTTATGGACAACATAATTTAACATACAGTATGCATAGCATGCTCATTAAATGAGATAATAACAGAAGATGAAGAGAATTTGGTGATTTGCTTTTGCTTTTTACAAGTTTTCACATTTAGACATTATCTTATTTTTTAGAGAATCCGCGGATGCAGGCAGATAACAAAGAAATTTAGCAAGGTGGTAATTAACGTCCTTCCCAAGTTTTACACAGAAAAAAATCAATTTTGGATCACTTATAATTTATTTAAGTTATTTTGGTGTAGTAGAACTAAGTTTTCGATGCAAATTAAAATGCCTACAAAACTCAACAAAACGAGCATCAACGTTCGAGCCGATAGTATTTAAGGTCATCATGAGGGAAAGAACCGTAGCCGTTAACGTCCAGTTAATGACAAATTACAAAATGTGTATGTATTAGTAAAAGTGTTATGCTGTAAAAACCCTTACAACAGCTTTAACAAAACAGCAACAACAGGGGGTTTCACAACCATTGACACGCAATCATAGATATGGCTAGGCCTACATATGACATCGTATTGTTTGTACTTAGGGATGGTTTGGATATTTGGGCAACCCGTCAAACCATTTTTATGAATTTTTCAAAATTGATCTACAGAAAAAAATCTAAATATGCCATCGTATTGCATTATATACCTTTAGGGATGTTTTGGGTCATACAAAATATTTATGCGACTAGTCAAACGGATTTTATAAATTTTTCAAAACTTCTCTTTTTAAAAAAAGGGTGACGAAGTTCGTTTGACGGCCATTGACACGCAATCGTAGAGAAGGCTACGCATATCTGAGTATGACATCGTATTGTATGTACCTTTAGGATGTGTTTTGGGCCATAAGAAATATTTGCACGACCCGTCAAATCGGTTTTAAGAAATTTTGAAAACTGCTAAAAGAAGGTGAAGGTGTTCATAGGGATGGCTACGCGTATCTGAGCATGGCATTGTATTGTAGCAATCGTAGATGCTTTGTTTGAATTATACTTTATTACATGTACACATAAATATAACACCGAAGCTGCAAAGTAATCATTAGCCAATTTACGTCTTTTGCGTGAAATATTAACGCTCAAGAAAATAGCACTAAAACTTGATTTTCAAGAACTTGAAGCGAGTAACCATACATTTGAAAATCAGAAAGCTCACTACGCAAAAACTCCGTTGTATAAAAAAATTCCTCAATTTATATCAAAATAGACAAACTGAAAAACAACACGAGCGACCAGATCTGGCAGAAAATATTTTTTTTTGCCCGGAACTTGTTCTGTTTACAATGCAGCGGTATTTGGTTTACCTGCCACTTTGGAGTACATGGTACATGCTTCTCCGAATAATTAAAATTAGATAGCCGCATGTCCAACTCTAATGCGGAGTTGTGGTTTAATCACGTTAAAATTATTTACACTGAAAAGAAATACATGAGAATTGGAAGGTTCGTGGCTTTAATGAAAGTTAAGTTCGAGCTTCTGGTAAACTATATAGATGTTACTGATGCATTGAGGACAACGCCAAAATCTTAAAAATATTTAGACTCCTTCAATTCGGAAGAAGAGACAGACAGACGACCTAAAAATATCAAAATATTGGATTAAAAAATTACGGCTATATGAGTTCCCAAAACATACCGGGAAACGCGTTTTAAAAAAATATTCCGCAAAAGAATTATTTAACGCATTATCTACCACTGTAGTCCACTTTTGTACAGTTTCGCCGACGACCAAACTCCTACTAACGAATGGATTTTCTTTTACAAATGAGAATAATGAGAAAATTAACGTTTGTCCGACCTGTGCCTGAAAGTTAACGGAATTGACACAGATTTCTCTAGAGTACTTTTCAAAATATGGAGCGGTTCGTTCTACATATATTAAACGAACTAATTAGATTTTAAAGTGTTTTAATATAACAACTTTGTCTACAAACGTCGAGCAAAGCAAAGAGCAAAGTAATATTTCAAAATTTATCGAATATATTTTATTCCGTTCCATTCAATTCTACTGCTTCCCCAATATAAGGTACCATATCAAAATAAACGAAATTCAATCAGAGCTGAATTTTGGGTCCACTAAGCTAGTAATAGTTTTTTATTACTCACTATCAACATGAACACAGTCGTGGTTTGTCGGGACATTACACTAGATTCGTAAAAAGAAAAATCAGATCGGGGGAAATCCATGATGACGCGGAAACAAGAATTAATTCAGCAACTTTAATTTACATTGACAGTAGGCCGTAAAATGCCATTTAATTTGCAACCTGAGGAGGAGGAACGTTATTAAAAATCAGTTTAACAGGCCACGCAAAAATGCATCTTACACCTAAAAACTAAAGATAATTTTATAATCAGATCAAATTATTGACCATTAAACGCCAATTTTCACATTTTTTTTAGTAGAGCAGTTTTGAAAAATTTATAAATGCCGTTCGACGGGTCGCCCAATGTTATATAAAATACGATGGCATACTCAGATATGCATAGCCATCTCTACGATTATGTCAAAGACCGCTAAACGCACACATTCACCTCTTTTTTTTAGGAGAGCGGTTTTGAAAATTCAAAAAAACGTTTTGACAGGTCGCGCAAATATTTCGTCTGACCCAAAACATCCATAAAGGTAGCCATTTCTACGATAGCATTTTAATCGCCGTCAAACGCGCAGCTGAACTTTTTTTTAGTAGAGCAGTTTTGAAAAATTCATAAAACCGTTTGAAACGGCACGCAAATATTTCATTAATAAATCATTCCTAAAGGCACATGGACTATGTTGGCATGCGTTGATCTGCGTTACCATTTACCAAAATGGTTTTAGTTTATATAATTTCTTTTCTTTATTCAGCTGTTGTTAGGTTTTACATTTACTATGAGATGCTAAGAGGGCATATATAGCTCACCTTAAGAAGGTGAACAGAGAAACAGAGGAGCCAACATTGAGGAGAACCATACAATGGAAAAAAATTATGTATATATGGTATAATAAAATAGAAGAAAAGAGGAAGTAATGCAAGTAATTTAGCAAGTAGGCAACAGTTAGTTTTGTTGTTGCCGTATTAAAGTCTGGTTACAATGGATACTTTCCTTTAAGCCGCACTTCCCTCTCAAAATTAATTTTAGGAATTTTCTATACAATTTGTAAGGAGAAACGGAATGGTTAGTTAGACTAAAGCGAAAAAAAACGGACGAGTTTTTCCTTTTTTTTCTTAAAAAATTTTAGATTTTACATAAAGACGGATCACATAACCAAACAAACCAAGTCAATGACATGGCAGTGATATAATTATGTGGTTTATAACTTTTTCAAAACAGTTTAGATAAAAAATACAAATTGAAGAGAACTTGAAGAGAAAAAACAAAATAATTAAAAATAGAGGAGCAGTTGAAATGCAACCAGCGGAAAATATTGACGTCTTTTATTGACCACTTTACAATCATAATGCATATGTCTTTGAATCGTGACTCAGAAACAGTATTTTCTTAAAGTCTAATAATTATAATTTGTCGAATGCTGAAGATTTCGTCACTGCACTGTTCTGTAATAAAACAGATTCTTGGTAAGATTTTTAATTTTTATTTTGTCAGATATATCGATGATCTGTTCGATAATATCCGAAAAAAATTGTTAATTTTAATTTTTTATTTTTTTATTGATTTTAACAATTGCGGTAAGTATATGGTATACATAGGTCTAGTTGTTATTGTAATATGCCAAATTTGTTCTAATTTTAATTATTTTTAAATAATTTTTAAAAGTAAACGTCACTGAAGTGACCGAAATATCTAGCAAAATTAAAATACCTTTTTATAATCAAAAACAAAAAACTCTTTTTTTGCCGCAAGTGTATAAATAGATGGTTTTATATATTTTTGACAAAATATTGTTACATTTTTGTCTTGTCAATTAAGGTTCGTATCACTGGATTGTGAATAATACAAAATCAATTTAATTTATCTCCAACGAATTTATTTATTTCACAAAATTTATTACAACACAGTTTATCAATAAATATTCACAAAATCACTTTATATAAATTATTCTCAAATTTTACTGATCACTTTTACTTTTTATTTTACACTAAAACATTTTTTAAATAACTTTTTAAATCCTTTTAATCTTTACACTATCGCTTACCAAATATTACTAATAATCTTAGAAGTTTACTCTATCGCGTTCCAAATTCTAATGATCCAATTCGATCTTGTTCGCCCTTTTTATATACACAAACCAAGCTTCTCGAAAGTTCAAGACTTTTACAAGTAAAATGGTGTAGAAACATTTAGAACATTAATATCATGGAAAATTCCATTTTAGTACAGTAAAAACATTGAGCTATTAATTTAACTTATTCTATCAAACTCTAGATGTCACCGTCACAATATGTCGTATTGTGACGGCGACACCTAGATTGTAGTAGAACAAGTTAAATGAATAGCTCAATGTTCTTACTGTACTAAAATGGAATTTTCCATGATAAAACTGTTCTAAATGTTTCTCCACTATTCTAACTGGAAAAGTAATTAGCTTTCTATAAGTTTGGTTTGTGTATTTGGTAAGCGATAGTGTGAAAATTAAAAAGGAATTGAAAAGTGATTTAAAAAGTGTTTCAGTGCAAAATAAAAATTATAAGTGCACAGTAAAATTGTGTAAAAATTAAATAAAGTGATTTTGTGAATTATTGTTAAAAAATTGTGTTGTAATAATTCTTGCGTCAACTAAATAAATTCGTTGGTGATAAATTGAATTGATTTTGTTTTATTCACAAACCAGTGATACGAACCTTGATTGACAAGGCAAAATCGTAACAGTATTATTGTTAGAGAGTTACTCCTGGTAATGTGTAGACAAACCACATTTTTTCTTCTGAGAATTATCTGGAATATTATAGTGTGTCATCCTCAGTTATAAAAAAAACAAACCGAATATAAACCAGAGCTAATCAATTAGTGGACTTACATATGTGCTTCCCTATATGCATATTTACCTTTATCAAACTGTATTTTACATAAAAAGTACAATTAATCAAAAACAATAAAGTATCCGTTGTTTTGAAATGACGACGTTTCGCTAATTAAACATAACGCGATTTAATTAACATATTTTCTTATCACAACGCGTAATTATTTTATTTCATAATTTTTTTTTTTACATTCTATCAGCGTTAAGAATTGCTATTGAGGTGTGAGGGCGTATATAGGTTGAGTATACCTGTTTGCCATACGTATAACAAAAATTTAGTAGGATAAGGAAGTTTTAAAAACGGCAAGTGAAAATTATAATAAAAAAAAAACATTCGCATGAGGCCAATAATGTGTATGGAATGAAATAAATGGAATTTTAAGTAAAACAGCGTATGGATGTGTTGTATGTGTATAGAGTATAATAGTGTGTGCTTTTGCTTGTACATAAATAATATGTAATGAGAAACTGGTATCATTTGCGTGATAAATAATATGTTTATTATACATAATACATATTTTTGTATAATATAATATATACCTACAATACTATGTACATAATTTTTTTTATAAATTCTTTGCGCCGTAAAGTGGTCAAACAAAAAATCACGGTTAATTATAGCTTTTAAAATTTGTAACTTTTTTTCTGTTTTGTTTCGAATTTTCATTTTTCACCAACCCATATTTTGGAGTTTTTTTTTTTTAAAGCATGATAATAATTTAAATTTTATTTTTTTGGCAAAAAAGATTAAAATGTTGTTTTTTGTGAACCATGAACTGAAAATATTTGTGCGTATATACGCGTGGTAGTGTATCCTTTGAAATTAACATAAATGTAAAGTAGTTTCCGCGCGGCAGCATACCAACCGGTTTGTGGTTTTTCTTTATATACATGACATTGAAATGACCATTAATGATTTTTGTACATTCAGGCACATATTATTTAGAGAGCTACGTTTGTTTTTATTTGAATTTAATGTAATTGGTGCCTTTTGTATAATAGAGCTATTTTATTATGTATTCGTAATTTTATATATTTACGACTTTAGTACTCGTAACGTTATTGATACATTTATTGTAATTCGTAATGAGATTTTAATCGGATTAATGTTGTTTTTTATACGTTATATGCGTGTTTAATAATAAATAGTCGGTTGGCTTAAACGAGATTTGTTGTGTGTACGAATATGTTTGAGAAATATATGTAGTCATGACAGGTGTGTATGTTAAAGAATACGAATTATTGAATAATGTAAAGGTATATTGAATTATTTGTTATACATATGTAGGTTTGGTTCTCAGAATATTTAACTGCATAATGGGCACAGAATGTTTCGTGATTCTAATCGGGCAATTTACAATTCACTTTGATACCTATTTTACGATATAACTTTATGGAAAACAAACAATAAATTTTCATAAGGGAAAAAATCACGCAAATAATTAAACAATAGTTCACCTCAAAGAGGAGATAAACTCTTTAAAGCCTAGAGCTCCTTTGAACTTTTTTTTGTCATTTTGTAGCCTTGCTTAAAAAACGGTTCAATTCAAATATCATTGTGATTTTGGATTAATTTCTTTTCACCGAATTGTTTTTCACTTTATTTTTACTGAACAATGAATAAAACGTTTCAAGGTTTTCAATTTGTTTTAAATATCGCATAGCGTCTGCACAAAATTCATGGAAATCATTAGGAAAACAATTAAAATTGCTCTTTCCTAAAAAAATGTTGTATTCAAAAGCCTATTCCCGCAATAACAACGAAAATGTATAAGTTGCAAAGGTCAAAACGGTTTGTTAAATTAATAAGGGGCACGAACTTTTGTTAAGTATTTTACCAACCGGTGGAGCCAATCAATGCAACAAAAACCAACTAAATTATATTGGTAGGATGTCCAAAATAAAATTAAGAGTAAAGCTAGTAAGTACACTTTTAAGAATATATCAAGGTCAAACAAAATTTTTTTTTAGCAAAAAAGGGAAAACAACCATTTATGCAACTAATTAGGTAATAATACCATTTTGTGTAACGCGTCGGCTATTCAAAATCAACCAAAAATGATATTTCCTAACCAATCCCCTAAATATAATAACGCCTCAAAGAAAATCGATATCTATCGGAAAACATTTAACCTTGATTTTGTGATGGGTAACTTGTTGTTTACATGTTGTATACTTTACAAAACTTGAAAGCACGTGAAACTTTACCGTATTTAATAATCATAAATATTTTACAGGTTGATTAAGTATTTTACAAGAATAGAGGTTATGATTTAATATCGCGAGCATTCAAATTTTAATACGTTTAACAAACAACAATTTTTCATTATGTACTTTGACAATAACAACTCGGTAATTTGATATTATTGGAATTTGTTATTTAATGTTTAACTAAAGCAAATGCTTCAATGAAAACGAACTACATAAATTGTTACTGAAGACATTTTAATCGAAATGTGTATGAAGCTTTCAAAACTTGAAAGCACATAAAGCTCTAACCCATTTAATTTCCATAAAAAATTTATAGGCTGATTAAATATTATACAAGAATAGAGGCTATTATTGAATATCGCGAGTAACACAAATTATAATAAATTTGACAACAACAATTGTTCATAAGTCCTTTGACAACAACAACTCAGTACTTGATTGATGAGGGTGATTTTTTGGCTTACAAGGAAATGTATGAATTTATTAGGATGAGTGGAATAACAATTTAATACGAAACAAATATTTACTAGCCGATAGAATATGTGAGGGGATAATCCGGTTCCTTTTAAGAGTGAGGAAAATATTATTAAAAATGTAAATTGAATTAAATTATGTAAACAGAGAATTATAAATATGATTTTTGGCGATATGGCTCTTTTTTATGTAGGAGCCAAGCCTAATAAAAAAAAAAAAAAAAAAAAAACTCAGTACTTTGATTTTATTCGAATTTGTTGTTAAACGTATAACTAAAAGAATTGCTTAAACTAGACTGAATTACTAAAATTGTTACTGACGACAATTTAATCGTGGTTTGTTTTAAGCTTTTCAAATCTTTAAAGCACATAAAGCTCCGACCTATTTAAATATCATAAAAAATCTATAGACTGTTTAAATATTTCCCATAACTTGAGGTTGTGATTGAATATCACGAGTAATACAAATTATAATAGATTTGACAACAACAATTTTCATTCAGAATTTTGACAACAACAACTCCGTTTAGGGATTTTATTCGAATTTGTTGTAAAATGTGTAACCAAAAAAAAAATGTTTAATTATGAAAGCGAATTACTTAAATTGTTACTGAAGACATGTTAATCGAAATGTGTATAAAGCTTTTCAAAACTTGAAAGCACATAAAGCTCTAACCCATTTAATTTCGATAAACATTTTAAAGGCTGATTAAATATTATGTATACAAGAATAGAGGCTATTACTGAATATCGCGAGTAACAAAAATTATAATAGATTTGACAACAACAATTGTTCGTTAAGTACTTTGACAACAACAACTCAGTACTTTGATTTTATTCGAAATTGTTGTAAAACGTATAACTAAAAGAAATGCTTTAACGAGACTGAATTACTTAAATTGTTACTGACGACAATTTAATCGTGGTTTGTTTTAAGCTTTTCAAAACTTTAAAGAACATAAAACTCCCACCTGCTCTGTTCAACCTATATACCAGCGAGATACACCACATCAATACAGACAATCAAATCGTTCTGCAATTTGCAGACGATTTTGTAGTAATTGGAAAAGGGAGAAGTATTGATGTGGCGGCTCAAAGAGCGCAAAAGGGGTAGATGATTTAATTCAAAAACTTAAAATGTTGAATCTGAGAGTGAATCCTAATAAGTGTGCTTATATGAGTTTCAGAACAAACGTTGCAAATGTTAATATAAGTGTTGATAGTCAAAGTATTGAACAAGTAAATGCGTACAGGTATTTGGGTATTTGGATTGATAGACGTATGAATTTTGGAAAGCACATGAAAATGTTGGCAGATAACTGCAAGGAACGTTTAAATGTGGTTAAACGAGTGAGCAAACCTAAATGGGGCGCTCATCCGAGTGTGACTGACATATTAAGGAAGGCCCTTATATCCTCCAAAATTGGATATGGTATTAGTGTGTATGGGAATGGTTCGAAAGGGGCTTTTAGCCAATTAATGAAAGTAGAAAATGCATGTGCAAGAGTGGTATTAAGGGCCATTAACTCAACCGCAATACACACTTTGTGGTCTGAAATGGGTGATTCACCTCTTGATTACAAGAGAGAGTGGATCACAGTGAGAAAGTCAGTGAGAATGATAACTAAGAAAAATGAGTTTTGGAACGAGATGATAGTAAGATTACAAAATAGGGAGGTGTACAAACCGACATATAGAACTAGTATTGCACTTGAAAACTTGAACATGTTTCTGAGTATAGGCAATGCTGGTTCGAAACCCGTTCCTAATAATCTTACTGTATGTTTGACTATGGAAGAATATAATAAGGGAATGAATGAAGTTATCGCCAAAATTATGTTTGGGAAAATCAGTCAGCGGTATATGCAAGATGATATCGTTTATACAGATGCTAGTGTGAATGAGAATGGAGTAGGTGTTGGTGTCTTTATGCCTAGTAAGAATGTTAAAAGGTATTTTAAAGTGGACAAAAGCATCTGTATAATGAACGCTGAACTGATTGGAATATTTGAAGTAATTAAACTGGCTGTGAATGAAGGGCAAAGGAAAATAGTAATATTTTCCGATTCCCAGAGTGGTTTATGTTTGCTGAAATGTGGAGGTGGAAGGGAAGGCAATGTGTATGTGGATTTAATTTTTGAAAGTGTTCGAGACTGTCAACGTGATGTGACCATACAATGGATCCCATCACATAGACAGATCGAAGGGAATGAAAGAGCCGATATGTTAGCAAATGAAACTTGAAGGAATGCTTGTGGAAACGTCATTTGAGTGAGAACAAAGATTGTGAGTTGTGTGGAAGTGTGGCGGATGTTGGACATCTCATATTGGTTTGTCCTAAATACAACCTATATAGATCTAAGTTCAACATCCTTCGGAATGCAAGAAACCTAAGTGATTTAATGAATGAGAGCAATTTGGTTTATAAGGAGATGTATGAATTTATTAGGATGAGTGGGATAACAATCTAATACGAAATAAATACTAGCCGATAGAATATGTGAAGTGAGTAATCCGGTTCATTTTAAGAGTAAGGAAATTATTAAAAATGAAATTTGAATTAAAATATGTAAACAAAAAATTATAAATATGATTTTTGGCGATATGGCTCTTTTTTAATTTAGGAGCCAAGCCTAATAAAAAAAAAAAAAATAATAGATTTGACAACAACAATTTTCATTCAGAATTTTTACAACAACAACTCAGTTTAGGGATTTTATTCGAATTTGTTGTAAAATGTGCAACCAAAAGAAATGTTTAATTATGAAAGCGAATTACTTAAATTGTTACTGAATGCATGTTAATCGAAAAGTGTATAACGCTTTTCAAAACTTGAAAGCACATAAAGCTCTAACCCATTTAATTACTATAAACAATCTCAAGGCTAATTAAATATTATACATGAACAGACGGTATTATTGAATATCGCGAGTAACACAAATTATAATAAATTTGACAACAACAATTGTTTATTAAGTACGTTGACAACAACAACTCAGTACTTTGATTTTATTCGAATTTGTTGTTAAACGTATAACTAAAAGAATTGCTTTAACTAGACCGAATTACATAAATTGTTACTGAAGACATGTTAATGGAAATGTGTATAAAGCTTTTTAAAACTGAAAAGCACATAAAGGTTCAACCCATTTAATTTCCATAAACAATATAGGCTAATTAAATATTATACAAGATTAGAGGCTATTATAAATATTTACTGTTCTTAGTTTTTGCATCATTATCGACAAATTGAATTGAACCCGCGCGAAATTCATGACAATAAAACTTCAAATTCATTTCAATCTCTTGTTAAAGTTCAACTTTCTTAATACTTTCTCATGAAAATATAAAGTTGTGAAACATTTCAATTTTATTTGAAGGCGTTAAATTTATTTCAATCTTTGTTTTTCAAGAAGTTTTTACTACTGTTTCATGAAGGTATAAAGCTTTTGAAACTTTCCATTTTCATATCAATACGTCAAATTCATATAAGTCTTTTGTAATCCAATAAGATGGATGACATTTCAGTTCAAGTTCATTTGAAGTCGTTACATTTATTTGACTTTTGATGATAATATTTGCTTTGCAACCTTAAAATTTTTGTGGCGAAATAAATTCATATTTATTGGCGAAATTAAATTCATTTGAAAAAGGAATAAATTTCGCTCATAAATTTGAATTTATTCCGCCTCAACTTAATTATTTTTTGATATGAGTTAAATCCGCTACATTTAACATTTACAAACTGAATTATCTCATTAAAAAAAAAATTAGAGGCTGCGGATTTAACTCATATTCAAAATAGGATGAATTTCACTATTCAAAAATTTTTGGCGAAATATATTCACGGGGAATTAGATAGTTGAGTATTCGAAAAAGGACCAAACTATATGAGTTTCTTGGTACTCGATACTTTGTTTTGCAAACAAATATTGATTAAATAAGTTTATTTGTGAAAGGGTATTTAGTTTGCGGAAGGTTGAATTTGAAATGCAAATGGTTAAATTTGGTTGGTTTGGAAAACCTTCAGTTTTGACGGAAACCTAACAATCCGCTTTGCAGTTATGGTACAAATAAAAACTTTTCATAATAAACAGTGAAAAATTAGAGCACTTTCATGACAACGCAACCAGAAAGGGTAGTCGCGAGCAGTCGCTAGTTGATGGTTAAGAATAGAATATAGCAGATTGAGGTACACATGAGGTACACATCATTATACAACAATGATTGTTTTAGGCCAGCTTCGTTAAAATTAGGAAATTAAAATAAAAAATTTCTACATCTATTTGTTCTGAAAACTGTACTAATAGTAAGAGATAAGTAAATAGTGAGAACATAATACTTGTCTTTTTATAAGTATCACTAAAAATAAAACGAAGACTTTTGCAAATACAACGTTCAAACATAAAAGTGATTGACACCACATCCGCAAACAAATATATTCAGCAATACATACAATTTTGTGGTATTGATTCAAAATAAATGATTTCACCAGACACTTAACTACCGAATCATATTAAAGTGAGTAGTCAACCAAGTCTACATCCAATTTAAAATGTTCACACTCACTCAAAACAATAAAAATCTACTTCACATATAATTTTTCTAATTAATTGTTTTTATTGTTCCATTCAAATTTAAAAACAAAAAAAAAATTAAAATTAAAACATTAAAAACAACAATAATAATAGAAAAATTAAATTAAAATTTATTCTAATAAAAGCAGAAAATAATTAAATAAAAGTGAAAAACTGCTTCATCATTGTAAAAACCATATAAAACAATAAAATAAAAATATTTTCTTCACAATCATCTTCGCACCACAAAGTATTTTTTTTTATGTATAAGCTGGTTTAAGTATTAAATCGTGACTCTTCATAAATAATTATAAATTTATTTTGCCATATCCATCCTCACCCCCGCCTTCCCCCAACACCCTCATGTGTTTTACATATATAACCGATTTTTTTTTACACAAGAATTGTAAAATTAATAAATTTATTAACATAAACTTTGAAATAAAAAATAAAAATGTAAATCTCTTAAGAAAATCGGGTTTTTGTTTCATTTTCTGAATTTTTTGATTGACACATGCGGATGAAAAGTGGTTTTTTGTTTTGTTGTTAATACCCATTATGAAATATTTATCTATGTATTAGATATGGTATAAACAAAAAAAAAAAAAAAAAAATATTGAAGATACCATTGTTAAACTGTTTAGCAAGTTTTGTGGAAAAGCTTAACGAAATTCTTAAAATTTCCTTCCGCTGTTTTAAAATAAAAGTAATTGAAAACCAATTGTCAAAATCTTTGAATATTTCAAAACTTTACTTGTAACCTTAACACATAGTATATAGATAGAAAATTTGTTGCTAGACAAGACTCGCAAATACTAATGGATTTTGTATTTTTTTAATTGTCTATGGCTTCAAAATTTTTGTTCCTCTTTTGAGATAATTCGTTAGATTTTCGATTCATCAGAATTGACACGTTTCTCCCCATTTTGTGTAAAAAATACTCTTACCAAGAATTATTTGTACGGTTTGAATAAAAGAAAAGAAAGTTTATGAACTTTAAATTGTATCTAACTGTAGAACAAAGTGTTTTTAATTAATTTGTTAGTACATAATTAATAAAGTGTTTACTGTTTCATTTCCTGCATTATACAGGATTCGACGTATTACCCTAGCATGGTTCTTGGTAATATATGTAGTGTTTTTAGTGAACAATGTTATATATTAACATAAACAATTTTTTGATGAATTATTAGAAATTTAACTGAATACTAAATACCCTCACAGAATTGTTATGTTTACTAAAAATTTTTAATTGTGAACGTCGGAACCTTTTTCTTTGATTTGCGAACTATTTCATTCGCTCGAAAACCACATCCTGAACAAATAATTAATAAAGTGTAATCAAAAGTATACCACCGTGTACACAAAGGAGAATAATTAAACCGTAAATTCCTGCACGAAACCTATGAGGCACCTGTAAGATATGTTAGGACAATTATTACATGTCAAAAAAGGCCATTATTACCTAACCTACCATAAAGGTCAAAGTCACCGTTGTCCAAGGAAAATTACCGTCGCCCAAAAAACAGTTCCAATCATAGCCTTAGACGGCAACACATCAGAGTACTGACGAATTTTTAAAGAAGAAAATTTAAATATTTTACTGCAATTGAATTCTCCGGACAAAGTGAAAAAGTTAAAATCGGTATTTATCTGTACGTATTTCAATCATTCAAAATTTTTTGAATTCAATTTTTGTTTTCTCATCGCAACTAAGAAGATGCGGGAGAGACAGGTAAATTTACTATTCATTCGTGCAGCCAGCAAGAATGTTGAGAGACAAAAAAACTTCTAGGAACCCGAAATATAGACGAACATAAAGCAGTTTTGTCAAGCAGCACAAGCTGTAAAAGCTCAAATTCGAGAAATGCCGTTACCCATAACGAGAAATTCTACTAATTTTAGAGATAAATTTAAATATCACAATTTAAATAATTTAAGAATAAATATAGAATTCACAATAATCAGAAGAATTTTAATTTTATTTTAGGTAAACATTCAAATGAATGATTAACAAGCATCGGTAAAGCGGCCTAAAGAATTAAAGAAAGCGGTTGCATTAAAAGAAGCGTATACCAGAAAAGCAGAGTTTACATTGTTGAGCATGAGAGTGATAAATAATAAATATCTGATAGAGGATATATCTTTATTAGAAAACATCGTCCGTAATCCTGGTCCTGGAAGTACTAAAGTTGTTGGCACTAATATTGCTCAATAATTAGTGGGAAGCAGTAGTGGAAGTAATGAAAAGATGAGGTATAAAAATTGTAACAGTGCCGCAGAATAAAGACTTATACTGTTTTATTGGAGGTTTTTATTTTATATTTTCTTTCTAAATTTTTCAATCTTAATTTTTTAACTTTAATTTATATGATTTTAATATGTTCCGAAGATTGTAAGAGAACTTAATCCAGTTTCGAGCTGATGAGTTTATGATTATAAAAAAAAAAAAATCTTCCGTTAGGCCGCGGCTGCACAATTTACATTCTGAATATACAGAATGCACTGTGCATTATATACTAGCAAATCATACTAATACAGACAAATTCTTTTATAATTTTTCTTCTTTACGACATTCACACAGCTCTATTTCTGTATAAGCTAATTTTACTATTTTAATTTTGAATATTAATTAATTAGTTCGTGTAATTTCTAATATGCAACTGGCCCTTAGACCATTTTAAATGTGTTTATCAAATTAACACGTAGAAGTATATTAGTATTTACGAACAATCATTCTACGAAACCGACTGATAGACGGAATTCTATGTATTTACTTTTAATTTACATGATTTAGTATGTTTCGAAGATTGTAAGAGAATTTAATCCAGTTCCAAAAAGTAAATTGTGGTATAATCAGTCCAGTCGCCGCGGCCTATTGAGAAGATTCATTTTTTCATAATCATAGGCTCATCAGTTGGAAACTGGATTAAATTATCTTACAATTTTCAGAACATATTAAAATCATATAAATTAAAATTAAAAATCATAAAATAAAAACATGACTTTCAAAAATTTTACGTATTTTTCACCATAATGGTTGATTAGATGTAACAAACATTGAAAATTTGTATCTCTAACTCTTGTGTAAAGTAATTTTTGTTCAAACCAAAAGTCTAATTAGTTTAATTTGACCAACATATAAATGCATTAACCAATTCACAGTACATATTTGAATATTTGAACCGTATATGTAATCATAAATATGTATTCCTGTGAAGCAAGTGGAATTTATTTTACGTAATTTATGTGTTTAGCTGGAACCAATCTCATATCATTTTTCGTTTGGATAACAAAGTTGCTTATTGATTCTTGTTCATAAAAAATTTGTTTTGTGTATATAATAAATAACCAAACAGCGCACAACAAAATACATATTTATGTTTTAAAAAATTCTTAAAACAGCAAAATAACAATTTTGTTATGATATTTACTTTTAAAATTATTGAATATTCACAATATGACAAAATATACATATTTGCTTGTTTATATTATACAATTTTAACAGGAAGACCTAGGTACCTACTACCTGTAAATATTGCCATTACGTATGCCATTCATCCGAAAACATGCATTTTTTTTTTTAATAATCCAAATGAACCCGTTTTTTCCTTCATCATCTACTGATTTGATGAAAATCAATTTTCCATCATCCCCATGTCTTCCTGTTATCGAAATGTGTATGTATGTATGTAAAACAAAATTCAATTAATTTTACTGTGATTTTTATACTGTACATGTAATAACAACAACAAAAACAGGATATTTAGTTAACCGTATAAAAATGCTTATAAACCTCTATAATAATATAAATTTTCATTCATAAAATAAAAGAATTTCAATCCTGTCTGATTGTATCATTCATTCAAAACTATGTACACGTAAAATGTAAACTGTAAAGCCAAATTGTTTATTTGGTCGAAATAAAATACCAATCATGCTAAAATAGTTTTGCGTTTCTGTTGTTATTTAAGTCCGTTGAGTCGGTACAGCAAAACCTCGGAGCTGTTGTGCGAGTTAGTGAGGCGAGCGAATATATTGACAGGAAGTTTCAAATGAATAAAAATTCAACTGTGAAAAGTGAAAGTCGAAAACCAGAACCCAGAATCTGGGAGGTAACAATAATGTTCGCTGTTTCAATTGTGCGTGAGCAAGGACATAGTGCTGCAAAGTGTCCAAATAAAAATCAAGAGTCAAAGTGTTTTAAATGTCAAAAGGAAGGACATTTTGTTAATAACCGTCCAGGAAACGATACAAAGAGTGATAGTACTCAAATAGATGACAAAAAGAAAGTTCATCATCTGCAGATTGACTCGCATGCAAAATATATTAAAAAAGGTTTCGTTGGTGATAAACAAATTTATTGTTATGTGGATATGGGAAGTGGAGCGAGTTTGTTGAGGAAGTCCGATGCTGAGAGATTAAAATTAACATATCTCAAGAAAAAATTACCAAGTGTGACCGGTTATGGCGAACGGAGAATATACCCGATTGGAGTGTTGACGTCAAAGTTGACGATAGATGGAATCGAAGCTGATGTTGAAATTTTTGTGGTGCCAGATTATGCGCCGAATATTCCATTACTGGTTGGACATCAGTAAACAGAACAAAAGCATGTGAAAATTGTAAGCGATTTAAGCGGATTGAAAGTGTTCTCTAGTGAAAATGAAAATCTGAAAAATGTATTCAATGAAAAAGTTGTATTGCGTACCGAAGGAGATACAATTATTTCGAAAAATTATGTGGAACATGCAAAAGTTGTTACGGATTATGTGTCGAAGGAGGCATTAGAGAGCGGTGAAATGATCCCGCATTGTATAATAAAAACGGATACGAAAGGCAAGACAGTTTTACCGATTTTAAATTTAACCGAAGGAGATCTGCTAATCAAAAATAAACGTAAAATTACAAGAGGCGAAGTCTGTATGGAACATAGGATAAATAAAGTGGATTTAAGAGCAGCTGATACACGTCAAGAGAATGCAGATCAACACCGAATTAGTTGATGAAAAATTAGATAAGTTACTGTTGTTATTGAATAAATATAGAATAATATTTTCAGGCCGGGTGCACCAATAAAGCCAGTATGAATATAGTTTTAAACGACGAAGTACCAGTATACTATAGGCCGTATAGATTAGCTCAGGTAGAAAGGGATAAGGTAAGTGCAATGATTCATGATTTAAAAAATGCTGATATAGTTGAATATAGTGTTTCTCTATACGCGAGTCCAATTATTTTAGTACGCAAGAAAGGCGTAGATATGCGATTGTGTGTCGATTACCGTGCCTTAAATCGTAAAACGGTAAAATATCATTTTCCATTACCCTTAATTGATGATCAGATCGATCGATTACAGGGTAATTAATGGTTCACGACGCTAGATTTAGCTAGTGGATACTATCAGGTATCAGTGGAACCGAGTTCCAGAGAAAAAACAGCTTTCGTAACACCTGACGGGCACTATCAGTTTAGGGGAATGCCTTTTGGGCTTTGCAACAGCCCAGCCGTGTTCCTACGGCTTATAAATAATGTTTTAAGTAGTCTTAGATATATAGTATTGCTATGGCTTATTTGGACGATATGATTGTTTCATCTATTACGATTGAAGAAGGTTTAGAAAGGTTAGAAATAATTTTGAAAACAATTAAAGATGTCGGATTAACGCTGAATTTAGAAAAGTGTTATTTCTTTTATGGAAAGATAGAATATTTAGGCTTTGAAATGTCGTCAAAAGGTATTGAACCAGGATCGAAGAAGATATAAAGTGTGAAAAGTTTTCCAGTTCCAACAGATGTTCGAGGAGTCAGAAGTTTTGTAGGTTTAGCAAGCTATTTTAGGCGGTTGATACAAAAGTTTGCTATAATAGCAAAGCCATTGACTCATTTATTAAAACAAGATAATAAATTTACCTGGTACGATGAACAATTTTAGTCATTCGAGGTTATTAAAACAAAATTAACAGAAAAACCTGTGTTAGCAATATACAGAAATATTCATCAATAGAGCTTGAGGCGTTAGCCATTGTTGTCAGGTTGGAAAAATTCAGGTTTTATTTGATTAGGAAACCATTTATCATAAGAACAGATTGCAACAGTTTAGGGTTAATAGCAAACAAAAGGGACTTGAATCCTAGAATAGCGAAGGAAAAATTGAGGGGAATTTCGGAATTTGATTTTAAAATAGAATATGTTCAAGGGCACCTTTTGGAATTGATAATGAAGCAAGAATCAGTTTAGGTATTTCGATCAATACTGACTGGGTGGCGGCTCTTCAGAGAACAGATAATGATATTTTAAAGTTTAGGGATAAGTTCGAAGTGGGCGATGAAATAACACATCAAAATTTACTATGTATAAAAATCGAGTTTATAAGTATACGAAGAATAAGTGAAGGTTATTTTTACCGGATTGTCTCCGATTTGACATTGTAAGGGATAGTCATGAAAGCGTAGCACACATGGGAATTGATAAAACGTTGGCAAAAATTAAGAGTTGTTACTACTTCCCTAATTTAAGAGAATTCGTTACAAAGTACATAAATATATGCATTAATTGTATGTATTACAAAACGACCACGGATAAGAAACCGGGTTTCCTGCATCCATTAGAGAAGGGTACAGGACCATTCGTTACAATTCATATTGACCATGTGGGGTCTTATGTCACTACTAATAAAAATAGAAATAAATATTTGGCAGTCATAACTGACGGTTATAGCAAATATGTTATTTTAGGCGCAATGAGTGACGTTGAATCAGCAAAAACAATCGATTTTACAAAGTTGTATATGTCGCATTATGGAAAACTCTTAAAGGTTATAAGTGACGGCAAGTGAAAGTTCTCGTTCGAATGGGCAGATAGAAATTGTCAATAAAACAATAACTACTAGTTTGGCCTCTATGAGTGACGGCATTGAATGTTTAGATTGGGACAAAAAGCTGTTAGAAATACAACTTAGTATTAATAACACTGTACATCGCGTGACAAAGAAATCGCCAGCAGAAACAATATTCAAGTATAAACCGGTTTTGTTTAAAGACAATCCCTTAACGATAGAAATAACGAATTTAAATAATGAGTTAAAGCTGGAACAGAACGACGATAACATAGCAGAACTATTAGAAAAAAAAAATAGAGTGGTTATCAAAAATCAGTTCGACAAGAAAAGTCGAGCTTCACCAGAAGTGTCGGACGGTGATATTGTTATGGTCCGTAGTGAACCTCCCGCAAGTGGAGAAGGTAGGAAGTTGATGACTAAGTATCGTGGTCCGTATGAAGTCGTGAAATCCATAGGTAATGACAGGTATCTAATCCAAGATATAGAGGGAGAATCGCAATCCTCTCGAGTATATAAGGGAATACTCCCAATTGATCGACTGTAAATTGTGAAACAGAAAGACAAGAGAAATTTGTTCACTGCACTGGAATTTTGTTGTAATGAATTTATGATTTATGGATATACCTTCCTCATTTGGTTGGTCATAATGCATTTTCATATGTATGGCAAAAGTGCATTGCCGTGTATCTCCGTGTATTTTTGAAAATTCTATAGGAGGCGAGGCAAATCGAACTATACACTACATAGAAGGAACTAACCAAATTAAATAATTGTTCACGTTTGAACTACGAGCATCTGCGTGTACAAATTTAATTTAAAAAAGAAAGCAAACACTTAGTTTTCTGACCGATAAACAAATAAAACGATTTTGAGAAATTTTATAGATACACGTAATACCCTTTTGTCAGCGATATATAGTATGTAGCAAAATTTCCATTTAAACTGAAGTTTGTTATAAGGAGATCAGTATTTCCAAATTGAATTTAACCATTTCAAAGATTAATTAAATCTTAAACTTTTTAGAATTAAAATACGGAGGTATGTAAAAGGTACAATTTAATTTATTTTCATCCATGGTTTCATTTATCTTGAAAACAGATGGATTTAACTTGGAACAGGTTCAATTTAACCTGCGGATAAGCTATATTCTTTGCGGAACGTATTCATAATGCATATTAACGTTCTAGAACTTTATTTTGTTATTTGCTTGATCTTGAGTTCATCTGGATTTTATATCTCAGTTTATTCAGGCAGTATAACATTACGAAAGTTGCACATGGCGACCCATTCTAATCGACGGATCCAAATATGTACTAAAATAGGCCAATAAAAAAAATGGTTTGGACAAAATTTGTGAAGGATAACAGGGGTCGCTTATTTGTACTAATGTACTTGACCTTCAGAAGGTCAATTTTGAGGCACATTTAAATATCCAGGAACATTTTTTTATTGGAAACCCGTAAGTGACAAGAATTCGAGCGAGGTTCACGTGAGACCATCGATGAGGAAAACTTTATCAATCACTAAATTTCCCGAACCGAAAACAGGAAATACATTCAAAGTTTCCTCGGCCTAGTTGAGTGATCTTCTACGCAAAAATGTTTCGTTTGTATTTCGAAAAATTCATAAGGATGCATTCGAGCAATTAAAATAGGCGTTAACAAGTAGGCCAGTGTTAATAATTTATTCGGAGGTGGCAGAGACCGAACTATATACAGATGCATGTAAAGTTGAACTTGGTGCAATTCTCCTGCAGAATCCGAGTGAGGACTACAAATTAGGAGGAGCTATATTGCAGTTATGAATTGAAAGTTCTAGCGATGGTCCAAGCTTTACAGAAATTCAGCGTGTATCTACTGGGGCTGCATTTTCCAATCGTAACAGACTGCGCTGCGTTTAAAGCGACGATGGAGAAATGAAAATTGACGTTCAAGATGACTGGAGGGGCACTACAGTTGCAAAAATTTGACTTCAAACTTTAACATCGACCGGGAAATTGCATGCGGCAAGTGGATTCTTAATCCAGTAGTTTTTGGTGAGCAGGAGTTGGTACAATGGAAGTCTATCTTTCCGATTGGGAGGCAAAAGTTGAATCCTGCGTGAAGAACTGTGTAACGTGCATTCTTAGCGATCGAATAATAAGGGGAAGAAGGAGGGCCTGCTATATCCAACTCCAAAAGGCGATGCACCACTGACAACATACAATACCAGTATCTTCTCTCGGTAATTGACCGCTTTTCAACGTCGTGTGGCTTTATCCTTTGAAGGCGACAACCACAAAAGGTGTACCTCAAAAGTTAGAACAGCAAAAGTGCGTGTTTGGAAATCCAGCTCATATTATTATCTGATCGAGGAACCTGTTTAACAACACCAGACTTCGTACAATACTGTAAAGATGAGCAAATCGACCCTTCATTGATTACAACGAAATAGAATTCGGTTTATTAGTCAATTTCGTTGAATGGTTGGTCGTTAATGCTAATATACTTCTCGTCTTAATAAAAACATATTTAAAATGGTTTAATCACCGGTAGCATATTGAAAATTACATGAATTAATTAACATTCACAAAAAATTAAAAAAAAAAAAAAAAGTAAAATTAGCTTACACAGAAATAGAGCTGTGTGAATGTCGTAAAGAGGAAAAAATTGTAAGAGAATTTATCTGTATTAGTATGATTCGCTAGTACCATAACGCGCAGTACATTCTGTATATATAGAATGAAAATTATGGTATAATCAGTCCAGTCGCCGCGGCCTGATGAAAAGATTGATTTTTTCATAATCATAAGCTCATCAGTTCGAAACTGGATTGAATTCTCTTACAATCTTCGGAACGTATTAAAATCATATAAATTAAAAAAAAAAATCCTTCCTCGGGTTGTTAGGTTATTACCGAAAGTTTAACAAAAACTTCGCTAACTTAACAAAATCACTTACTGAGTGTCTTCGAAAAGACAGGAATATTATTCTTGATAAATGATATATTACTTGTGTCGAAGAATGCAAAAAATTAGTGTGTTACGATTCAATATTACAGTATCCAGATTTCAGCCGACCATTCGTGCTAACAACCGACGCAAGTAATGTTGCAATAGGATCTGTACTTTCGCCAGGCACAATAGGACAAGATTTACCTATATGCTATGCCAGCCGAACGCTAACACAAATAGAGCAGAACTACTCCACAATTGAGAAGGAGTTACTAGCTATAATATGGTCAGTGAAATACTTTCGACCATACCTTTACGGTAGGATATTTCAATTTGTAACTGATCATAAGCCACCCATATGGCTAACGTCATTAAAAAATCCCAACTCCAAACTAGTCCGTTGGAGATTACAATTGGAAGAATTCGAATACCAAATTGTATATAAAAAAGGGACCCGCAATACCAATGCCGATGCCTTATCCCGTATGATGCCGGGATATATTGAATTAATGAAAGTCAATACTCATAGTTCCAGTTCAAGTTCAGAATGGTCAGAAAAAATGAAGATTCCTGAATTTAGAAAAAACATCATTCCCACTACCGAAATCGTATTAAATAAATTTAATACCCAAATCATTTTTCAATTGGATCAATCAATAACAGAAAATTCTAAGGTAGATTTTAAAATACTCTTTAAGAAAAAGAGGAGATTTACTATCAGGGGTCATCACTTCAATGAACAAATACTAACACAAATAATCAAAGATTACATGGTCCCGAACAAAGTAACAGGAATACTTTGTGAACAAGTCAGTTTCAGACTTCTAAATAGTCTGTAGTAAATACGTAGCCATAGATATAGAGGACGAAGAACAGCAAAAGAACCTTATACTAGAACAACACACAGAAAGTAATCATCGTGGTATTCTAGAAAAAACCTAAAGAATTAAACGGAAATACCATTTCCAGAAATTAAAAGTCTTGTAGTAAAAGTCTTGTAGTATTATAAATAAATATGAGATTTGTCAAACCCTCAAATGCAATCGCAACGAAAGACCAATCAAATTAGAACTAAAAGAAACTCCTAGTAAACCTATGGAAATTATCCATATAGACATTTTTCACATAAATAAAAGAAAGTATTTAACAATAATTGATAAATTCACAAAATTTGGATCAGCGATCCCACTTCAAATCTCAGAAGGAGTAGAAGTTTGTAAACTCATAAAGGAGTTCATTGCCATTCACGGCATTCCTATTAAATTAATCACAGACAGAGGAACCGAATTCACTTCTATTGTTTTTAAACAATTTTTCAGCCTATACAAAATACAACTGCACCTAACATCTCCCAAAACATCAATGGGTAAATCAAAAGTTGAAAGGTTCCATTGAACCCTCATCGAAATCTATCGCATATTAAAAGCAAAAAACCCCGAATATAGTCCCGATGAGTTAATGTCCGATTCTATTATACAACAATTCAATACACTCTAGAATTCAAATGACTCCGTTCGAATTAAAAAACGGGCATTATCAAAGGCAAGAAGTATTTCCTCATAGGGAAAATCCGACAAATCTTCATGACAACCTAATACAGCACGAGAAAGATTACGACAAAATACGAGAATTAGTACACATGCGTAACCAACATAACAAAGGAAGACTTATTGAAAATCTCAACAAAACTAGGAAAAATCCCCCTATGTTCAATGTAAATGAAATAGTGTACGAAAAGAATGAAGGAATAAATTAACTCCTAGATTCCAAAAACATATAGTCCTAAAAGATAACAAAATCACTGTACAGACAGGATGTTAATATACCAGGATGTTAATACACAATCAATGGAAATTATCAACTATGAGGACAACAACAAGGGGTTAATTCTGATAAAATTAGAAAAAGCTAGAATTGTCACAGGAACAAATAGACTTTTGCATATAATCGATTTAAATAACTATCATCAAAATAAACTAGAGATAGACGACAACCTTTATTCCATATAGCAAATAGTCAAAAATAATAGCGAACTAAATAAATTATACGATCGCAAAATAACCTTGTTAATAATACAACTAGACGAACTGGAAGTTATGTTAAAATCCTTAAAACCTAAATATAAAACTAAAAGGGGCTTAGTCAACGGACTAGGAACTATAGTTAAGAGTATAACAGGAAATATGGACAATGACAGCTGTAGAAGAACTCAACAATAACGACGACAAACTGCAACAAAAAATTAACGACCAAACTGACATTAATATTAAAATGATAGAAAGATTTAATGACATTAGGGAATTCATTAACAATCATACTAGAATAACAAAACAGGAATTAGAAATCAATAGAAATCATATTCAAAATTTACTGAATATTCTGAAATTGGATCAACATCTAGATGATATAATAGAAACAATTGTTTTAGCTTAACTTCAAGTAATCTCTCGCCATATATTAAACAATGATGAACTTCACTATATAAATGACCTCTTGTTAAAACAAGACGTTTTCATCAATTCCGAAAATAGCTTATATGATCTATTATCATTACAAGCCTACTTCAATCATTCAAATATAATTTTATCTATCCAAATATCATACCTCCACAACGAAAAATTATTCCATTATTTTATCCAACCTATCAATATTAATTAATCCTATACTATTCCTATTACCTACAATTATATAATTTCCAATGATCACATATACCAAGAAATTGTTACGCCATGTAACCAAGTAGAAGATATATTATATTGTCAACAAGGAAGTATAGGCAAGAGTAAAAATAATTGCATCACACAAATTATATACAATCAACCAGCAGCCTAACAAATACCTTACATATGGTTGAAATACGTCAAATACTTCCACAATATCTCTTCATCTCCACAAAACAACCAACGGTAATCTCATCAACATGCAACCAAAAACAGAAAATTTTTGTAGGAATTAAACTAATTCACTTCTCCAACTGCACAATTGACATAAATAATCAACGGTACTCTAATCAAATATAATGATATTATCATCGATACAGTATACGAACCTATCAACATTACCAAATTAAAGGAATGGGTGATTCAGAATCAAAACATTCCATCATAAAACATTACGCAATGAAACTCATCAATATGTTTCATGGGGAATCCTTTTCCCCATAGGTACTACTTACCATAATTATATATTTTTTAGTAGTATTCATCAACTGACAGAGATCTGGAAACAATAGAAATGTAATTACTGAAATCCACAAATCCTGCAGATTTTGGCCATCTCTTAGAGAGGAGGGGAGGAGTTACGTCCGGTGGACTTACCGTTCTCAACAATAAGCTAACAACCGACAACAATAACAACAACAACAACTTCAGTACTGTCTTCATTATAATAATTTAATTAATATTTAATGTCATAGTAATATTGTATTCTTAATAATCAGCATTTCATTTAACGTAATATCATAATTCTTGTTTTGACTAAAATTAATTTCAATAACAAAAATTATATCTGCACTTGCATTTTCTCAATGCCTTCTTAATCAGCCTTCTAGAGTATAGAGCCATAATCTTACTGACGTATTTTTTAGAACCTTCTTTAGTGGTATGACGTTTCACTGATTTCCAGACGAATCCATAGTAAAAATGGAGTTTTTTAGCTTCAAGTTTTTCAATGAAAAAGGCAAAAATATTATAAAATCTTTATATAAAAGTTTTCTACATATCTTTAAGAACAATATACAAAAAGGTCATATTGGTATTAAGTGAATATCAATTGCAGAAATATTAAAATTAAATTATTTCTAAAACATATTTTTTCGAACTTTAATTTTGAAAAATACATCAAAGTTGGCTCAACAAATTAAAATAATACTTGCTCGATTTAACTTTAGTTTTACTAGTGTAGGTAAGATGTCTAAAATGGTTACAAAAAAATACGAAAAAAAATTATTTTCCTACAATCGCCGTGAAAAGCAGGCTTTTTTTCTCTGTTTTCAAAGCCCAAAGTGTCTGTTTTTTTGACAGTTAATAAACAAATTACTTTGTCACACGTTTCTCTTAGAAACGTGTGACAAAACTTGAAACCGCACTAATGTTTGTATAAAACATCAATGTTTGTATAAAACATCAAACCAAATTTTTGTTTTTCTTTATGAAAAATAAAAAAAATCTTTGACTACTCGATTGAACAAAATGTCGGTCCTAAAATAAAATCGTATTGTCAGTATAGTAAATTTTACTACAAATAACTATTTTATTATATTTTTTAAAATGATTGTAGGAAAAATAAAGTGTGAAACACGTCCGCAAAGTTGTTTGTCACGCTCGAAAGGTTGCTGGCCTCCGTCCCGTCGGCCAGCAATTTCCTTTCTCGCGTGACAAACTGGCACTTTGCGCTCTTGATACACAAATAACTATTAATCGCAAAATTATCACACGTTCCTATATTTTGTGAATTTGTTTTGCTTTTCTTAGAATTTTTGAACTTGAAATTTCCCCAGGTGGTAATTTTTGATACGATTTTGTCAAATTTTACGGCCATCACTGCTATCTACGTAATGTATATTGACTTAATGACCAAAAGAATCGTAGTAAGCTTTACCACTGAGGAGAAAAAATAAAACCATGGATGCGCATGAAGAAGAGAA
The DNA here is from genome assembly GCA_958295665.1 of Tipula vernalis. NCBI lineage: Eukaryota > Metazoa > Arthropoda > Insecta > Diptera > Tipulidae > Tipula > Tipula vernalis. Next base: position 64,905,692 of record OY282559.1, on the reverse strand, counting down.
AGATGGAAAAAGGACGATTTGTCATCAGATTTTAACGCATCCGGAAAATTTTAAGTGTATTATCCCAGAATTTGATAATAATGGGGTAAAAATAGAATGATGGGTGAATAAAATAGAGAAGTATTGCAGCCTACAAGTGGTCGGATGAAGCGACCTTATTATATGAAATAACAAGTCTAGGAGGTGCACCAAAGCTGTTTTATGAGACCATCGATAGCAAGATTAAGTCATTTGAAGGTTTGAAAAATGCACTGATCCAGCAATACGGCCACGTGGAGGACGAGGCAGATGTTTTCTACAAATTAACAAAAAATATTTCTAGTAAAGTTCAACCATACGAGATGTATGTCATGAAGATTTACGCTATAGGAGCATCAGGTGGTTTAAGTGAGCCAGCAGTAGTCAAATATATCTTGAGGCGATTGTCAAGGGACGAGATATACAATTGGATCAAAAGCCAATATGTACAATTCACGAGCTGATGGAACGGATTAAGTGGGCGGAATCTTATATTGAAATGAACGACTACCGAACAAAGAAACAAAAGAGTATTCGGGCAATAATAATAAAAAGAAACCCGAAGACTATAGAAAGAACAATGGGTATAGCAGAGAGGTAAAATGCCATAATTGTATACAATATGGTCATAAGGCAGAGCAATGTTCGAGAGCAGTAAAGTGCTACAATTGTTTGCAGAGTGGACATTGTGCACCTCAGTGCAAACAAGCAGTCACAGCTGAAAAGTGTGCCAGATGTAACAAATTGGGGCACATCGAAAGCAGATGCAGGGTTAACATTGATACGAACCGGAAACAAGTATATTCCATATGTGCTACGTCAGAACCTCAACAGGAGCAAGGACAAGTGAATGTCAACACAGAGGGAATGCTGACATCGCAGGTAGTAATAAATAATTATATTTTTAAAGTTAATGTAATGTTAGATTTAGGCAGTAGCGTAAGCATAATTAGAGAAAATTTGTTAAATGATTTAGACGGAATAGTAAATATATATGAGTTCACATCAATGGAAATATGTGAAGTAAACGATTCTAAAGTAAGGGTTATCGGGATTTTAAAAGTTATGATAAAAATAGAAAATAAATTATATCCAGTAAAGTTTTTGGTAGTACCCGTTGAAACGATGAAAGTAGATGCTATTTTAGGAAGAGACTTTATAAAAAGTAATAATTTAATATTGTAAAAATAGTATCAAAGGAGGGTAAATGAGAACATTCAGGGAAACATGGCAGAAAATAATGAATTTGACATACATTTGATGCAATCAGTAATAAACTTAGATGATGAATTTTATGAGGAAGTAGAACCAGTGAAGTTAGATGTAGGATTTAGTTTAGAAACTAAAGGTTTAAAAAGAGAAGTAGTAAAACTATATTTAGAACATTATAAGAATCGAGTAAGTGATGAGTCAAAAAGGGTCGGGCAAGAGGTCGAAATAAAATTGAAAGAGGATAGAAAGTTCAGTGTCACTCCAAAGAGACTTAGCACATTTGAGAGAGTAGAGTTAAATAAACTTATCGAAGATTTGTTACGGAAAGAAATAATAAGAGAAAGTCAATCTTCGTATTCAAATCGGGTAGTGTTATTGAAAAAAAAACGAAACATGTAGATTATTTGTAAATTATCGACCTTTAAACAAATTAGTAGAACGAGACCGGTATCCATTACCAGTAATAGAAAGTGAATTAGAAAAGCTTCAGGGGAAACAGTATTTTACCAGTTTAGATTTAGCAAACGGATATTACCACGTCGATTTAGAGGAGAATTCAAAAAAATACACCGCTCTTGTGGCAGAAGTCGGTTTATGTGAGTTCAATAAGTTGCCATTCGGATATGTAAATTCGCCATCAGTATTTATAGGATACATTAATAGGATTTTAAGTAATTTTATCAAAGCCGCGCGATAATAGTATTTATTGATGATATATTAATAGCTACACAAACCATAACACAACATTTAGAGATATTGACGAGAGTTTTAACAAGATTGTCCGAGTGCAGAGTAAAGTTACAGTTTAGAAAGTGTAAATTCCTAAAGACGTTTATTGAATAGTTAGGGTATAACATCACACAGAATAGAATATCTTTGGCTGATAAACATATATCTGCTTAATAGCTTAGAGAGTATCCTTTGCCTATATATAGAAAATCATTCCATCGATTGAACTCCGGTGTTAGATCAGTTTAATGTAAGGAAGATTTTCATTTTGGGAACGAAGAAGCCAAATCATTTTATACAGTGCAAAAAAAAACTAATCTCCAAACCCGTGATAAGAATTTACTCGCCAGAAGCAGAAACAGAATTAATTGCATACAGATTCATCCGCTAGGGTATGGTGGAATTTTGATGCAGAGGCAGCTAGAAGATGGGAAGTTTCAGTAAAAGGGAATTTTGGAGTAGACAAAGTATGCGAAGTTATAAGAAGATTATTTTACTTTCCTAAAATGAGGGAAAAGGTATTACAACATGTAAAAAATTGTGTAGTATGTATTTCGTAGAATCCGAAAGTACGATTAGATAGGACGAAACTACATAACATAGAGAAGGGTGATACACCGTTTGAGATGGTACATATAGGTCATCTAGGACCATTGCAGATTACTAGAGGTAAAAATGTGTTCGTATTTGCGATAATAGACGGTTTACCAAGACGACGAATACCAAGGAGGTATTGAAGCGTGTAGAGATTTACATACTGACGTATTCTACCCCAAAGGGATTAGTATCGTACCGAGGATCCGCTTTTACTTCTAATAAGTTTAAGACTTGGTAAAAGAATAAAGCATGGTTTGAACGCAACAGCGTATCCACATGCAAATGCCCAAATAGGGCGGTATAATCGTACACTTGTACCATTACTAAGTAAACTGATAGAAGAAAAAAGAAAAGATTGGGATAACTGTTTAGTGGACGCCGAGTTTTTGTTGAATAATACATGGAATAACCGAGCAAACGGCGCAGTGGTTAAAGCTACGGCGTTTGGATCGGGAGGTACCGGGTTCGAATGCCGATAGGGGCGGGATGCAAAAGGGATTTTTCATCATCTGATTACGATCGGTGATGAAAATGAACACAACTATGACCCCCTGTTGAGAGTGCAGAATCCATGGGCCGACCCACCTTTCATGTCAGCACTATAGGTTGGCATGAAGCAATGCAATGTACAGGTGGTTTATACAAAGCGGGTCTATAGCCGTACGTCCTCGATTTGGCTAATACTGCGTAAAGTAGGACGGTAAAATTAACTGCGAAAGAGTTGGGAGTGCCTTGAGCCCCAGAAAAAGATTGCATAGTATAAAAAAAAAAAAAAAATACATGGAATAGATCTATTCAGGAAATACCCTCAAAACTTTTATTTGGAGTATTACAGAAAAGAAAGCTAGACGAAGGAATTATAGGATTTCTAGAGGAATTAAATGATAGGGAAGACCGGAATTTAAATAAGCTTAGAGAAAAGGCAAATCAAAATATAGTAAAGTTACAGCGATTTAATAAGCAAAAACATGATGAGAAGTGCAGTAAAGAACCAAGCTATAAAGAAGGAGATTTAGTAATTGTCAAAACTAATAAAGAGTTAGGAGAAACAATTAAGATAAAAAGAAAATATAAAGGGCCTTATAAAATCAGGAAAATATTGGACAAAAATAGATACGTAGGATCGTTTCTATAGGAGAAATAGTTAATGAAGGGATAAAGGATAAAACCGATGGAATCTTAGATCCTAGATATATCAGGTTATGGAGAGTTCAGGAACCAGATGTCGGAGATGGGCGATTTCAGGTAAACAGAATTATAAACAATTTGTCAGAAGAGGAGTACGAGGAAGTGGAATATCTAGATAGTTCCGATAGTGATTCAGATGAAGAGTTTAAACAAGTAGAATATCTAGATAGCGATTAAAAAAAAAAATATATATGTAAATAAGAATAATTATGTAATTCTATGTTAAGTAATTAGTTATTAAGTATGAATTCGAAAAAAAAAAAATAAAAATGTAAACAAATAATAGTTTTATATCAAGAGCCTATCGGGGCGATAGACGTCAGGTTGGCCGAGCTTTAGTATTTTAACCCAACAGACCATAGGGAGTTTGCTCTTTTAGCAAACTAGTGGTATACAATTATTGGTTGGTGAGTGAACTGCACCTAAGTTCATAATGTAAAGAGGAGTGATAGAGGACAACTTCCGGCATTCAAAAAAAAGAGTAGAACAAGAGATCCCGTATGGTTAGAACATAGTATTAAAAATAAAGTACGAGAAAAATAAAAAAAACAAAGAAAATCTAAAATAAGTGTGTGTGTTTTTGATCATCTAAAACAATAAGACTTAACCAGGAACTGCCTGAATGTTCACAACTAAGTAACTTTCAGAATCGTCCTATAATTTCCAAGGGCCGGGACAAAGCGTGAAACGTTAAAAATAAACAAGTAGGAAAAGATTCCAGTAGTTTATTGAACATATACCACCTCATTGTGAAACTACTAATTCCAATTACTCGAATAGCATAAAAATAACTATATAGAGACTAATAAAATATACACAACATTTCCACATTTCATTAAGTTAAACACCTTACATTATGTGTCATGTTATTAAAATACAAAAGTACACAACATATAAACGTACGAATTTTCTTTCTTCTAAAAAGCGTTTAACATACGCGGGCAAATAAAACTACTTTGTGTCAAGTGTTTTATATGTCAAAAAAATATAAAGTATAAGCATTTATATACAGTATTATACAAGTAAACACAGCTGTATACACACAACGTACATTATCCGTGTATTAAAAAATTCAACACGACACACCACCTCTCATCCACATAACACACAATGTACTCGTATTATACATATAAAATATTAATAATTTTTCGAGTAGACGCGAGAACCTTGAACTTTGTGCTTTTACACGTAGATAGGTTTCATTCCACAACTTATTTGGATCATTTCTTCATTTTGATCAGTAATCCTTATATACATTTGACGATGTTTATGTTTTGATTCTATCTAACGCATATTTTTGTTTATTTGTTATTTGGTTGTCCAATCGTTTTTTTATTTTGCTTAAAACTTATTTTCTCATTCATCGTTTCAAAGCTTTTGTTGGTTGCATTGTTTTTGTTCCCACGGAATATGGGAAACAACACCAAAAAGTAGTGAATGTAAACGTATATGGTATGTGTATTGTTTAGGGCGGTGTGGTGAAATCAATATTTTGCTTTTTTTTTTTTTTTTTGTTTTGTACATTTGGAAAACGGTGAAAAAGTGGAAAATAAATAAATTCATAAATCAAAACTTTAGTACAACACACACACACACATACAAAACAAAACGACAACAACAAAATGTATATATGTATAAATAAAAGTTATTTATTTATGTTTCTCATATGTATGTACACTCGGTTTCGAGCATTTTATGTATTTTGTATGTTTTTAATGTCATCCATCCATATGTGTACACATAGAGTTTTAGTTTTTGTTTAAATCTGTTTTTCTATATTCTGTAAGTATTTAGGTACACTATATACGGATTTACTTGTAAATAATTTCCATGGACCATTTTCGTTTTACCGAAAAATAAAAATGAGCCATATACATATGTACATATATTTACAGCAAGATGAATAGATAACGGAGTAAACAAATAAAACAAACATTTTCATACATTTTCCAGGTGTCCAAGCATAAAATGAAAATTTATATAAATTATGGTGTAATTTGTTTTCCATATACATACACGCGTTATCATGAATATATTTCACATTACGATAATACTATAAATGGAAGATTAATATCTTTACTGGATATTATTTTAAGATTGTATTATGTATGTACCTACCAGGGCATCATCATATTATAATAATTTTTATTACAAAATATTTATGCCTGCCAAAAATTATGGTGAGTTATAAATAAACTGGTGAACTCACCAAAAAATATTTCGTAATTTAGATTATATGATAATGACCGAACGCTTTATGTTTCTCTTGACCTAGAAACGTATTTTTACGTAAAAAGCTTTTATATGCAGAGTTATATAAAAAATGAGTACCAGTAGAGCTTTCCTTTTATTTTTGTTATGCGGTTAACGTCTTGATTGATTATGATGTTTTTGTTATTAATCATCTCCAAAAACAGATTTTTTTAATAATTTCATTTTGCGCGGTTATTCAGAGGCTGGAAAAATACACGAGTCGTTTGTTTTTATTTTATATGTTGGTATCTAGGCCTTTTAGTATATATGTAGATATTTTTTGACCGCAATATATCATCGGCTTGTGTATTCTATATAAACAAAGTAATTATTGTAAGCAGCTTTTTTATGAATATAATATTCTCATTAAATTAAGATTTAGATGTTGTGTGCTACTTTCGACAAAATTAAACATTTGTCGTCTTTTTCCTATATACATTTTGTACAGGGGATAATTTAATAGGTACTCATTCAGTTTTGACGCAATCATGCGATATACAATTATTACTATGACTGTTTTTATTAATACTGCAGTATACGGATAAAATGAAATAGTTTTGTGTGTGAGATTGAATTTAATAGTATTTTTTACTATTTTATATGTGCTATTCATAAATCATAGTTTTGTGTGTACAATATGTATATGAAATAGTGCTTTTTGATATTGGAAAAACGTTATCACACTTAGAATAGACGTTATACAGTATGGTTGGGCAGGATGTATTAATTTCAATTTGCGTGAAAATATTTCACCTTATTGCGGTTGTGGTGAGAAACATTATTGGAAATTGTGTTATTTGATCATAAGAGGGTAATGGCGATTTATGTATTTTATAGTTCAAGCATTCTATTTCCATTGAAGATTCAATTAGCTCATTCCATTCAATTTTGACTGCATTTATATTCATAATCTCCTTGAGGGAAAATGGAGGGGGGGTCCATTTGTGTCAAGCAAAGCGTATCAAGCAAAAATTGCTTGAGATGGTTCCTAGGTTCATATTTTACATTATAATTATTATTTTTTAACATCCTATAAACTATTTAACGTAGATCAATTATCTGTTTCGGAATTGAAAGAACGGTCTCTTTAGCATAATTTTTTTTGAACACGCTGTCTCTGTTATTTTTATTTTTTGATGACTAAAATGAACTAAGAATAAGCTTAAATCTCACGGGTTTTAAGACACCAAGACAAAAACACTGCTGACTTCTGACATATAATTTCGGAAACATAGAAAATCATTTGTGTTCGCACTATAAAATCTTTATTAAAATTTGAATCTTACTGTCCAATTACAGAATAATTTATTAATCCTAATGTAGTAAAGTTTCGCTTAGGAATCCGGGTGAAGTTTTTTTAAAAATGTTTGTTTGGACCAAACGAAGTTGTAAGCCCATGACGATACACAAAATAAGTGGGGTGTTTTCGATGTTGCGGTAGCTTTACTTTTGTGACATTTAAAGTATTGCATCAAGTAATACCTTTTGAATAAATTTCCTACATAACAGTCTTTGTCTTATTCAGGAAATTTCCTAATACACAACTGCAGCATTAAGTTTTTAGGAAATGTTCTGATAAATATTTTAGCAAGAAAATAAATAAATACTATCCGGACATTTAGACAAACTTTTTTGGTTCTGTTGAACTGCTAAATCAATGACTATCTTTCTTCATCAGTCGTTTAAATTAGCCCTTGTGTTTATAACGGGTCATTCGGGAGCAAAAAGAGTTAAAATTGATTTATGTAACTGGATTTCCATAACATACAAATTATTATTATCAATTACATGTAAATTAACAGTGTCAGTTAATTTAGCGAAACCAGCTCGGTTAAATCAACTCAGCGATGATCAACTCGGCGATAGTCAACTTTGCGACGGATAATACAGGGATGGTCAACTTGCCGTTCATTAACTTCACTTGCGTCAGCTCAGTTATATATAACTCGGCGACGATCAAGTCGGAGATTGTGAGGTGACGATTCGGCGACAAATTTTTTGGAAAAATTACTAGGCATTTTTATCATCATTGCCAAGAGGAAAAAATGCCAAAATTATGCCAGAATTTAAAATATTCAGTTTTGGTATTTTTTATGTTTCTTTAACCATTTATCTGTTAGGGAACTTACATCAGAAAATGATGAAAATTCGAATTGAACGTCGCCGAGTTGATAATTGGCCTATATCAAGTTGACCATCGCCATGTATCAATTTATAACTAAAAGTTTTAAAATTATCAACTCCACGAAAAACATTTATTTATTGTGTTCGTTTGTCTAACACAAATAGGCAGAAAAATAATAAATATCTGCTTAGGTTCATTTGCACAGACCATATTTGATCGACATGTGTTGCTTCAATTATGCCGGTGTACAATCGGTAATCTTGCAGCCACATGTGAAAATATTTTCAAATGGCCTGGCATGCAAGGCTTGATGTTTGTTCCGACTGCTGATAGGTGTCTTAGAGTTGCCGGTAATATTACAGTTATATTTACTTAGTGTTCTCTCAAGAAACCAACTAAAACATCACTTGAATCCCCGGTTGCTAAAATACAAGTAGACTTTTGAAAACGGTCAAATAACCATTCTTCCACTACAGATCGCCGATGAAAGATTAATGGCTTCGTATAAAACAAATCTCAAAATGTAAACATGTTTTGTTTCAAATCTAATGCTGTGTGCCTCAGATCGATTTGTTTGGGTAAATTTTTGACTTTTCTAAATAGTTGATGGGTTTCCACCAGTCTTTCGTATATGGTCGAAGGTTCAAATGATTTTTTCAGCTTTTTATACACAAATATATAAGTGAAAATGGAATTCGCAAGATTTTCGATTGATTACTCAGAAACAAAATCAAGAGGCCTAGTATTCATAATATAACTACCCAAAAAAAAAGTAGAAATATTAATTCCCCCCTCCCCCCCGTACTTTAGTCCAAGAGTTATATAAAGTGTATATGCCCCTTAACAAGAAATGAAAACTCTCCTTGAGCTTATTGTGGTTGTAGTTTGGTTTCGTACTGAAAAAGTTGGTCTACTCATCAGGTAGCTACGAGGTAGAAGTTTTAATCAGACATGCATCACTTTTCAGTTTTCTAAATTGCGACTATTTAAACATCAACTGAATTTTATTGCTATTTGAATAAAATAATGGCCAACTTTGCCCGCAACCCACCGAACAGCAAAATATTCTACGGCGATCCATGGCGATTGGATCTGAATTTCGAATCGAATATATTTTGAAATGTATCGTATTTTTAGTCCATAAAATGTTGGGCATTTACATAAACACAACTGCTATCATTTTAAAGACCATAACGGAATCAACTATAGTAGTAGTAAATACATATAGGAGGAAGTGATGGCGTACCTTGCAAGTATCAATCGAAAATTGTATGTTAGCGTTGATAAGAAGTCATTTAATTTTATTCGAACAATGTACTGAAATTAAAAGACATCGAATACCCTGCGTCACTCTCGTCACTCGCTTCTCTACCAACGATGATCGCTCCTCATCTTAGAGGACGCCCTTACATATTGTGACTGTTTAGAATGATAGGAAATTGTAATTTATCGTCGAAATCGATGAAACCAGATTATTGACAAAGATGATGATGAGAGACCGCTTATCTCAATGCGTTAATGTTATTTTTTATTAAATTTAGAACAGTCAGTAGCACAAGCTTTAAGATTAGTTTGAATTGGGTTGCGCACATTGTGGAGCATATGAGATACCTATTAACCTTATTTGGTGCTTGATGCTAAACCATTTAAATTAGCTACCCAGTATTTTATAAGCCAATGTGACCAAGAAAATTACCCCATTCACCCATAACTCATACACAAAACCAAAATTAAACAAAATACACTAATACAATACACTAAAACGTCACACTAAACTGTCACAATAAATACATTCCTAATTCGCCGGGAAAACCAGAATACTGCCACTGAAATAAAATTCAGATCGAAAAAGGGCAATCTGTGATTGTTCGAATATAATAAAAACATGAAAGAATATTATCGGGTCAAAAATTGTTCTAATCTCTAATCTCTCCGATGTAATAAAAAACAGGCCATAAATCGTAACTTTTCGCGCAAATTTGAATTTTATAATGCATAATCCAAGCTTTCTGGGAAATTTTTGTTAACTTTCTGGCGGTGAATAGAAGTTACGTAGTCTTGAAATGAAGATTTGGACAAAAAAATAGACCTGAGATACAGCAGCATAAGAAACATTACTTTAAATACAAAATATAGAATCTTCAACCCAGGAAACATTTGCTTCTCTATAAGTGTTTGTTCTGATTAAAAATTTACGAAAGTTTGGTACTTTAGAACTAACAAAGTTGTTAGTTAAATTACGTAACAAGTAAAAGGACGGGAGAAGTGGCGTAACAAAATCTAACGACGAAGTGTATGGTAAATAAATTATAAATTTTTAAAATCAATATTTTAGTCTGACCCAGAATATCAAAATTAAAAAAATTGTCACAGGTCGACTTCATCCTATTCCTATATAAATTTTGTTTGTCTAATTAGATTCTAGGAGAACAAACATGGTAGAAAATATTTCTGTCAAAAATCTGGTCGAAAAAGTCTATTAAAAATATATTTCCATTCAAAAAACTCTTTCCAAACATATTTTATTCAACTTTAAGGTGCCTTTACCTATTCAATTTACATGCAATATTTGTTAATTGTTAAACCATATTTTGTTGCAGAGTGTAAAGGGACCTTTACTGTTTTCAGCGACTAAGCAACATACTAAAATTTCACATAAATTCAGTTCGCATTTATATATAGTTAGTTCTCCACATCACTGCGTCCTCGCTCTCTATAGTTCTCCACATCACTGCGAGATCCAGAATTTAAAATCTGCTTAATATGTGAGCGTTTCCCTAGAAAATGAAAGCAACTTTCAGTGAGACCGGTTAAATTAAAAAAATAACGGTGAAACGTTTGAAAATTTTGAGTTCCTTACAAAATTATTTAAATTACAAAGATTAGATTTTGAATTATGTATATACACTCTGAAAGAAATCATCAAACAATTCACAGGTATGCCGCACGTTACCGCAAAAACGGTCATTCAAAAACTTCGTAGAAATGTAACCATTCGATTTTGTTTTGTAATTAACAAAGTGCCAAAAAGTGATTTGGATTTGATTTAATCGTTGATTCAAGTTCCAGTATATAACTGCTGAAGAGAAATCGGTTTAGATATATATAATTCTTACGCAATATAACGAACGAGTTGTAATTAGCAACATTAGGACATAAATTGAACTTTTTTTTAGCCTTGATTTATCTATTTTTTAGATTTATAACTCATTATTATCCCACAATTCCTTCTTTGTATTTGAAGCTTTCATCTTAGGGATAAAACATTTAATACCTAGATCAATGATTCGTCGATATTATCACAAGCACAAAAAACGACGAATCACAGAACTGTACTCGTCCATTTTAACATTGAGAAACCATGAGTTCTAATTTTCTTCGACCAACTCGCAGCATTTCAATATATAACTGAAATATTCAGCGGAGGATGGAATATACGAAACGATTCAGTTAAATCCTCACACACAGAAGTTGTCACCGCATGATCAAACGGTACAAAAGCCCCAGATCCAATATATTACCAGTATTATTCTTAACAATGTTACATTGTTTTATCCACAATGAAAATATTTCAGAGATGAGTCTCATCGTTCATGCTAATATAGGAGTAAAAATGTGATCAAAAATCTCCTATACGAGATACGAATAAATCCTCCGGATTAATAAACCAGAAGGCCAAATGTCGGAATTATTAAGTAAGTCGAAATGAGACTCTTTCAATCCAATTTTAAAGAAACGAACGTCAGTTAATTGTCCCTTACCCGATCTTTAGAGAGTAACAATTTTCAATTCACTTCCTCCGGTGAGCAATTTTGCAGTTTTTCACAGATGTATTTAACAATCATGTCAGGTGAGATGGATGAATCAATACGACTGATAAATTAATATATTTTATCAGGCAACGAAAGAGACATAAAGTGCAAAATTACCATTACATATAAATTGCAACTTTTTCCATTTACATTTGCATAGGTGACATTTTCTGTTAAAATAAAATTATTTGCATTGTCCGCACACCCAGAGAATAAAAATTCAAATTCAAACAAAGTGTGCTTAGAACTTTGCTTTCGAAAAATAAAACTCATGTACAAAATCAGAGCCTTCTAGAGTATAGGAGCCATAATCATTATGACGTATTTTTTAGAAGCATTTTTAGTGGTATACTTTTCACTGATTTCCATATGAATCCATAGTGAAAATGATGTTTTTTAGCTTCAAGTTTTTCAATGGAAAAAGCAAAAATATTACAAAAAGTTTAAATAAAAGTTTTCTACATATCTTTAACAGCAATATACAAGAAGGGTAAATTGCTATTAAATAAATATTAATTGCAGAAATATTAAAATATAATTATTCCTAAAATATATTTTTCGAACGTTAATTTCGAAAAATACATCAAAGTTGGCTCTGACAAATTAAAATAATACTTCCTAAATTTATTTTTAGTTTTAGTAGTGTACGTAAGATGTCTAAAATATTTACAGAAAATTCGAAAAAAAAAAATTATTTATTCACAAAATTATCACATGTTCCTATATTTTGTGAATTTGTTTTGCTTTTCCTACAATTTTTGAGCTTGCAATATCCCGAGGTGGTAATTTTTCTATATAATTTTCTATGTAATAACTGCCATCTATGTAATGTATATTGACTTAATGACCAAACGAATTGTAGTAACCCTTTATTTCAATTTGATCAGAATGCTGCTTTTATGAAAATTTTATAAATTTTAGTTTAAATAAATCAATTATAACATAAAAATGAAAACTGTTTACTTTAACGACATTTATATACGTCGAAAATCAAATATTTGTGAAAATATTTCAGAAATCATAATTTAAAATTTGTAAAGTTTTCTTTTAAAAATTTGTCTTAGGAAAAAAAGTGATTTCCCATATGTTTTGTGTGTTTTACCATGAAAAGTTTGTTTTATTCCTCGTTTCTAATTCCCTTATAAAAGCTTCTTTTTTTAGACTTTGGCTTTGTATAATCAGAGCCTACTCTATAAATAAGAGCCTCCACATTGGCTGTATTTTTTACTAAGCTTAAAATAATATACATAAAATTTTTACTTTACTATGAAACTAAATGGGGAAACGATTGTTTTCATTTACATTTTTAGTCTATAATAATTATGAGCTTTTATATATTTTAATACGAAAATATTCATAAAACATGTAATTTTATTTGATTGAAAAGTCGAATCATGAAAATGTTTATTTCTTAGTGAAAATCGTCTTCAAAAATAAGGTATTTTTGAACTTTAAAGTGTTGTTGTTTTTGTAATATACGTCATAAACTAATATAACTCAAAATTTACAATCAATACAATAATCATCTCTTTTATTGCCTCTATTCAAATTTGAATAGTTGTGATTCAAATTTGAATATTTGTTCTGTTGTGTAATGATCAGCGAATAAGGTTGTTCTCAACCGAATTATTATTTTTTTTTTTCGAGGACCGGGACAGTGCAGCTGGCATATTTCGAGGTATGTAATAGTGTAGTGTGACGATGGGAACAGAATGTTCGAGAGACGGAGAGAGCGAGTGGTTATGAGGAAGAAAGGGGGAGAGAAATATATATAAAGTTTTTGCGCGTCGGGTTTTTTTTTGTTTTGGCGACAGTCGAGTTTTGATCTGGAAAAAGACAACAAGTCGAGGTTTGTCGTGGTGGAAAATATAATTGACCATATTTATGGAAAAAAAAATATATATTGCTCGATTATTGTTAATAGTTATTAACTAGAAAAAAAATTGTTTATTTTTATTAAATAAAAGTGTGAATTAATCAAATTACAAACATTCGGTTCTTTTTTTATTAATTGGAAACCTGTGCGTAAACACCCTAGTGGTGACGCCAGACGCTTATGCGATTGCGCTAATAGCTAGAAATCTCAGATGAATATTAATTTCATGAACCGACAAAAAGGAGACTGTAAAACTCTGGTTATAATTTGTGCACCACCATATATTACACGATCACAAACCACCGTATTTACCATACAGCGCTAAGCACGCGTTGCCTACACATATAACGGGTCTACTAAATCTATGTAAGCACAATATAGCGGAGCAAATACAGAAGCTAAAATACATTTATGAGCGGCGAGGCAGCCAGTTATTTTACACCATAACGGCAATACATTTATAAACGGTCGAACATTCGGTTTCGTGGAACAAATACCGCAACAAACAACACGGACACCACAACAACTTTTTTTTGTTTTCCTTTTTTTTTTTTTTCTAAATTTTACAACTGTTGAAATTTTTCACCACTGCTTCCTTTTCCTTCTAACTAAAATTATTCATAGTTTTTTTTAAAATTTAATTAATTTTTTTTTGATTTGTTGGGTTCGTCGCCGATGTGATGGTGGCACAAATAAATTACCAAAATAAATCTTTATGTTGGCCACACAATGTACAGATAAATATGTGACCCAAAATTTATTTTCACTATTTTGTTATAAAAAATGTGGATAAAATCCACCACTATACTGTGCGCGATAATTATTCAACGGAATTTATTATTTATTTATTTATTAAATTGTATAATTACTAAATTTATTTTATCGTATATAGAGAAAAATGTTTTTTAGAAAATGGCGAGTGTATCGCGTCAAAAGTTGGAACGAGAGTGTGTATATACTTTTGTCTTTTTATGTGCGTCTATATTTGAGACATACCGAAAAAAGAAAAACATGGATTGACTATTGTTGCATTTGCGGCGTATTAAATAGGTTAAAATAAGCAAAAGTCTATTTGCTAAGAATGTTAGTTGCTGATACCGACATAAGATGGTGGTAAAGATTTTGGTTGTTACACTAAATGTGTCCTAGAATTTATTTAGTGTAAAGTAGTGAGTACAGAAACAAACCTAGAATATATTACTCATAGTTGTATATTCTGTAATTGTCACTACTAATGCTGAAAGAGGCTGTTCAAATACAATTATATTTTATAGTCGAAATGGGTTGCATTTCGAATAATTGTAGGGATAAACGAATGTATTATATTGATTGCATGAGTGAGTCACTACAGATTGTTCTCCCATATCGAGCCTAAGCGTGTCTAGTACTATCAATTTATTATTTTTTTTTATGTACATTTCTTGATAGTCGGACTTGTTTAGATGTCGCACCTTTATAAGATTTTTTTTCAGCTCTATCTCTCTTTCTCTCGAATATGCAAACAGATTCAGTTTTTTTTTTTGAAGTGAATTGTTATTTAAGGATAAGTGGCTAGGGTGTGTCTGCATTGTAGGAGTATGGGGCATCATGAGTTGTGGCAAGCGAGAGGCACATGATTTTAATTTTTTTATTGATCTGTAGGGCTAGATGGTTGTGGATTTTTGAATTCCCCCACCCTGACTGATTCCGGGACTTATCAATAGAGCAAACATGTGCCGCCCTCTCAACCAAGCCGTTACAGTTGTTATTTTGAATTTGCGAAGCATGCTAGATTGTTTCGATTTTTTGTTTTCTTCACGCTCATTGTATTGATTTAAGTTTTTCTGTTTGGCTCTTTTTGATTTATTTTAATTTCGATTGTTGCCAATGGTTTTAGATGTGGACAAATCATGACGTCATTAAATTGATTTTTTTTAATACATATTGTTATTGTTGTAGAATGTTTTTTAATTTAAATTCCCTTATTTTCTTTTGATTATTGCTGGAAAATCAGGAAATTTGTGAACTTGTATTTTAAATGAGTCATTGAGTTGTTTTATAGCGATGTTAGAAAAAAATTATTTAACGGGGTTAAACTTTTAATTCATGTTTTTTCGTCAATCGAAATCGCGTTTTTTTCATACAAACTCTATGAAAATAAATGAATTTTCGGTGTTTCTATATTCCTTATTTTAAGTTTATTTTTTACATGGCGGCTCTATTTACATGAAGATGGTTCTGGTTTTACCCATTTTTCTCTTTGCTCTATAAGTAAATTCATTATTGTAGCATAATAATAGAACAATTGAAGTTCATATAATAAATACGGTGGGAGGTATGAGGTACTTTTCTAAACCGGAAAAGCTCGTGCGTATACTATGAAAAGAGATAAAGTAATTAAAACAATAACAGATAGGTACATATTTTATCTTTTCACGCGGTACAAATAATAATGCGATGAATAGATAACAAGACGAATGCTTACGCATTTGTGCATCAACATGGTAATAAAATATAAGTGTACGGAAATTTGGGAAAATACAAACAAAACACTACAATAATGCTAATGTGTAGAATATAAATCGCGTAAATATTCTTATGCCAAATTCGATTTACCAGAAAGCATCAAAAAAAATTGATTTAAATCAAAAAATAACATGGTATTGTTGTTGTTTTTTTGCCACTTTTTGGCAAATCGAATTTGGCATTAGTCAGTTATATAACTTAAAATATAATTGATTTATGTGTTATTTAGTAGGTCTTAAATAATTGTGTAATCTTTATCTTACTGAATTAAACATTTTAATTAATACTTAACATGAATCATAAAAGACCTATTACAAACGTGCGGAGAGCAGCAAGAGCCCGCAGACAAAGCAGGAAAAGGCAACAAATCGAAATTGAGAGCCAAGAAAGATAAACCCGAAGAAATAAAATGACTGATGAGCAGAGTAAAGCTGTTAACAAAAGACAGCGGGAAAGAAGCAAATCAACGAATGATCGATGCAGACAAATTGTATATTAGAAAATAGAATATTTGGCATCTGCCCCCTCGGGGATCTTCATGTAAAATTGATGAAATAGCTGAACATTCATGTGGCGAAATGAACGATATCTGTGGTAATCTTGTGGAGCGAGATATTAAGGCACCGAAAAAATACCTACAGTGTATAGTAAATGTTACAAAGACAAAGTTATTGTTAAAAAGGAGCTATATAACAAAGAAAATAAAAAATATCCTTAATTTTTAATCGACCCGTTTCAAAATACAAATTCGAAATTAAAGAATTTTCAAAATATGTCTGCCAATGTCTACAGGTTTTCGAGTGGGCCGTCTTGCTGCCGAGTACATGGCCAATTATATCATTCTGCCAGCCCATTATATCCAGCTGAGGTCGAGATACCAAAATTCGCTCAAACTTACGTTTATGTTAGGGATGAAGCAACTTATCTGCGAATGAACTTCCCCGAAAATATACCATGTATACCTGAACTTCTTAATCAACTAGATGTTACTTAAGAGAGAATAATATTTATATTCAATCATATGATATATTCAGTGATGAAGGACTTTAAGTCGGAGCAAACGGAACTAGACCTGTAGCAAATGAAGAAGCAATGATTTTCGGGGGAAATTCTGGCGAACCGCCATTTGATAGAGATATTAGAGTTTATTTAAAATCAGAAAATCGATTAGAACGACTTAGTATTTGAGGTGGAGTTGTAGATCCTTTAAAATATCCAATTATATACTCACATGGCGGAAGTGGGTGGGATTTGACACTTAAAACTACAAATGATAGCAATCTCACTCACCTTCAATAATATTTCAACAAAGAGAAGGAGTTAATCAATTTCTACTCTGCAAAAAATTAACTCACCAATTTATTGTAGATTTCTATTGTAAGATGCATTATGAAATGAAAGCTATACGGAACTTCACGTTTATCTTCTATCGGACTTCAATGATAATGTAGGAAAGCCTGTTATTTTACCATCAACACTTTCAGGAAGCCTGAGATATATGCAGCAAAATTATCAGGATGGCATGGCAATACAAAGTAAGAGTGTTTGGCAAACCAGATTTATTTATTACTACGACATGTAATCCTAATTAGGATGAAATTAAAGAACTTATTTATTCTTACTAGATTTAATAGCGCACATCTATAATCTTAAGCTTCAAGAATTTATTATTATCATCTGGTAAACTGTTTGGCCCGTGTACAAGAGAGGACTTTCACATGCGCACATATTAGTTATTCTATCAAACAAAAATTGTACATATCTAGATTATATTGACCAAGTAGTAAGCACCCCTAAAACGAACAAAATATAAAAACTGAAGCGTTCCAAATAGCACAAAAGAAACTTACTACTTTGACCCCATGGTTTGAATTGAACCAGAATGATAACATGCGATAATTAATGGTAAAATTCCATTAATGAAGCAATTCAATACCAAATGCCAAACCAATTTCTGCAATTATTTGCATATATTATGTAGATTTTTCAACCCACAAAACGCCTTATATTTATGGAACAAATATAATGAACATTTAATAAGAGGATTTTAAGAATATTTATCAAAATGATGCAATAGCTTACAATAAGGCTCTTCCAAACATCATGGAAGCCTTTATTTTACATGGAAAAACCTTTTCAGAATTTGATTTACTTGTTTCTAATATTACAATTGAAAGATCAAACGATTATGATATTAATTTAGAGAGAATTTATATTGAAACAATCATTTCTGACTCCGATCATCCTAAATGTTTCTTTATTGATGGTCCAGGTGGTACTGGCAAAATACAGCTTGGCAAAAAATATAAAGCACCCCTATCTATTAGCATTATATATTAATATTATGTCTTTCTAAACAATGGGTGTTAACGAACGAGTCATCCCACCGAATGCGACCCTTAATTATTGAAAATCACCAATTTTTGTTTTGTTTTAGGTTCTTAACAAGAAGTTGTAGCGTCGTAAAATTTTTTTATTTTAGTTTTGTATTTGATCGTGTGCAGTCTTCACATAAAGTGTTTTAAATCAAAAAGAGTTTTCGTAAGTTTTTTGAGAAAAAAAGTGTGTTTGTGATAATTATGCCTAAAGCGTGCCAACTCAGTGAAGGAATAAGGGCACAAATTGTGTTGTTGGATTCCCAGGGTGTAAGCCAAATTAAAATATCCCAAAAATTAAAATGCTCTCGTGGAGCAGTTCAATCTACATTGAAAAGGGTTAAAGAGACCGGGGACTATGCCTATAAACTACGCTCAGGCAGAAATCGTATCACTTCGGTAAGAGACGATCGACAAATTGTGCGCAAATCTCTCAAAAACCGAAGAAAAACATCTGCTGAGATAGCTGCAGAGCATTTAACAGAACAAGAAGTTCACATTTCGGCACGGACAGTTAGAAGAAGGCTCCTGCAAGCTGGATTTAAAGGTTGTAAAGCAAGAAAAAAACCTTTGCTCTCACTTACCAACATAAAAAGTCGCTTGAGATGGGCTCGAGAACACAAACATTGGAATGACGTGGATTGGGCGAGAGTTGTTTGGTCAGATGAATCTACTTTGGAGGTAAATATAAAAAATAATTAGTCAAAAAAAAAATAAAAAATTGTGCTATGTATTTTAAAAGAATTAATAGAGAAATTTATGTTAAATTTGATGGAATTCTTATAGATTTTTGAAACTCCTGGCGCAACCATCGTAAGAAGAAGAGTCGGGGAAGCATACAATCCTGATTGTATAGTGCCTACCGTAAAGCATGGAGGGGGTAAACTGATGGTGTGGGGTTGTATGGCATCATTAGGGGTGGGAAAACTGTTGTTTTGTGAGGGTCCGATGAACAGTACCAACTATGTTACCGTCCTCGAGGCTGCATTGAATGCCTCAATTCGGCAAATCTTTGGGGAAACGGATAGTTCTTCGATAATTTATCAACAGGATAATGCCCCCTGCCATACTTCCCGCGTTACGATGAGTTGGTTTCGAAAAAAACAAATTCGAGTCATGGACTGGCCCGCCCAGTCACCAGACCTAAATCCCATTAAAAATTTTTGGTCAATTTAAAAAAAAAAAATCAAGGATCGCAGTATGACTTCAAAGGAAGACCTCAAACGTGCACTGACAGAGGAATGGAAAAATATATCGAGAAATACCTGCGAAAAATTAGTACGGTCGATGAATAAAAGAGTCCTGGCTGTCATCAAAGCCAAAGGGGGACCTACAAAATACTAAAATTAATAAAATATAAAAAGTATTTCCTAAAAATATTGAGTTTTAATTTTTGTCTTCATTCGTTTTGTAGATACTGCAATTTGGGAGGGGTGCTTTATAATTTTGGCCAAGGCTGTATATTTACCAAACATTCTACTAAGTTTTGTTAGAGGTAATGTGTTTAACGAAGCAAAATGTATTTCATTATCTGGAGCGTCCATAGGTATTGCAGCTATACTTTCAACGGGTGGTAGGACCATATATTCACTATTCAAGATTCCCTTAAGTACCGATGAGATAATATTTTCAAGTATGAAAAATCGAAGTCGTGATTGGAAAACAATTAAAAATGCAAAACTAATCTTATTAGATGAATGCTCAATGTGTCATAAAAAAAAGTTGTCAGCAATTGATAAATTACTAAGAGACATTAAGCAAACCGATAGTCCAATGGGAGGCAAAGTATTTGTATGGGTGGTGATTTTCGTCAAACCCTACCAGTAATTCGTCATGGAACTCGATCTGATACCATAAATTCATGCCTCAAAACTTGCGAATTATAAACTAAATTTAAAATATGTCATCTCAAAACAAATATGAGAGTTCGTAACGACAACGATTTTTCACAGTGGTTGCTAGTCGTTGGTGAAGGTTGAATTAGAACAGCATACTTTTTAGGAACGCTTATTCCAACATATACTGGTTTATTTACGCAAATTAAAAGAGTTCAATTTCCTATCAAAGTGGGCCATATTCCAGAACTTTATATAAAAATCACTTTAAAATCCATTTTCCATCACACCTGTAAAAGGACAAGTTCTATCCAGAATTACATCTAAAAATAATTTTAGGTTTAGAAATAGGCAAGTTCTATCATACTTGGTTATACTCCAGAACTTCATTTAAAAATCATTTTAGAGTCCAATTTTAAATGCACTTGTGGTATTTTATCATAATGGGTTGAGAATTAGGGAAGTTCCGTCCTTATTGGCCATATTCGGCATTGCGGATGTCAAATTTAACTAAAATCAGCTAAGAAATAGACAATGTTTGAAATATTAACAGGGACCTTTCATAAGTCGTACACAATATTTGTGAAAGGTTTGGATCAAATCGGTCTAGTCATGTGGATTTGTTTAAATATCATACATATACTGTACATACATACAAACACTCACTTTATTTTATAGATTGCTCCAACAACATCTCAACCTTAATTCAACCCGCAAGCGACCCCCAACTCAACCCTCAACCCAACCGCAAACTCTTTTTCAACTCAATCCTTAAACCAGAATATAAAAAAAATTGCTCAACTGCTCACTATATCTTAACCCAACCCAAACTCAACTCCGACTCAACTTGAACTCAACCCGCAAATTGACCCCTAACTTTACCTTCAACTCAACCCAAAATTCAATACCCAACTCAATATTCAAACCAGCATTTATAAAAAATTGGTAAATATTTCTATAATCAGGTATTTTGGGTCAATTCGTATGGCAGGTACCCGACCCTTTTGACGCACAGGTTCCAAAAGCTTTTAAAATTTCGGCCTTGACCATAGAAACAGATTGACAAAAAAAATTCTAAATCAAACAAGCCGGTCTCGGGATACACACAGACGGAGGGACATTTTTTTTTTTTTTTGTTGCTTTTTTAGACTCAGGGACTTTAAAAACGTCGAGAAAAATGGTTTTGGACAAACCAAATTTTTGATCATTTTTGACAGGATTTCAATACTTTGGTCTTTTTAGAATCATATATTGCCAATTAATATATAAATATAAAGCCGCAGTGCCATTTATAAAAAAAAACGGTTAAATGCGGTTTCTTTTGCGGATGGAACTTCACATAACAGATTATTATTATTAGTTCTTAAGTTGTAATTTTCATTCACTCAAACACAAATATGACCTCTTCCTTTAAACCAAATCTTATGTGGTTTTCGATTCACCAAAAAAAAACAATCCGGCTCAATGAAAGATGCTCTTTCTGCTGTCAAACTGTTCGATTTGTCAAGAAAAGTCACTCGGTCGAGCAAAATTGTTGTTGTTTTACGACCAACAACAATTTTGCTCGACCGAGCTATCGTAATCACGATTTTTTGGCAGATTTACTAACACAAACAAAAATAGAACTGTCATTTTGAAAGCGTCATTTGTGTTTTGTGTTTTTTTTTTAAGTTTCTTTTTATTTCTATATAAATATTATTATTTACAAAATCACTTTAAATAATTTTCACACAATTTTACTGTTCACTTATAATTTTTATTTCGCACTAAAACACTTTTTAAATCACTTTTTAATTACTTTTAAATCTTTACACTGTCGCTTTCCAAATACTACTAATAATCTTACAAGTTTACACTATCACGTTACAAATTCTAATAATCCAATTTGATCTTGTTCGCCTTTTTATATACACAAACCAAACTTCTAGAAAATTCATGACTTTTCCAGTTAGAATAGTGTAGAAACATTTAGAACTGTTTTATCATGGAAAATTCCATTTAGTACAGTAAAACATTGAGCTATTAGTTTAGCTTATTCTATTACACGCTAGATGTCACCATCACAATATTTTATATTGTGACGGTGACACCTAGTGTGTAATATAATAGGTTAAAGTAATAGCTCAATGTTTAACTGTACTAAAATGGAATTTTCCATGATAAAATTGTTCTAAATGTTTCTATGCTATTCTAACTGTAAAAGTCATGAGCTTTCTAGAAGTTTGGTTTGTGTATATAAAAAGGCGAACGAAGTCGAATTGGATTATTAGTATTTGGTAAGCGATAGTGTAAAGATTAAAAAAGAATTAAAAAGTGATTTAGAAAGTGTTGTAGTGCGAAATAAAATTTATAAGAGAACAGTAAAATTGTGTGAAAATTATTTTAAGTGATTTTGTGAATTATTGTTAGTAAATTGTGTTGTTATAATTTTTGTGTGACATAAACAAATTCGTTGGTGATAAATTGAATTTGTTTTGTTTTATTCACAATCCAGTGATACGAACATTAATTGGCAAGGCAAAAACGTAACAATATGTTATGTTGTTTTGTGAAAAATATAGGTTATGTTTATATAAACGTCGAAAACACACACATAAGATTTGGTAAAAGCCGAATGAAATGCAATTGAAGCCTTCTTTCAATTAGCTTATATAAAAAACAGAAAGTAACTAAATAGGTCTATATTTAAATGGATTAGATTCGTCGCCATTTTTATGTAAGCGGGACCACAAATGTGCATTTCAATTTACTGGGGAAAATACCATAATATTTATACTCAGATTGAACGGAGGGGCTGGCAAACATATTTGCCAATTATATATGTAAAATGTTATTCACATGATCGTAACCTGATGAGAACTTATTTTTAAATTTAATGTAATATTGTTGCCGTGTTTAAGTATATATGGATGTCCACAAAAAGTTAATGAATTTTCATTTTGGAGATTTCGAAGAAATAATCGGATATTAAAAAAAAAAAGTATGTGTTCTTAAATAAGTAAGATGGGGCGTATATTATACTGATCCAAACTGTCTGAAACTTTAATTGATTATTTCACAAAATGCACTTTAATTTCTATAACCCTGGCCCAAACCCTTTAAGAATTTGATTGTTAAAATACTGGCAAGCAGAAATGAAACTTTATGAATAAACTATTTGGAGTATTTAGAGTATACAAGGGAACGTTCGTTTTTCGTGCATATGTCGACCTAAATAAGTATTAAGTAAACTACTTGAAACAAAACAAATTGATAAAAAATTAAATTTTTGAAAATATCTTAATATTATTACATTATTACATTACTAAGACATACTATAATAAGAAAGGTATCCCAGGTGTACCTCATCGATTGTTTCGAAGTTTTACAATGTTAAAGAACACAAAAGAGTCACGTTTATTTTTTTAGTGTTAACTCGCTAAAATAAGGAGTAAAAGCTAACCTGGGGGTACACCTGGGGTACATTCCTAGTAAATAGTATTCTTTCACCCTTGGTTCTCTAAATGGGGGGATTATTATATTTTTTATTTTTTTGCTTGTGAGTATACTAGTATTGTTCGCTTAACTTAAAAAAGACTCGTGTTTTAACTTTATTTTCAGAAAACAACAAACACCTTTACTTTTTCCAAAATTTATTTATTTCTAGGAAGCTTTTCAACAACGATATTATCATTATCAACTTTTTTGTATTTTGTGAGTAAAACAATATGGTTGAAAATCTTCCTGGAAATAAATACATAAACTTAACGTTAAAACATAACATTGTACCTATCCTGTTTGAAAATGAGTGCTAAATAACCTACCAGTAATTATTTATTTTGGCTATTTCTAATTGTCTGTAGTAAGCGTCCTGTTCTCGCCAATTTCAGTTTTGTTAATTAGACGCTAGAAAAATTGTTTCGCCGCATATTTAACCATACAACACTTATCTCTGTAATCGATTTATAATTTAAAGTAGGTGTAATTTTTAGTTTAGCCGCATCAATTTTCGAAATCAATTATGCACTTGATTTGTAGCCGTTTATAGATATAAACATTTTTTTTTTTTTCAAATAGGTTATCCAATACAATCTACCTATTATTATTTCAACTAATCAATTTAAATTAATTCAGCTGTACAAAATAAAAATAAAATACAGAAAACAAAAAAAACAAATCAAAACTTCAGAATAATAGTAATTTGCTCGATAAAACTTTTTTATTTCAAATTTAAACTGTTTATAGTTTAGTAAATTACTTTTTGTATTTTATACATTTTGAAAATATATAGTTTTTTGTGTTTTAATTTTATTACAATTTTCTACTGTCTGTAATTTTATTTATAATATACATTTAGATGGTATAGTTTATAATTTTCACTTAGTACAAAAAAAATAAAAAATAAAAATCATTAAAACTATTGTTGCAGTAAACTACTTTAAAAGAAATGGTAAAATAATCTACATATCTCCCTGCGGCAAATCGTTTAGTCCAAAAAACAATGAACTGCAAAGGGAAAGATGTTGTACTAAATAAATATTCTAAATGTACAGTAGTTTAATGAAAGCATACAATTAAATTTTGTACAAATGAAATATTTAAATTATTTGCTATTTTGACTCCATCCAAATTGAAACAAATCTAGTTAAGATAATTAAGTTTTGTTTTTGTTACACACACATATATAGTATTCACAGCATAAAATGATTTCCATCAGGATTTATCTGTACCTATGGTTTAAGTTGAGACATGGAAAACAAATCAACTTCACAATTTGTTTAATTGATCTCGTCGGCAATTAATTCTAATGGTTATATAGTTAAAATTCGATGATGCTTGGGTGATAAAATAAAAACATTTATTGATATTGTTACAATGTCGCAGAATGTTTATTACGGGTCATTAAAAACGAATTGGTTTAACTTTTCTTTTTTTTTATGGTCTGGTATGTCACACAAAAACATAGAATTTCAAGTATTTTATGCTTTACATTTCACCATTACTCATTCAACCGTTAAATCTTCCTAATGTAATCCTTTTTATGCTTAACTATTTAATGGCTAAAGTAATTTTTCCGGTTTTATTTTTTTGTTTTATATTCATTAACAATTTTAATAAAAATAATACAACAAAAACGTTTTTTATTTTACAAAGTTCCATTCTCGTTTGCTCTACGAAGAAGAACTTTAAATGTTTTATTCTAGCTAAAAATATTCCATTATTTTTTTTTTTTTAAATCCGTCCAGCTTTTAATAGAAAAAAAAACCCAAAAAAAAAAAATTGTGTCCAGAGAATGTGTACACAGAGTAAAGCAAAGCACACAAAAATGTAAATCCAATTTAAATTCAGCAAAAAAATTATAAAATAAAAATTTATTCAAACGGATTTTCTATTAAATAAAATAAATTCCCAGGATAATTCGCTAATTTTTTATTTCTCTCCTCGTTATTTTTTTTTTTTTTTTGGTATAATAGTTGTCAGTTCTTCGTTCGTTATATCGAAAGAAAATGGAAAACTGGATATAATTGAAGTTTGCAACAAAAAAAAAAAAACATTCCTGCGACCAACCTTAAAGTGGAAGACCAACAAAAAGGAATACAAATTTTGATTGATTGGAATTTTCTGTGCTTTGTGTTGCTGTACAAAATTTTTTTCATTCCATTCATTTGTTAATTGGGCGGATTTTTCTGATTATAAATTCGAATTTCAGTTTTTAGCTGGCGAAATTAGGATTTCAAAATTTTTCGATTATTATTAACAAACAAGGAAATAGTCTAAATTAAATTTATTTAATTTCAGAAGATTAAATTTAATACCATCAAAATAAAATAAGTTTTTATTTCATTGAATTTAAAATCGAAAATTTTTTATTATAAAATATAAATAAATAAATTTATTTTTATTGTTGTTATAAAATATAATATTAAATAAAATTTTCGGATTTTGTTGAGGATTATTTTAATATCTCATTTTTATATTTTAATATTATTTTATTGGGTTTCCGTATTAGTAATCGTTTTTTATTTTTTTATTTAATTTAAAGCCATATCACAATAAAATAAAAGGATTTTATATTGATGTATTTAAAACCTTTGACATGATTTTTGACTATAATAAATTGTATCTTTTTTTATCTTTATATTTTGTTTGCTATTAAAAGTCATAATAAGCAGCTATTTTGCTGCATCAGATGATAATCGTATCTGAAAACTTTTCTCCATCACAAAGATGACAAAGTTCTTAGATTTTATTAACTACCATGTAATCACTTTTAGGCGAGCAAATTACACTGTGTAATTTACACAGTTTTTTACACATACATTATCGGTATACCGTTTTTTATCAGTAACGAATAAAGTAACAAACAAGCGAAATAGTAGAGCAGAAAGAACAGACGAACAAATCCAACAAGATAACGAAAATGTGCGTGTGAGCATTTCGCAATTGCGTGCATCTCAATCACAAGAGGCGCGAGCTGAACGAAATCAACAACGAGAATTAGAACGGAGACAAGCGCGCGGGTTCGTAGTTAACACACGCAGAGCAAATGACCGGCAACACCAAACAAGAACATCGACCATTCACATCCGCTTCGTTCATTCGTCTAGAATTCGAGTAAGAGCCAGATATTGAATATTCCGCTCATCCGGAAGTGCTGATTGGTGCTCTGGACAAAGAATATCCCCATTGACATGAGCTCAAATTCAAACATTAGTCAGCCAGAATGTGCTGCGCATCAGGAAAAGTGCAACTACCAGAAATTAAGACACCACCAGAACCATTGAACGGCTTGCTCATTGGCACGGATCCAGATTCAAACCTGTTCCTGAAGTCCATTCGCACATTCACTTCATGCTTCCAAATGTCTTCGTTCGGAGCAACAGAAATAGTTCACAATACTGCGGCAAATAGTCAAAAATTCAATTCAACGTTCAAAATCAAAGGCCAAGTATACCACAAAGTAGGCTCATTGCTGCCAATGCCAAACGAACCACATAAATTTTTACAAATCTACTTCATGGGTGGTGAGGAAATCGATCGTGTGGATGCACGTTGCGGCTACAATAATCTCAATTCGCATAGTGCCAGGCGCATCGTCAGCGAACTGGACGCCCTATTGATTGAGCACAACGAACTATTGAAAATCTTCAAATCACACATGCACGAATTGCAAAGTGACAATAACGCTATTGTCATCAATCCACCGAAATAATCGTGATTCGAAGAAGAACCAATAATCTGGAGTTCATCGCCGACACGGATATTGCATAAACATTAAACAACGAGATCCCGCCACAGGTAATTCATTCATTAGGAATACCATTACTTATTTTGAAATAATATTTATGAATATGTTGTTACAGGAGCCGAAACAAACAAGAAAGTGAGCTCGATGGATTTTTATGCGTATCGTATGATGATTCGACGCGGTCAGGACAACGTCATTCTGCGATGTAATGAGCTGTGCCAACAATTCATGGTCGACATGTACGCGAAGGTAGAGAGCGAACGACTTCGATTTCTACGAAACAATCAACAGAAGCTGCGTGCGGAAGAGTACATTCACTTGCGAGACACTATCATGAGTGACGCGGACATCACGAACTCTATCATTCTACCGTCATCGTACGTAGGCAGTCCATGTCATTTGCAAGAATACATTCAGGATGCTATGACTTTCATGCGCGAGTTCGGACGACCGTGTTTATTTATCATGTTTACTTGTAATCCAAAGTGGCAGGAGATTACATCCTTACTATTGCCAGGACAAAGTGCAATACATCGTCATGACATTACAGCACGTGTGTTCAAACAAAAATTGAAGTCTTTAATGACATAAGTCTTTATTACAGAATTACACGTTTTCGGTCCCACACGTTGCTGGATGTATTCGGTTGAATGGCAAAAGAAAGGATTACCTCATGCACATTTTTTGATTTGGTTAGTTGACAAAATACGCCCTGAGGAAATCGATAGTGTAATTTCCGCGGAAATTCCAGATCCATCTACTGATCAACTACTGTTCGATATTGTTATCCCAAATATGATTCATGGTCCATGCGGTGATCTGGATCGTTTATCGCCTTGCATGGCAGATGGAAAATGTACAAAACGTTTTCCTAAAGATTTCACAAACGACACGATCAGAAATGTCGACGGATATACAATATTTCGTCGAAGAAATACTGATAATGGCAGACAATCATTTACGCTAAATAACAAAAACGCAGACATTGACATTGACAATCGTTGGGTGGTACCATATTCGCCTCTGCTGAGCAAAACATTCAATGCTCATACGAGTATTAATGTTTAATTCTGCAGTTCGGTGAAGAGCTTCAAATACATTTGCAAGTATGTGAATAAAGGCAGTGATATGATTGAATGACAACGACGAAATAATGCGCTACCAATTTGGCCGATACATCAGCTCCAATGAAGCTGTCTTGCGTATCTTTGGTTTCCAAATTCATGAACGGGACCCAGTAGTTATAAATTTAGCCGTCCATCTTGAAAACAGCTAGCGCGTATTTTTCACTAACGAGACAGCAATTGAGCGTGCCATAAATCCACCAAAAACTACACTCACGGAATTTTTCGAATTGTGTAATCGTGCGGATACTTTTGGTGCCTTTGCACGAACACTACCCTATTCCGAAGTAACACGCTATTTCACATGGAATCAAACAAAAAAATGGATGCTCCACAAGCAAGGCACACCAATTGATGTGTGCCCGGCCTATTCAAATCAAACACTTTGGACCGAGTATATACGGTCACTCCAAGGCTGATTGAGTGCTTCCATCTGCGACTGTTGTTGGTTAATGTCACCGGCCCATTGTCATTTCAAGATATACGCAAAGTGAATGGACAACAGTATCCAACATATAATGATGCATGCCTTGCACTCGGCTTGCTCGAAGACGACAATCACTGGGACAATATGCTTGCTGAAGCAGCATTGGGCTGTACAGCAACACAAATTTGTGTACTATTTGCTATAATGTTGACTACATGTTGCCCGGGACGAGCACAATGATTCAATGACTGACGATATATTGCATCGAATTCGTACACGGTGCAACGATCTAACGATTAAATTCAGCAGTCATTTCGGTATGAGTTCGCCAACTCGAAGTACATCTGATTTAATGTACACCGAAATGAATCGTGAACTACAGTACGATACTGCAGAAATGGCAGCGATTGTTACTCGCAATGTCCCACTACTAACTCATGAACAAAAAATTATTTACGACCGCATTATGCTGGCAGTTTCGGCGGGAAAAGGTGGATTCTTTTTTTTGGATGCACCCGGTGGAACTGCCAAAACATTTCTCATTTCGCTAATTCTCGCCGAAATACGATCAAATAATGGCATCGCATTGGCCGTGGCATCATCTGGCATTGCAGCAACTTTATTGGATGAAGGCAGAACAGCTCATTCAGCATTTAAGCTGCCACTGAATATTCCAAATAACCCAGACGCAGTGTGCAACATAAAAAAACAATCGTCTATGGCCACAGTGCTGAAGCAATGCAAAATTATCATCTGGGATGAATGCACTATTGCACAAAAAAATTCTCTTGAGGCGTTGAACAGAACAGTCAAAGATATAAAAAACAACGACAAACTATTCAGTTCGATTCTTGGGATGATTTGAAAAATGAGTTAAAACCAAAAATTTCAATATTCTCGGCCAATAGAGCAACTACAAATACAACTAATTAACGTTCGTCAACATCAACATGAAAGTGTCATCACATATGCAGGTGGAGTAGAAAAGTTGTTGTCTGAGTTAAACGAAGTCTGTATTGATACCGAAGGTAGATTGTGCAAAAATTGTCTTAAATTTGAATTCCAAAACTGCAGTCGAAATCATTTAAGTTTTGCACTAATTCAAAACCGATTAAAATGTCAACTCTATAAGCGGAATGGACATTCAGCAGAAAATTGTTTTAGTCGAAGTACGGTACCAAACTTTAATTCTGCTAGTAAGACCAGTCCATCGCCTAACAAATCCGCTAACAATTTAAATAATATAAGGCCATTTTCAAACACACGCATTGCACCAGGAACAGTTATCTGCGCATACTGTAAAATACTAAGGCATCGTATAAGTTCTTGCAGAAAACGTCAATATTTCAATTCGCAGAATAAATTAAGTTCCGAAACATTCAAAAATGAATAGCCTTCCTTTTCGGGAAACAATATGGGATCCGTTCAAGCAACCAAACTGAGCATTCCAGTTCGGATCCAAGAAATTCCAAAATAGAGTGTTCGAAATCAAAATCAAATCCAGAGTTCCATAGTTCAAATATTTTTATTAATCAGAAAATCGTTTCTTTTGATTCTAATTTAGATCCTATTTCTAATTATTTTACTAAATCTTGTCAATCTTCTTTGGAATCAAATTATTCAACCTCAAATCATTACTTCATTCATTTAACAACCGAAAATCATGATAGAAAATATAGTATATTCAACTGGAACTAGACATTTTAAAATCTAAAGCTTTTTTCTTTTTGATCGATACAGGTGCTGACATCAGCATACTTAAACGGAATTTTATCAAAACCGATACCTTGTGTTATCCTGCCAGAAAGTGTGCTATAAAGGGTATTACGACAGAAACAATCGAAATCTTAGCAGGTTGTGATTCTATAAATATTTAATATTCATTTCAAATCGTTCCCAGTTCCTTTCCTATCTCATGTGCTGGTATTATTGGAAAAGATTTTTTGTCCAAGCACCAATGTAAAATAGATTTTTTTAATTATAGTTTTGAAATCCCATTTAACAATCAGTCAACTATTTGGAAGTTAACCACAAATTCTTGCGTTTCTATTCCTGCGCGTACAGAAAAAACATTTTCACTCTATCTACATATTTGAAATGATATGGATTACATTTGTCAATCACGCGAAATCCAGAGTGAAGTATATGGTATACTGCTAATTCACTTCTGAGGTCTCAAAACAATTTTTCGACTATAAGTCTTGTAAATATAAACGACTATGCTGTACAAATACATAAAACTTAGACGAACTCAAAGTCCTGCAGTTAAATTCGTGATACTTAAAAGTAATTAATCGACTAGATACTATTCAAACTTCCCTTAAACTAGATCATCTTAATTTAGAAGAGAACAATTCCATTCCTAATATATGCAAGAAATATAATGATATATTTGATTTAACTAAAGATAAACTTAGTGCAACAGACGTCACACACCATAAAATTAGGACTGAACCTAATTCCAATCCAATATATATTAAACTATATCGATTGCCAGAGTCTACGAAACTGAAATTTGACAGACAAATTTCTCAAATGTTTGAGGACGAAATTATCGATCCTAGCAAAAGTCCGTGGAACTTTCCTCTGATCGTCGTTCCAAAAAAGTCTACCAGCGAAGGAAAGAAATGGCGAATTGTCGTAAATTTTCGCAAACTAAACAATATCACTACTAACGATGTATTTCCGTTACCTAATCTGATATATTGGATCATCTCGGTAAGTCAAAGTACTTTACTACTATAGACGATTCCGATAGAGAGAAGGCGATATTTAGCATATCCCTTGGACATTTTCACTATAAAAGAATGCCATTCGGATTAAAGGGAGCACCATCAACATTCCAATGTATGATGAATTATATTCTAAGTGGACTAAATGGATCCATCGTTACCGGGCATAATCTAAAAGATCACACTTTAAAGTTAGAGTCCGTTTTTGATTGCTTTAGACATTATAATTTAAAAGTAAATTTGGAGAAATGCTAATTCTTTTCGAAAGAAATAGTATATCTGGGACACATAGTAACCGAAGGTGGTGCCAAACCGGATCATTCAAAAATAAATGCCATCCAAAATTATCCCCATGCCAATAAACCAAAAACAAGTCAAATCATTCTTGGGATTATCTGGATACTACAGACGTTTTATAAATACATTTTCGGAAATCGCGAAACCCTTAAGAAATTTATTAAAGAAAGGGCAACCTTTTAAAATATGGGACGCTTTTTGCGATTCATCATTTTCAAAATTTAAAAAATCTACCCATTTGACTGTATCCAGATTTTTCAGAATCTTTTATAATAACAACAGACGCAAGTGACATTGCCATTGGTGCTGTTTTATCCCAGTCCAAAAATAATTTCGATTTATTAATAGCTTATGCAAGTCGTTCGCTGAATAAGGCAGATATAAAGGGGCCTTTTGAAATAAACTATCCCACAATTGAGAATATGGGTATGGGCTGTGGAAAATTTCCGCCCTTACGTCTATGGTTGACATTTTAAAATTGTGACGGATCATAAGCCATTGATATGGCTCTGTAATTTAAAAAAATCATCGTCCCGCTTGATGAGGCGGCGTATAAGATTAGACGATTTTGATTACACAATCAATCATAAGCCTGGAAACAAAAATTTTAACGCAGATTACTTGAGCAGAATTAAATTAGACACAAACAAGCCTTTGGAAGCAGAAATAAACATTGTGACACGACCTCAGACCAAGCAATACATACAAAATAGTTTAGTCAAACAATTAAATTCTGAATATCAGTCATCAAGGTGTATTCCGAATAGCTGAAAGATTAAAAAGATATTACCAATTAAAAAATTTATTTATTCATGTGAACAATGCCAAAGAAATAAATGTGGGAAATTAACTAAGATGCCCATGTAAATAACATCTACGGCATCGCAACCATTTGAAAAAATATTCTTGGATATAGTTGACTACACGACGACTATACAAGATGACTTAACAAAATTTTCTTTAGGATTTCCAACCAATAATCTAGAAGCCGGTACAATAGCTCGCGTATTTGTCGAGAAATTAATTTGCGTTTTCGGAGTTCCGCAATAAATATTGTCAGAGCAAGGAGCAAATATAATGGGCGACCTCTTTAATGGAGGGTGTAAGCTATTAAAAATAAAAAAAAATTAATTCATCAGCATCCCATCCGGAAACAAACGGAACTTTGAAGCGTTCTCACTGGACTTGGTGAGAATATTTAATAATTTACACTCAGTCAGACGAACAAAATTGGGATACGTGGTTACCTTTTGCAATTTTTACCTTCAACACTATACCGCATACTGCGACTAAATTTATGCCATATGAATTACTATTCGGACATAAACCGGTTATACAAATTTCTTTAATCCGTGAACCAGAAATAGTCTACAATTATGACGATTATCTATTCGATTTAAAATCTCACAAGCAAAATTCTTTCAAAGTAGCTAGATATAATCTGATTACAGAGAAACAAAAATCGAAGGATTGTTACGACATCGTGTTGATCATCGAGCAAAAATATTTAATGTTGGAGATTTTGTTTTATTAAAAAATGAAGTGCGCAAAAACAAATTTTCATCACTATGGCTCGGGCCTTTTGAAATCATAGAAATTCCATCTCATGTCAATATAACATTACGCGTAAACAACAAGTTAAAAATAGTTCACACTTCACAATAATCGGATCAAATTATTTCTGCAATAAAATTTATTAATTAGAAATATAATTTAATTGAAGATGGGTACTCGAATAGATTGAGCATTAAAAAAATATAAATTATTATTGTAATTTATTATGTAATCAACAGGATTATTTAAATCTTAGGGGGTAGGCGTTATGAATTAAATATTATCTATGCTATACTGTATTATTAGTATATAACAATTATTTGAATATTAAGATGAATATTGTATATAAATAAATTTAGCTTTGTAATTGGTATTATAACCCACCTTTATATAGATAATCTAAAAATATATAAAGCAAGTGATTATCGTGTCAGAGGGTCAAAAAATTATAAATATTTTGGTCAGTTCTTATGAGTATAATAATTATTGTGATCAGTATGATACCTAAGTAAAAATTATACATATAAAATTGTTGAAATTATTAAATAATAAAAAGTTAAAAGTAGAAGAGAAATTCGCGATGTTTTAATTAATCTATAATTTTTCAAGCAATGCACAACATTACCAACGGAAGTTGTAACATACTAAAAAAAAATTTGTCGAACAGTACTATTAGCAACAGTACATCACCTACATTCAGTTGCATTTAACACCCTATTCCCGTGGTGTTTGATTCTATCATCATTTTCGGCTACGGTACGAGAAAGTTGGTTTTGGCTATTTTCACAGCTCACTGAGATTTATAATAGTTATTTATGGTATTAGTGAGCAAAACGAGATATTATCCATGAGGGATAAGTTTGAACATCGTATTCAAGAAACATTTTGATAGAGAAAACGGAAAAGGCGCTCATATTGTGGATTCAAGAATTAACTCTAAAACGAATCCCCATTGGCGGAGAATTAATTAAAGAGAAATCTATACGGTTTTATAATCAGCTAAAGAATTTAGAGCCGTCTTATTCATCGTCTCACATTGGAAGCCCGAAATTTTCTGCTAACAATGGCTGGTTAGTCGAGTTTTTACAACGACATTCACTTCACAATCTGAAGATAAAGGGCGAGGCTGCATCCGCTGATGAAACAGCCGCTTAAAATTATTCCAAAGTGTTAGCAAAAATTATTGAAGATGGTGGATATTGCCAGAATCAAGTATTTGATGCTGACGAAACTGGGTTGTTTTGGAAAAAGACGCCTAGCCGAACGTTCATCGCCAAGTCCGAGAAAATTGCAAGTGGTTTTAAAACTGCAAAAGATAGAGTAACATTCTTACTTTGTAGTAATGCATCTGGAGCGAGAATGTTAAAACTCCTTATGATAAATAGATTATTGCATCCACGTGCGCTAAAGGTCAAAAATGTAGTTGAGCTTCCAGTCCATTTCATGGCCAATAAAAAAGCATGGGTCACAACAGCTGTTTTTATAACATGGTTCAACGATTTCTTTGTTCCAGAAGTTAAACAATATATGACTGATATGGGGCTTCCTTTTAACGTGTTGCTAATTGTTGACAATGCACCCGGTCAACCTTGTATAGAGCACCCCAATGTGAAAGTAGTATTTTTTTACCACCCATTACGACAAGCCTTATACAATCATTAGATCAGGGCATAATCGCTGCTCTTAAGAACACTACGTGAGGTACTTTTAGACACATTTTGGAAAAACTTGAAAACGATGCAAAAACCTTGACTGAAGTTTGGAAAAAGTTTTCGATATTGGACTTCATAAATCACGCTGCTGCAGCAATTACTGAAATAAAACAACACACATTAAATGCATGCTGGAAAGCAGCCTGGCCGGAATGTGTCATTAATAGAAGTGCAACCAAAAACCCATCCAATGTTAATAAGAAATCGTTTCGCTAGCACATGGCATCAGCGGAGACGGGTTTAATACTTTCAGTGAAAATGATCTTGCCGAAATGATTCAGGATGAAACCATAAGGGATGATGACATTATAAATTACGTAACAGATGTTACTGATGGGCAAGAAGAACCCGATTATATGACAGAATATAACATTTTTACAGGACTCAATCTTTGCCTTAAATTAGGATGTCATTTTCGTCGCAATCGATGCCAATTCTGAAAGAACTTCAAAATTCCAAAATGGGCTTCAATCTTGTATATCTGGCTACCGAGACATATACAAGCGTCTAGTGAAACAATAGTCGTCACAAAAACTGATCACCGACTTCATGGTAACTGAAAAAAGTCAATTCTAAACGATTGCGAGGTAGTATCTTCAAGTGACGAAAGCGATTTTCAACCAGTTTATCACAAGAAAGTTCGTGTATTGTCAGACTACGAAGGGTAATGGTTATACGTTTTGAAAAGTTTTGTTTGTGTAAAATAAGTACATATGTAAATAAAATATTTAAAAATATTCGCATGTGTATTTTCTAAATCAGATTCCAAAAGGTTTGGCGAGATTCCAAGTAGCTGCCAAGTCTCGTGTCTTGATTTGGTTTAAAAAAACAATTCCTAGTTATTTCGTAAGGTTTTGAGTTATTTGGTACGTGAGACTTTTTTTATGCGGTCCCTATCCACCGCACAAAAACAGATTTGAGTGTATTGCTTATTTTAAAACTTGGTGACCTGATTAAATGAGACATGTACATTAATTATGTGAAATACAATTTTTTTTTTCACATAATTAATGTACATTATTATCCCAATAATTTAATTGGGAGATTTGGTTTTTGCCTGTTATTTATATCGCTGACCCGTTGGATTGATTATGAGATCGACCTTGTGACATTTAACGTACTTGATGTACTTTGCTAGTATCGTAATATACAATCTATATATATAAAAATGAATTCCTGTTTGTTTGTTTGTCTGTTCCAAATGGGCGTTTCAGCCGCTCAACCGATCGTCATGAAATTTTTACCATGTACAAGTTGCATATCCAGAACCAACCTTACGATATTTTGGAAGGGGCTGGACCCTTAAAATTTTTCCACGAAATTGAGTTTATGGGGCTGGTTATATGAAATTACTGACATGTTCGAATCTGAGGGGCCCAGCCCTGGATCAAAAATTAATTTTTACACGTATAGATACAAATATTTGATTAATCCAAAACGACTTCTCAGTCGCTCAACCGAT
This sequence comes from Tipula vernalis, assembly GCA_958295665.1. NCBI lineage: Eukaryota > Metazoa > Arthropoda > Insecta > Diptera > Tipulidae > Tipula > Tipula vernalis. The sequence goes on along the minus strand of OY282559.1, from coordinate 64,868,631 downwards.
CGCCATGAAATGTTTACCATGCAAATGTTGCATGTTCAGGATCAATCTTAGGATATTGTGAAAGGGGCTGGACCCCAGGGTCTAGGGGCCATGGTACAAATTTTTTTAAAAATTTAAATTTTTTTACGAGATAGAGTTTTGGAAAGGGGTTCGGACCTAAGTGTGTTAAGAGTATATGAAATAAGAGACATGTTCGAATTCGGGGGGTCCGCCCCTGGATCAAAAATTCATTTTTACATGTAAAGATACAATTATTTGATTGTTCTGAAATAGCGCCTTAGCCGCTCTACCGATCGTCATGAAATTTTTACCATGTTTAAGTTGTATGTTCAGGACCCAGGTTATGATATTTTAGAAGGGGCTGGACCCCGGGGTCTAGGGTCTTTAGTTCAAGTTTTGTCTAAAATTTAATTATTTTTTTTAAATTTTCACAAGAATGAGTTTAGAAAAGGAGTTATATGAAATTAGTGACATGTTTGAATCCGAAGGGTCCGTCCCTGGATCACGAATTTATTTTTACATATATAGATACAATTATCTGATTGTTCCGAAATGGCGTCTCAGCTGCTCAACCGATTGCCATGAAAATTTTACCATATTAAGTTGCCAATCTTAAGCGTTATTTTTGAAGGGGCTGGACCCCGGAGTCTATGGGCTGCGGTACAATTTTTTCCTAGAATTTAAATTTTTTAAATTTTTTTTTTTTGAGTTTAGGAAGTGGGTTATATGAAATTAATGTTATTTTTGAATGCGAGGGACTACCCCAGGATCAACAGGGTATAAGGGCTGCAGTACAAATTGTTTCTACAATTTAATTTTTTTTTTAAATTTCTTTCGGTGATGAGTTTAGGAAGTAGGTTATATGAAACTAATGAAATATGTATTTGAATATGAGGGGTCCATCCCATGGATAATAATTCATTTTTACGACTTTATGTAAGAGAAACAATTTTAGACAAACTTACGGTGACTTGGCGTTCCACAAGAAATTCCGAATATTTCTAGAAGTTTATTGTACTATTTTGCTATTTGGTTATTATTGTATGTTGAATTGGAACTACAGTAAAACACAGAAATATTTTAATCCTTAACTTCTTTCCCCTTAGAATGAGAAAACATTTAGGTTTCCAATGTTAAATGATTGCTGCACATTTAAATTTAGACACCAAAAAGGATATCTAGCGTGCGATTGTTATACACAAATCATACCTCTACTATAATTGATTTAATTATTCAAATTAATTTTAATAATTTAAATATAAGACAATCTTTCATCACTTTAACTGAAGACAAATCTCTGAACACTTAGATTATCCATACTAATAATCCATTTTTACTGGTTTGACATGTACTGTTTAGTGATATCCTATTTATCATATCCTGTTTTGAAATGTACCATAGCCAGCGAGTTCTAATTTCTACATATTTTCAGAAATAATTAACATTCTATTTTAATCCACTATTGCAACCGGCGGCTTTTAATAAAAATAGTAGTTTCATACTAAACGCCAATATTAGTTTATTACTTTATTTAGTTTATTACTTAAATAATCAATGATTGTTTCATAAAATCAATTCTAGGAAAGGTACTAAAAAATATTGTACGTATAAACTGATTTACTTTGAAACGTACTAGCGTTTTATATTTGAAAATAGCATCTTCTACAAGAAACATCCTTGGATTCAAACTATTGTACGTGTAAAATTGCATTAGTTTGAAAAAACTTCTTTTGTTTTTCGAAATGTCATTTTCAACCACAGTTCGCGGTAAAACGTATCGAAGTGGACGTAGTTTTAATCGTTTTGAATAAATTAATATTAATTTGTGTTTCGGATGCCGTTGTTCTCGATTAGTTAGCTATATTGCAATAAAATAATTGCTGGTGATTATTTTCCAGGTATTAAATATTATTTCAAGTGAATATACATTCTTATTAGATTTAAGTTTTCAGTTTATACACGTGTTAATCTATGATTACTTTTTGATTGTAGATAACATTTGATTTTGCTTAAAAAAAATTCCGTAAAGACATTTTCAAACACAGTTCGTGGTGAAACGTGTTGAACGGAACATTAAAATCGTTTTGATAAATTAATACTAATTTCTGTTTTGAATGCCCGTCATTCCTGATTAATTAGCTACAAGTTTCATTTTTGCTTAAAAAAGCCACCGAAAAAAGATCAATTGGGCAGGTAACTGCAAAGTCGAAGAAGATTAGAGCCGCAAGGGTGGCTGAATCAATCGAACAGCGTGAAATACGACTTGAAAATGATCGAAGCATTACGTCTTCTTCTAGAGCTAATGAAACAACTGAATAGTGTGAAACACGACTTGCAAACGTTCGAAGCACTACATCTTCTTCTAGAGCTAATGAAACAACTAAACAGCGTGAAACACGACTTGAAAATGTTCGAAGCAGGATGTCTTCTTCTAGAGCTACTGAAACCATTGAACATCGTGAGGCCCAGCTGGAAGTCGATCGGTTACGATATGGACGAATAATAGAAACTTTTAGAGGTGATTTAAAGTTAGCAGCATTCAATTACGAGAAAGACTATGATTACAATGTTTCAATTGGGCAAATGGAAAACATTTGTTTGTATTGTCATGCTTTAAAGTTTCACAATGAATCGCCTGGAATATGTTGTTCAAATGGAAAAGTGAATTTTCCTCCTCTGGATGATCCACCTGAACCTCTTCTAGCTTACGTCTCCGGAACTTCTGAGTTATCCAGACATTTTCTACAAAATATTCGAAAATACAACTCATGATTTCAAATGACATCTTTTGGAGCAACCCAAATTGTTAAGGATGGAGGTTTTATGCCCACGTTTAAAGTACAAGGACAAATTTATCATAAAATTGGATCACTTCTTCCTCGCTCTAACAACAAATCCAAGTTTTTACAAATTTACTTCAAGGGCAATGAGGAGGCGGAGACTTATCAACGTTGTGCTATTAGTCCCGGAACAAAACGTGAAATAATATCAAGTTTACAGATTTTATTCCATGAACGCAATCATCTGGTAAATTTATTCAAAACTGCATTGGAGCAAATGCCATCAGATGAATACAGAGTAGTTATTCGAGCAGACAAAACACCGTCTGGTCAACATGAAAGACGATTCAATGCTCCAACAATCAACGAAGTTGCTATTGTTATGGTCGGAACGAATTTCAATCGACGTGATATTATTATCCATAGACAAAATGAAAGCCTAGAGCGTGTTACTGAAACACACAGATCGTATGATGCTCTTCAGTATCCAATACTGTTTTGGCAAGGAGAAGATGGGTATAATTTCAACGTGATGCAAACTAACCCAACAACAAGTGCTGCGATGACGAAAAGGGTTTCCTGCATGAATTTTTATGCGTATCGTATTATGATTAGAGCACAACAATCAAACCACATCCTGAAGTGTCGTCAACTTTTTCACCAATTCATTGTTGATATGTATGCTAAAATCGAAAGTGAACGACTTCTTTTCATTCGCTTAAATCAGAAAAAACTTCGTTCCGAGGAATATATTCACTTGCGCGATGCAATTGCAAATGATGGAAACGTTGCTGACATTGGGAAATTGGTCATATTACCAGCTACGTATACGGGAAGTCCAAGGCACATGCACGATTACGCTCAGGATGCCATGACGTATGTCCTAAGATTTGGACTTCCTGATCTATTTATTACGTGTAATCCAACATGGACTGAGATTATAGATTTACTTCTAATTGGGCAATCATCGACCCATCGGCATGATCTGACAGCTAGAGTTTTCAAACAGAAACTCATAAATCTCATGAACCTCATAACTAAAAATCATATTTATGGAGAAACTCGCTGCTGGATGTATTCTATAGAATGGCAGAAAAGAGGCCTACCACATGCTCACATTTTGATTTGGTTAAAGGACAAGATTACTCCGACTCAAATTGATAGTGTTATATCAGCTGAATTACCCAATCCCCAAGAAGATCCGATACTTTTTGAAATCGTTAGCAAAAACATAATACATGGGCCATGTGGACCCGTGAATCCCAATTCACCTTGCATGAAAGACGGAAAGTGTTCGAAAAAATATCCCCGAAAGATGTATCAGAAAACACAAACTGGTGAAGACGGATATCCACAATACCGGAGACGAAAACCCGATGACGGAGGACACACAGCCACTATCAAAGTAAACAATGTGCATCATGAGGTAGATAATAGCGGATTGTTCCCTACACTCCGTTACTGTCGAAAATATTTAAAACCCATATTAACGTTGAGTACTGCAACTCGGTTAAGTCAATTAAATAAATATGTAAATACGTCAACAAAGGCAGTGATATGGCAATTTTTGGATTTTCGAATACAAATTCACCATTCGATGAAGTCACGCAATCAAATAGGACGTTACATCAGCAGTAATGAAGCTGTCTGGCGAATTCTGAGTTTTAATATTCACGAGCGTTATCCAACAGTTGTACATCTTAGTGTACACTTAGAAAATGGACAACGAGTTTACTTTACGGAAGAAAATCTGTTACAGAGAGCTGCGCAACCAACGAATACGACATTAACAGCCTTTTTTCAATTGTGCGGAACAGATTCATTCGTAAAAACGTTGCTGGATCATGAAGTTCCAAAATAGTATACATGGAACACGTCGAAGAAGCAGTTTTCCAGAAGAAAGCAAGGCACAATTATTCGGGAGTACCCTGGAATACGTGGTTCTGATGCCTTGGGTCGAGTTTATAATGTTTATCCTAACAATACGGAGTGTTATTTTCTGAGAATGCTGCTTCATGAAGTAAGTGGACCAACGTCTTTTCAAGCACTGAGAACTGTAAATGGCGAAGTATGTCAAACCTACAGAGAGGCATGTCTTAAACTGGGCTTACTTGAAAATGATGAATACTGGGATAGAACACTAACCGAAGCATGTCTTATGTGTCGTCCAGCACAAATACGCAAGCTCTTTGCTCATTAATACAATCATATTAACAACATGCACACCTTACGATCCTAAAGGTCTTTGGGAAAAGCACAAAGAAAGCCTTAGTGAAGATATACTTTGGCAAGCACGTAGAACAAATCCCGATATAGAAATACAGTTTTCAGCAGACATATTTAATGAAGCACTTATATTACTCGAGGATGCATGCTTATACATTAATAACAAAGTCATTTCCCAACTTGGGTTGCCAGCACCGACACGCCATGGAAACATTGTGCGTGATAGAGATCTATTACGAGAACAAAATTATGACGTTGGTCAGTTACGAGTTTTCGCTGAGACTCAAAAAAGTCTCTTAGTGGATGATCAAAGACAGGCATACACTAAAGTGATGCAATGCATAGCAAACGGTAACGGAGGAATTATTTTTCTTGATGCACCCAGAGGCACTGGAAAAACATTTTTTCTTAATTTGATACTTGCCGAAGTAAGACAGCAGAATACAATCGGCCTCGCTGTTGCATCATCTGGAATTGCATCCACTTTACTCGATGGAGGACGCACAGCACATTCAACGTTTAAACTACCATTGAATTTGAATCAAGCGGATAATTTTTCTTGCAATATAACACGAAATTCGGGAATTGCCACGTTATTAAAAACATGTAAAATCATTATTTGGGATGAATGTACCATGGCACACAAAAAAGCATTTGAAGCGGTTGATCGTACTTTGCGCAATTTGCGACAAAATAACCGACCAATGGGAGGAGCTCTAACACTACTAGCAGGTGATTTTCGTCAAACTTTGCCAGTCATTCCACGATCAACACCCGCTGATGAACTTAATGCCTGTCTGAAAGCGTCTCATCTTTGGAAACACGTTACGAAAATCACACTATCTACAAACATGCGTGTGAATTTACATTACGATGGTACAGCTAAAACATTTGCCAGGCAGCTTTTGGACATGGGTAACGGGAAATTGCCAAATGACCCTGTAACATGTGAGATATCGTTCCCGCCTAATTTTTGTCAAATGCTGCCATCAATCCAGGACGTGGTAATGAAAGTATTCCCAAATCTGCCAAATAACTTCAAAAATCATGATTGGCTGTGCGAACGTGCACTCCTAGCTCCCAAAAATGACGGCGTTAATAAATTAAATAATGAAATTCAATCGCAACTACCCGGGCCACGCAGCAACCCAATCCGTCAATTATCCAATATAGTTTCTTAATTCTTTGGAGCCACCTGGTATTCCACCACACATACTATTTTTAAAAGAGGGTTATCATTAATACTGCTCCGAAATTAAGATCCACCAAAATTGTGCAACGGAACATGGGTTTGTGTGAAGAAATTGATGCTGAATATGATTGAAGCAACGATTATTACCGGTAAAAGTAAAGGAGAAGATGTGCTAATTCCGCTCATTCCTATGATTCCCACCGATTTGCCGTTTGAAATCACGCGACTACAGTTCCCATTACGCCTTGCTTTTGCACTAACAATCAACAAAGCCCAGGGGCAATCATTGAAAATAGCTGGTGTTATTTTGGAAAATTTATGCTTTTCACATGGCCAACTGTATGTTGCTTGCTCCAGAGTGGGAACGCCAAAAAATGTATTTATTTACACACCAAATGGAAAAACCAAAAATATTATTTATCAAAAGGCTTTATAATAAAAATTATTAACTAAAATATCTGTATATTTATTATTCACTTTGATCTGGTTGAAGGTTTGTAAAAATGGAGTATAATTATTTGGCAATTGGTAACAAATACCAAACCAAAATTAATTAACTATCCTCACAAACAGGATCTCCAATAATATCATTACAAAAGCTCGCCTGGATTCATTGACGGAGGCACCCGTTACTGAATACAGCTACTTATAATTTTCTTTTCATTTGTGATTGCAACTACAGCGATGTAAAGAGAGAATTCTTGCATAACAATCAAGGTATTTGAATTATATACCCCCCGTGCAGCGCCGGGTAACTCAGCTAGTATTTTATACTTCTGATTTCAAGTTCAACTTTTTTGGGATTTATATGCCACATTTGAAGCACAAAATATCGCCTGAATGAATGCAATTTGTACAAACACATACTTACATATTTTTTGAAGAATTTCACTTCGGTTATATAATACGCGACAACGGGTAGGTAGTAATCTAGATTCCGCATTATATAAACGATTGTCAGCAGCTTTAGCCAGTAATATAGAGCGTGAAAGAGCTGCTGAAGAATGAGAAGATATTGATCAATTCGCTGACGAAAATGATAATAATGATAGAGATTATGTCGCTCATGACATACAAGAGTGACACAACTCAAAAAATCGGGTATTTGAGTTAATACGCTAGAAAGATTCGCAATATTCGATTTTATAACCTGGAATAACGACATAATTGTGTTTCGTTTATTTAGCGCAAGAAGGCACCAAATGTCTTTTTTCTTTTTTGATTTCTCTCTTTTCACAATTATACAACAGTGTCACTTCGAAGTTCATTCCGGATGGTTCATATTTTATGAAATAGCAAAACGACACTTTTTTAGTTGTGACAATATTTTTAATAAATAAAACAATATTTGGTTGTTAATATAGTCGAAACTCAAAAAGTGTCACTTTTGTCGAGTGGTGAAAATTAAATTCAAACCAAAAACACGGTTTCATTTTTAGTTGTAACTGTCTTCACTAATAAGGTAAGATATTTACATGAATATTGCTAGTTCTAAGTAAAAAAATGTCATTCTTCATGAAAAGTGACAACAAAATTTATAACTTGTAATGGTTTCATTTTGACTTGTGACGATTTTCCCTATTAAGGTTTAGGTTTAGCGATATTAAAAATCAAAATTTCAAACTAAAATTTGTTTTAATTTTGAGTAATTTCTTTAACCTGTTTAGGTCTTTAGGACTGTTTTCAAATAAATCACCTATTTATATTATTGAGTTTAGTATTATTTAGTTCGGATAACTTATTTTATTTTCAAAGATACTATGATGGCATCACGAGGCAAGATTATGGTAAAGGTAGCTTTACAAAAAATAAGGCTAGAAAATAAAAATTCTAAAAAAACGACCGACAAGGAGGAAATAAATGTGGCAACTGAACAAATCTGTGAATATAAGGCCGGAACATCGACGGGACAAATTAGTGAACAGTGGGAAACGGACAAAACAGTATAAGAAATGGCCCTGAAAATTCGATTACATCGGGTGAAGTCTAAACAAGTGGAAGCTCATTTGAAGAAGATTCAGATGACTCGTTAGACGATCCTAATTTCCGAGGTTCTTCAAAAAGCTCAACATCGTCCAGTGAATCAGAGTCTGTAGACTCTGATATACAAAACTCATCTGCTGTGCTTGACTCCGATATTTCAACCAGGGAACAGAAAGTATTTAAATCCAGATACTCAAACCCAGATGAATGGATAAGAAATAAAGCGTTAATCCTACGAAATAGTGGAAAGTCATACCGTTCACCACACTCAAAGAAAATTATTCGAGATCGACAGGTACGGCCGCCTTGTGGCGAAAAATGCAGAATGAAATGTTCAAATAAAATATCAGAGGAACAACGAGTTAAAATCTTTGAAAAATACTGGGGGATTCAAGACTTAATAAAACAACGAAACTTTATTTTTAAAAGTATTGTTAAAGTCAACCCATCATACCGTTATCAAAAACCTGGGAGCAAAAGACGTCTCAATAGTTCATTTCATTTTGAAATTGACGGAGAAATGGTAAAGGTATGCAAACAATTTTTTAAGGCCACACTTGATATAAATGATCGGCCAATACGAACCGTTATTACAAAGAATGAAATGGGGTTTATCGCTGAAGATTTACGAGGCAAGCATGGCCAACTCAAGAAGCTTGCACGAGAAATTAAGGATGGAGTTCGTAAGCACATTAATTCCATTCCACGGATTGAAAGCCATTACCTCCGTCAACATACCACTAGAGAGTATATTGATGGTGGCAAAACAATTGCGGATTTATTCAGGGATTACAAAGCTAACTGCGAACAAGAACATAAGCCAAGTGCATCATTATCAACCTACACGTATTTATTTAATCATGAATTCAATATTTCATTTTTGTTCCAAAAAAGGACCAATGTGAGCTTTGCGCGGGGTTCATGAATGCAGATATTGAGGAAAAGAAGACCCTTAAAGAACAATATGATAAACATCAATTGGAAAAGCAATTATCTCGTACAGAGAAAGATAATGACAAACAAAAGACTAACGAAAATTACATTGTTGCTTGTTATGACCTTCAAGCTGTCTTACCTGCTCCAAGAGGTGACATTTCCGTCTTTTATTATAAATCTAAAATAAACAGCTTCAATTTGACTATTTCCGAACTTAATAGTGATAATGTTTCTTGCTTTTTCTGGCATGAAGGCGAAGGGAATAGAGGGGCAATAGAAATTGATTCATGTGTTTATAAATATTTGGAGCAGCTATCGATAACACCAGCTGCTCAAAAACAAAATCTAGACATTGTTTTCTATTCCGACAATTGTGCTGGTCAAAAGAATAAATTTACCATCACTATGTATATGCATGCAGTAGCGACTTTTAATATTAAATCAATAACCCATAAATTTTTGATTAAGGGACATACGCAAAATGAGGGCGACAACGTACATTCCGTTATCGAGAAAGCTGTAAAAAAATCTCTAAGATCGGGACCGATTTATGTACCACACTAGTATATACCAATCATTGGTATATACTCATATACCAATCATATACAAAAAAACGAAAAATTTCTGACCGTAAAATATCAGATATAAATGACCTCATAAAATCTAACCATATTCCTAAAACGTATAATAGTTTCTACTCATCTATATTAAATGCCTAAATATTTTTCTATACCCAAGAATAAGTTCAAATTTTTCTATAAAAATGAATTAAATGTGATTTATGTTAATTATGATTAAGTTTTTTGTGTACCTTATATTGAAATAAATGATTTTGTTAAATTTGCTTAATTTACTAGTTGTTCTCTAGCTTAAAACTGTCATAACTTAAAAAAGAATTACAACCCATCGGATAAAAGTAACATAACTTGGGTAGGGGCTAAGTTGTGGAACTATTGCCGCTTGTTTGCCAACCAAACCTCTAAAAATATAACGCAGAAGGATTTTCAATTATGTCAGAAAACTAACTTTGATACAAGTGATAGATTTTTTAACCTGCGACTTGCAAAAGATGCTGATTTCTTAAAGACGAATTATTATTTTTTCTCTCCTGAAAAATTTGTTTTTTTGAGTTGTGTCACTCTTGTATGTCATGAGCGATGTGCCAAACGAAGACGATGCTTCTGGCATTGAGAACAAAATGGTCATTGTGCTCATTTCATCGTAACGAGCACAATGACGACGAGATTTATGGAAAAAAATCAGTTGAAAAATGGAACATGGCTAGTCCTGATACAAAACAAAATGTTGGGAAGTATGTGACCGAAAGTGAATTAGATCTATTTATTGCAATACTTTTGGCTTGTGGTTTTTCATATAGCATGCAGAAGTCAGACGATTTATTCCATATCGTTCCATTTCACTTTCATTTAAGTACCATTTCTTGCCCACTTCGTATTTTTTTTTCCAGATTCCACGAGTTTTTTTTCCATTATTTTTACCTGCGCAGGTAGTTTACATGCGTAAACCACTAAGAACAAAAATAAAAGATACAAAATACGTATAGCTATACCTTCATGTACATAAATACGTTTGAATGCACCACCAAAATCCCAATATTTACATACAAATACATGGTCTGACCAGATGCATGAGGTACGAATGTGACTTTCCGCACATGCGCCTAACGGAGGGTTAAAGTTTTAAAAAAAAGCTAGCAGCGTTTATTTTCACGGTTTATTATTTTTGAGGCCTCATTTATATTTATTAATCTCCACAAACGATTCAAAATCTCATTTGTCAGAATAATTTCATTAGTTAACCATTTTACACCCCCAAACATATGAGTAGTGTTAAATTATATTTTATTTCACATTCTTATCTTAAATACAACATCATAAAAGTGTCAATAAACCTTTTCATAATTTAATTACTTTTAATTTAATCTTTTACAAAATAAAGAGGAGTTCGAAAATAAAATAAATGATATTAATAGTATTTAAGTACTCAAAAATATTTTATATCATTAATCAACAAAACTAAATATAAAAAAAAATAAAAAATTGACGGCATTGTCGTATAATACATATGTACGAGTGTATAAGAAAGTCGTATTAAAAAATAAATTGAAAAACGTACACAGAATACGTCTGATTTAAAATAATTAAAAAAATATTAAAATATACAAAAGAGCTTTTTAAGGGTGGATGTGTGTGGGTGCTTTATATATTCGTGCTAATTAATTTAGAACAAAAAATTACTGCTATATAGCACTAATAAAAAAAATGGTGTGACATTAAATTTGTTTAAAAATAAAATTGAGAGAACTTTTACGTTCTTGCTACTCTACAAAACTAGAGCTTTTCACATTCTTTAGCTTTTCTCATTTTTATTAATGAATTTATGTCATCAAACTTTTTGATATTAAGTTTCCTTTCCTCACTACCAAGTTATTCGTGATATACTAGTTTGGTTGGAATTTATTTCGATAGTAGGTAGTTACACTTTATTCGGTTGTGATTTATTGTGTGGACTGTGTTGTGCACTAAAAAAAAAACGCTACAACGATTTATAATATTATTAATGTTTGATAACGGTAATTCTCTATGCTGTAATATTAAAATGTTTTTTTTTTTAGAAATTTGGGTCTGTTGACCAAAAACTTTTTCCTGTGCGGGCGCGCGGTGTCGTATTATTATTATTAGACATAACAAAATTAGGGTTGATAAATTTACATAGAAAATTATAAATATTTAACTTTTGCCGTTTTTAAAGTCAGCTCAAGGGATAATCGCTTTTGGCGCGATACATTCGCTGTACCTCAATATTTTTTTATTTTTTTTTTTTGGTTGATAAATAATTTAAACGTCAAAAGTATTGACTTTTCTTGGAAAAAAAATCTCACTCCAGGAATAAAAAGAAATTAGATTATTTTTTTGTTGTGCCGGTAGTTAATTTAAAAGCGCCCAACACAAAAAAGGAAAAAAAAGCTTTCAAGAAATGTGAATATAAAATTACGTTTAGATTTGTTTTCTCTATTTTACTGGAAAAAAAACAACTTTTATTGATCAAAATGCCTATGACCTAAAATATTTGTTATAAATACATAATATAATCAAGGTTTTGACATACATTAAACATAGAATAAATTTATATGTATACACACAGTATACAACTTTTTTTATTGACACGCGATCAAATGCTACATAGAATTATTTGTAAACTGTTGTAATATTTAAACCAAATTTTTTTTTTTTTTTTTTTTTTTTGTATTTTATTGTTCATTTACAATAATTTGGAGGGTAAGTACAGTGAATGGAATAACGGGTTGGTTTAAAAGACGCTTACATAAATCGTAAAATGTATTTCTTTATTTTTTATTATTTAATTATATTTAATGAGGGATGTAAAAAAATTACATAAATTATAGTATACATTAAATTTTAATCTCCACCGTAATCGTTCAATCAACAGTGTAATGTAGCATTTGTGTATATATTGGTTGTTTCTTATTATTCGTATTTAACTAATTTGTGCAATTTAATGATCACAAATTAAAATATTTACATGATTTTTATGCTTTCAACGATTTTTTTATTATTTTAACGATTTAGGTATGAGTATATTTAATTAACATAATTGCATGTAAACACAACAAATATGTACATTGTGTTTGTGGCTGAAATTACATAACACACATATGTAAATTATTTATAATAGTTCTCTTATTGTTACCCAACATGAAACAACCTTTGCCGAAGGATGAATGACTGATCGGAACATAAGACTTTAGAATCAGGACATCTTTCCTCATGTTTCAAATCAACCTCACCTCAAAACAGTAGAGAAATAGGAAGACAAGTCTGGCAAATAATTAGGTGACACATGATAAACCTAAACCGTTCACTAAACAGCTTTAAAAATCAAACAAGATTTTAATGTCTCTTGATGCATTATACAGTTAATATTTCATTCCTAAACTCATCTACTATTTAAAAGACAACTAAAGATTTTCTAAAATCAAAGTTTTTTACACAATACCCTGGTAGTAAAACTTGACGCGTTTTAATTGTTTTTTCTTGTACATAAAACTTAATTTTTGTAAACAATTTCAGACAATTTACTCTTTCATCGATAGAGTCGGGAATTACGGTTTTACTAGTAAATCTCCTAGTGGCTCAAAACTAAGCTATCTACAGAACACATCTTAAGAAGAAAGATGAGAACGAAATGGCGAGGAAGATCAAATGACATATTTTCTTTAAAAGTCATAACAAGATCTTATGTTTCAAAAACAAGTTTTAAGCTGTTTAAATAATATTTAAATGACAATGTATGTTCTTAAACTGTTAAATAAAATAACATTACATTTACAGATTTTGAAAGACAAAAATATACTGTTAAAGTTAGCCGAAAGTACCAGCCGAAAGTGAAAAATCGATAATGCAGATTTCGTTAATCCAACCGAAAGTAAATTAAAAATATATGGTAATGCAGATTATCTAATCCCAGCCGAAAGTTTCCAGAAGGAAAGTAAAAAGTAGTAAGTAATTAACATTCCAGCCGAAAATGAAAACTTTTGTAGTTATCAGCCGAAAGTAAATAGGATACATGGATTTAAATAAAACATTTTATAAATAGTTTAAAGTGTAAAACTTTCCTTAACCTACTCGTAGAAAATATCGGAAAATCAGAAGAATCTAGAGTGTATATCTGAAGTTGAATCGTTTTTATCTCATTTATCAATAGCTATCGCAGGAAAAAATTCTGTTCAAGTTTCCCGTAGGAAATATCGGAAAATCCGATTTTCCAAAAATCATTAGAAAATTTGTATAAAATCAGCCTCTAGAGTGTTATGTCTGAAGATGAATTGCATTGATGTGACTGGTCAATAGCTATCGCATAAAAAAATTCAATTCAAGTTTCCCATTGGAAATCTCGGAAAATTCAAAAAAGGTTCCAGCCGAAAGTAGGAAATGGATGAATAATATCGGCCTCTAGAGTGCTATGTCTAAAGATGGATTGTATTGGTGTAACTTGTCAATAGTTATAGCAGGAAAAAAATCAGTTCAAGTTTCCAATGGGAAATCTCGGAAAATTCGATTTTCCAAAAATCATTAGCAATAATTTGTATAAAATCAGCCTTTAGAGTGTTATGTCTGGATATGAATTGCATTGATGTGACTTGTCAATAGCTATCGCAGAAAAAAATTCAGTTCAAGTTTCCCGTGGGAAATCTCGGAAAATTCTATTTTCCAAAAATCATTAGAAAATTTGTATAACATCAGCCTCTAGAGTGTTATGTCTAGAGATGAATGGCATTGATGTGACCTGTCAAATCTCGGAAAATTCAAAAAAGTTTCCAGCCGAAAGTAAGAAATGGATGAATAATATCGGCCTCTAGAGTGCTATGTCTGGAGATGGATTGTATTGGTGTAACTTGTTAATAGCTATCGCAGTAAAAAATTCAGTTCAAGTTTCCCGTGGGAAATCTCGGAAAATTCGATTTTCCAAAAATCATTAGCAATAATTTGTCTAAAATTAGCCTTTAGAGTGTTATGTCTGGATATGAATTGCATTGATGTGACTTGTCAATAGCTATCGCAGAAAAAAATTCAGTTCAAGTTTCCCGTGGGAAATCTCGGAAAATTCTATTTTCCAAAAATCATTAGAAAATTTGTATAACATCAGCCTCTAGAGTGTTATGTCTAGAGATGAATGGCGTTGATGTGACTTGTCAATAACTATCGCAGGAAAAAAATTTAATTCAAGTTTCCCATTGGAAATCTTGGAAAATTCAATTTTCCAAAAATTATTAGAATAATGGTATAAAATCAGCCTTTAGAGTGTTATGTCTGGAAATGGATTGCATTGATGTGGTTTGACAATGGCTATCGCAGGAAAATAATTTAGTTCAAGTTTCCCATGGGAAATCTCGGAAAATTTGATTTTCCAAAAATCATTTGCAATAATTTGTATAAAATCAGCCTGTAGAGTATTATGTCTGGATATAAATTGCATTGATGTGACTTGTCAATAGCTGTCGCAGTAAAAAATTCAGTTCAAGCTTCCCGTGGGAAATCTCGGAAAATTCGATTTTCCAAAAATGATTAGAAAATGTGTATAAATTCAGCCACCAGAGTGTTATGTCTGGAGATGGATTGCATTGATGTGACTTGTCAATAGCTATCGCAGAAAAAAAATGCATTTCAAGTTTCCCGTGGGAAATCTCGGAAAATTCAAAAAAGTTTCCAGCCGAAAGTAAGAAATGGATGAATAATATCGGCCTCTAGAGTGCTATGTCTGGAAATGGATTGTATTGGTGTCACTTGTCAATAGCTATCGCAGGAAAAAAATCAGTTCAAGTTTCCAATGGGAAATCTCGGAAAATTCGATTTTCCAAAAATCATTAGCAATAATTTGTATAAAATCAGCCTTTAGAGTGTTATGTCTGGATATGAATTGCATTGATGTTACTTGTCGATTTCCTGTGGGAAATCTCGGAAAATTCTATTTTCCAAAAATCATTAGCAATAATTTGTATAAAATCAGCCTGTAGAGTGTTATGTCTGGATATAAATTGCATTGATGTGACTTGTCAATAGCTATCGCAGTAAAAAATTCAGTTCAAGCTTCCCGTGGGAAATCTCGGAAAATTCGATTTTCCAAAAATGATTAGAAAATGTGTATAAATTCAGCCACCAGAGTGTTATGTCTGGAGATGGATTGCATTGATGTGGCTTGTCAATAGCTATCGCAGAAAAAAAATGCATTTCAAATTTCCCGTGGGAAATCTCGGAAAATTCAAAAAAGTTTCCAGCCGAAAGTAAGAAATGGATGAATAATATCGGCCTCTAGAGTGCTATGTCTGGAAATGGATTGTATTGGTGTCACTTGTCAATAGCTATCGCAGGAAAAAAATCAGTTCAAGTTTCCAATGGGAAATCTCGGAAAATTCGATTTTCCAAAAATCATTAGCAATAATTTGTATAAAATCAGCCTTTAGAGTGTTATGTCTGGATATGAATTGCATTGATGTGACTTGTCGATTTCCTGTGGGAAATCTCGGAAAATTCTATTTTCCAAAAATCATTAGCAATAATTTGTATAAAATCAGCCTGTAGAGTGTTATGTCTGGATATAAATTGCATTGATGTGACTTGTCAATAGCTATCGCAGTAAAAAATTCAGTTCAAGCTTCCCGTGGGAAATCTCGGAAAATTCGATTTTCCAAAAATGATTAGAAAATGTGTATAAATTCAGCCACCAGAGTGTTATGTCTGGAGATAGATTTAATTGATGTGACTTGTCAATAGCTATCGCAGAAAAAAAATGCATTTCAAGTTTCCGTGGGAAATCTCGGAAAATTCAAAAAAGTTTCCAGCCGAAAGTAAGAAATGGATGAATAATATCGGCCTTTAGAGTGCTATGTCTGAAGATTGATTGTATTGGTGTAACTTGTCAATAGCTATCGCAGGAAAAAATCAGTTCAAGTTTCCAATGGGAAATCTCGGAAAATTCGATTTTCCAAAAATCATTAGCAATAATTTGTATAAAATCAGCCTTTAGAGTGTTATGTCTGGATATGAATTGCATTGATGTGACTTGTCAATAGCTATCGCAGAAAAAATTCAATTCAAGTTTCCTGTGGGAAATCTCGGAAAATTCTATTTTCCAAAAATCATTAGAAAATTTGTATAACATCAGCCTCTAGAGTGTTATGTCTAGAGATGAATGGCATTGATGTGACTTGTCAATAGCTATCGCATAAAAAAATTCAATTCAAGTTTCCCATTGGAAATTTTGGAAAATTCAATTTTCCAAAAATAATTAGAAAAATTGTAAAAAATCAGCCTTTAGAGTGTTATGTCTGGAAATGGATTACATTGATGTGGTTCGACAATAGCTATCGCAAGAAAATAATTCAGTTCAAGTTTCCCATGGGAAATCTCGGAAAATTTGATTTTCCAAAAGTCATTAGCAATAATTAATATAAAATCAGCCTGTAGAGTGTTATGTCTGGATATAAATTGCATTGATGTGACTTGTCAATAGCTATCGCAGTAAAAAATTCAGTTCAAGCTTCCCGTGGGAAATCTCGGAAAATTCGATTTTCCAAAAATGATTAGTTAAAATGTGTATAAATTCAGCCACCAGAGTGTTATGTCTGGAGATAGATTGCATTGATGTGACTTGTCAATAGCTATCGCAGAAAAAAAATGCATTTCAAGTTTCCCGTGGGAAATCTCGGAAAATTCAAAAAAGATTCCAGCCGAAAGTAAGAAATGGATGAATAATATCGGCCTCTAGAGTGCTATGTCTGAAGATTGATTGTATTGGTGTAACTTGTCAATAGCTATCGCAGGAAAAAAATCAGTTCAAGTTTCCAATGGGAAATCTTGGAAAATTCGATTTTCCAAAAATCATTAGCAATAATTTGTATAAAATCAGCCTTTAGAGTGTTATGCCTGGAGATGAATTGCATAGATGTGGTTTTTCAATAGCTATCGCAGGAAAAAAATTCTGTTCAAGTTTCCCGTCAGAAATCTTGGAAAATTTGATTTTCCAAAAATTATTAGAAAGTTTTATAATACCAACCTCTAGAATGTTTTGTCTGGAGATGAATGGCATTGATGTGACTTGTCAATACCTATCGCTGGAAAAAAATTTCAGTTCAAGTTTCCCGTGGGAAATCTCGGAAAATTCAATTTTCAAAAAATTATTAGAAAATTTGTATAAAATCAGCCCCTAGGGTGTTATGTCTAAAGATGGATTGTATTGATGTAACTTATCAATAGCTATCGCAGGAAAAAAATTCAGTTCAAATTTCCCGTGGGAAATCTCGGGAAAATTGATTCTCCAAAAATTACTAGAAAATTTGTATAAAACCAGCCCCTAGATTGTTATGTATGGAGATGGATTGCATTGATGTGCCTTATCAATAGCTATCGCAGGAAAAAAATTTAGTTCAAGTTTCCTGTGGGAAATCTCGGAAAATTTGATTCTCCAAAAATTATTAGAAAATTTGTATACAATCAGCCTCTAGAGTTTTATGTCTGGAGATGGATTTTATTGATGTGATATCGCAGGAAAAAATGCATTTCAAGTTTCCAGTGGGAAATCTCGGAAAATTCAAAAAAGTTTCTAGCCGAAATTAGGAAATGGATGAATAATATCGGCCTCTAGATTGCTATGTCTGGAGATGGATTGTATTGGTGTAACTTGTCAATAGCTATCGCAGGAAAAAAATTCAGTTCAAGTTTTCCATTAGAAGTTTCGGAAAATTTGATTTTCCAAAAATTATAAGAAAATTTGTATAAAACCAGCCTCTAGAGTGTTATGTCTGGAGATGAATTGCATTGGTGTGACTTATCAATAGCTATCGCAGGTAAAAAAAATATCAGTTCAATTTTCCCGTGGGAAATCTCGGAAAAATTTATTTTCCAAAAATTATTAGACAATTTTATAAAACCAGCCTCTAGAATTTTATGTCTGGAGATGAATTGCATTGATGTATCTTGTTAATAGCTATCGCAGGCAAAAAATCAGTTCATGTTTACCGTGTGAAATCTCGGAAAATTTGATTTTCCAAAAATTATTAGAAAATGTGTATAAAATCAGCCTCTAGAGTGTTTTGTCTGGAAATGGATTGCATTGATGTGATTTGTCAATTGTTATCGCAGGAAAAAAATTCAGTTCAATTTTCCAATGGGAAATATCGGAAAATTCGATTTTCCAGTATTTTAAATTCAGCGATTTCCCACGGGTAACTTGAACTGAATTTTTTTCCTGCGATAGCTATTTACATAGTCAATAACATAATTTGCATTATCGACTTCTCACTTTCGGCTGGAAACCTACGGCTAACTTTAACAGGGTGACAAAAATGTTCCTAGTATACCAAATATTTCAACTGTGCTGTGAATGACAAGATATATCTCCAGATTATCGGCAAAGAACTCAAAATCACAGTACTTTAACATTTGACAAATATTATCAATGTTAAACAAGACACAATTGTGGTATGTGTAGTTGGTATTGTATAATATGATACAATATATGTCAGCCCAAAAAAATTATTATCATGACAGAAAAGTTTTTCACGACACACTTTTAGACCAAAAATAAAGACATCATGAGAAACATGTAAGGATAGTTATTCTCGTATGAAGAACTTTTAAAACTTTCACGATTCAACTGTGTATTTTTTTTTTAATCTCCTCTATTGTTGTCATGGTCAAATACGGCCGTAAAGTGTCGTGAGTAGCGTTGAAAAATTTCCAATATTTTTAAATTTGGTAATGTTACCGATAATATTACCGGTAACACGGGTAACAAACTTTTTATTCAACATTTTAATTCCAATTTGTTCCAAAGAAAACTAGTAAAATTTTTACGTCTGGTACAAACATAAAGCTTATAATTCTTTCAATTATATTTCATCCTCTTCAAAGTAATCTCCTTCGGATACAATAAACTTATGCCAACGTTTTATCTAGTGTTCGAAACAGTTGTTAATGTCTATTGAACGGTAAAGTGTCAAAAGGATGTCCCCGAAGCGGTTTCTTGAGTTTCAGGAATAGCCAGAAGTCAAGCGGAGCTAAATCAGGCAAAGGGTATTTGCGAAACAATATGGGTCGAATTTTTTGCCAAATACTCACGTATAACCAATGCAGTGTGAGACGGCGCATTATCATGATGCAAAAACCAAGAGTTTTCTGCCCAAAACTTGCGTGATGTCAACAAACAAGGTCTCTAATTGTCAGTTGACGCGTTTTAAGCACCAAATCCCTGAGTTCCTTGATGTGGCGTTCATCGGTAGACGTCGAAAGACGGCATGGTCGTCTTTAACGCCTACAGTAAATAATAAGTTTTACGTAAATATGAGTTTATGATCAATTAAACTCTTTAATCAATGTATGGTTCAGCTCCGCCGACGTATTTATCATGCTTAGCGTCAACATCATCCATACCCGAATTATTCTTACTTTTCTCCAAATAATCCTCTTCTTCCAGCGAATAATATTATGCAGCTTCATCCATTAATAATAATTTGTATTTGATCGACAGGTTTAAGGCGTGCAAAATGTACGTTAGTTTTCCTGCACGATCAAAAGTCAATGAATCACGTGTTGAGTATGTGTGTGTAAAACCATAGGTACTGAATGTGCTTTCCATTGCAGCTCTCGATGCAGGCAGGCCCAAAATATCAACCGCCAAGCACTTAAAGATGAAGTACAACACACTACCCCCAACCAAATTTCATCAGAGAGCTGCTCACTTGCAACCACAACCGGTCGTGAAAAAAATTCACTTCGAACATTGTAATACGGCAAAGACTCATATATTTTGTTGCCCTTCAATTTTTTGTCTTTATATTTTGTGGGAAGCTCTGCGACATTAAAAATAAATTCAGTCGCTTCAGATTTCTGTGATTCCGAAAACTCTTTTCTCGAATAGCTGGTTCAAACAAATTTGAGAATACTTATAAGTTCTTCGTAATTGGCGCATTTATTTTGTTCAAAAGTTTGTTTTATATTAACAAAACAGTACCCCACTTAAGACAAAACAGCAAACTCTTAAAAAAAGATGGTCATTTAGCAATCGGTGGTAGTTAACAATTTCGAATAGAAGATCATAGATGCCTTCATAACTAACTTTACTTCGTTTTCAATAGCCAGCGCCGTCGCGGCATACCTGATGTAGTATTAATATGTAGATGGAATATAGCATGAAAACCATCCGTACGACTGACTAAAAATTTCAAACTGTTGGTAGACTGAATCTTAAAGATATCGATAATGAGCAAGTTAAGTCCAAGGCAGATGCACCCATACTCAGTAATATAGGGATAGTTTTATTGCTCGTTCCATTGTCAGTAATAAGTATAATAAATTTATAAATCTCGACGTCTTTTAACACCGCTTCAACTTTCTCGAAAATCAACTTTAAAAGCCAAATGTCAATTTTCCTTAGTGAGTAGATTTATAGAAAAAGGCTTTGGGTTTATTGTATTGATGACATAATTTGTTATAGAGTCCCTGCGTCTGTTCGACCAAGCATCGGTCTGCAACGTCAGATGCGCCGGAAATTTTTGGTAAGACTCACCCTTCGACGCGATGGTATTCAAGGCCCATCAATTGATTGGAAAGCTGGTATCTCGAAGGAAGTTTATAGAACGGTCGCAATTTCTTGAACAAATCAATACAAGTCGACTTTATAGTTGAGCCTAATGGAGCACCAGAAACAAAAACTGCTCATTGTATTTTCTGAATTTGGTGCTAACAATACCGGACTCGAGAATAAACTATGTTAAATAGCGAGGATTAAATTAAATAGGACCCATGAAGATTTGCGGCCACTATGCCACCTCTCATAACAAAATTCTGAAAAAATCCTGATTAATAGCAATTAATAGGTCTAACAGAAAATCATCATGAGATTGGTAGTAACATACAGGACTTGAGAAAATGTTCAGTTGAATTACGAAAATCAAATTAAATAGGATCACGAGACTTTGCGGCCTGATTTGATCGTGTTATCTCCATAACAAAATCATGATAAAAATTCCAGAGTACTGGCAACTGATAGGCCTAACAGAAAATCATTATGAGGTATACTCAGCTGAATTGCGAATATCAAATTAAATATAATTCACGAGTTTATTCCGCTTTCATTGCAGAAATAATCAGAATACGGTTTTCATACTAGCACCCAACTTCCTTGCAGAATCGGGAAAGAAGACGATTGTTAAGAGCGTAATTATTGGTAAAATGTATCGCAGTTACGAGCTCTTTCAAAACTTTATTTAGGTCCGGGCAATTTTATTAACCCTGCAAAATTAGATCGCAGGAATAAAATTCGGAAAATTTGTATGGACTTTCCGACTTAAATTCGGAAAATGTTGGTGGTTTTTTCGAATTTAATTAACAGAACAAGCGTAATTAAGGTCGGAAATAGGCTTAAGAAAAAAACCAATTAGTTTCTTAGTTTAATTCCTTAGTTTTTGAGAGTCTAGCTCCGTTTTATTGCGTAATAAACTCGGAAACATACGATTTATTGATCCTCAGAATCCGACCGTATGGAACCTTAGAATCGGAATTTCAGAGTTTAATTCAACTTTTTCTGTGGAATTCCAATAGCAAATATTGCCAAGTTTTATTCTAGTTTTTAACGATACTACTTGCTGCAACCTTATTGCATTGACTCATTCGAGAATCTCAATGCGCTGTTGTTCGCCCTTCCAGTGATCCACTAAACAAATCTGCTTGTGGGAGCGAGCATCACAGGAGTATCGAACATAGATTTATGAAGGAATTTTCCTCCTCTAGAATATTTCCCCCTTTATTTTGATAGATTTTTTTGACGGTTAATTCAAACTTTTTTTTTTTTTTTTTTTTTTTTTTTCACTACGGCCAGAAAACTAAACAAGTTCTCAAAAGGTAGAGATTCGGAAAAATTGGCATAACTTTTAAACTAAACCAAATATTTTCTAGCAGTTTACAGTGAATGATATTAGATATTCGTAGCTATTACACAATAAAATTTTAAAGTTTTTGTAATTGTAGATTTTTACAGGGAATTTTTCGAAGTCAACATTTTTTTGGAAAACTTCAAATAATTTCTAAGTTTGCCTAATGCTTTAGCGCAAACCGTAAGTGTTGGATACCAAATTGCTTCACTATAGACGCTTATAAATGTTCTGATCTCAAATCTGTAAAATATCTTTATGTAATTTATCCATAAACAAACGTCTTTTTATAAACTAATTTTGCACATTTATTAAAAGTTAAGCTGTGTTTGTGATGTCTGTGGTTTCGACAATTCGTGTTATATTGGGTGCCTCTGAAAATCGCGAATTTTTTAATAAAATGAAATTTTTTGGAAACTATAGAAACGATGTTTATATTTGTATTTTTCCCAATAAAATATCTCGGTAACTCCATTTGGGCTCGCGGCCCCTAGTTTAAGTATCGCCCTAATTTTGACAAAAATAAAATTTGAACCTTCCGGACTTTATTAATTTTGGAAACGATTTATATTACTGTTGAAGTATAAAGTTTGTTGAAAGGTTATCGATTTTGAATGTTAAATTGTCCAATTCTTTTTTTAAACCAATATCGGGCAGCTGTCAAATCGGGTGTCACTGAAAAAAGTGTTGCCACTTTATAGTTCTACACCTCGAAATGAAAAAGCCTTTAGTATTAGTAACATTAAATTACTTGACAAATACATCGACATTTATTCGAATTTTCGGAACTTTTCGAAAAATTGGTGGGTTTTCTAGATTTTTACAGGATTTCCGAAATTCTTCAAAAATATCCAGATTTTTCGATATTATTGAAATGGTTTGAGATCAATCGAGATTCATATAATATAAATCTTATTCGAATTTTCTTGGGGTATTCGGGATTGTTCCGTGGTTTATTCGAGATTTTTAAATATTTTCAAATTTATTCGATTTTTATACGGCAATGTTCTGCGCTTAGCTTTGAGTTGCACGAACTTGCACAGTTACATTTATAAATCTGGATCGTGATATTTATTAGATTTTGTGTGATTTCGATATTTCTGCAATTTCCTAAGTTATTCAAAATTATTCAAGAATGTCTAGGTTATTTATATTTTACATGGCGGTGATTAGCGCGTGCAAGATTTCCTTTCAGGAAATTCTCGATATTTTTCTAATTATACTCAAAGCATGTGATGCTTTATCGTTATATTTAGTATCAACAAAGCTTTGAGATGATTGCAAGAAATTTCATTTTGATTGAGGCCATTGAACTGAATCACGTGCTGCTTCGTACTCGCGGGAAGAAACACATTTTTAACAAGGCACAAGAAGCAGGTTTAGGGGCCCAAGAAACATTTTGCGGGGGGCCCGAAATTTGTAGTTACGCCATAGGCGTTCATTCATCTTTATTTGTTCTAAATCGAATGAATATTAAACTACTTTTTGGTTTAAATTTTCCACCGAAAATATTTTTTTACTCAAGAATCCTAACTAAGCTTAACTATTACCATTCGACCAAAATATTTATTTTAAAGTAAATCGGTCCCCAAAGTGTAAATCAGCAAGTTGTTTTCTGAATGCTTTCGAAAATTTCGTGGCACACGTTAAAAATGTAGAACGAATACCAATGTTTAATTAAATAATAAAATTAATAATGTTGAAATTATTTCAGGCCGAATATCGAAAGGGCCAATGTGTCGAAAGGCCGAATGTCGAAAGGCCGAATGTCGAAAAGCCGATTGTCGAAAGGCCGAATATCGAAAAGCCGAATGTGTCGAAAGGCCGAATGTCTAAAGGCCGAATGTCGGAGTAACCATAAGTTTGTGTCGAAATTTATTTTAATTTTTCGTCCTTTTAGGAATGAAAATTTTCAAAATTTAGATTTTTATGAAGGAATAGTGCCGAAATCTCGCAAAATCAAAATAACGGAAAAACAAAATATCGAATAAATTTTTTGGTTCAGTTTTGTTGCGGTCGCTGCGCGTCAGCGAACCTAACAACATTTATTGTCAGACTGTATCATTAGCGCCAATCGGTTATTTAATCATCAAACAAACCCTTTTACATACATATTCATTTTGCACAGTATTTATTTTGTCGTCTTGTTTATTTATTTGTATTTATTTTGTATGTATTGTATTTAAAATCATAAATCTAATTGATTCATTTTTATTTTATGTACATCTAAAAAAATAAAATTGTTTTTTTTTTTTGATCAGTAGCATTCCATAAGTCGTTTTAAATAAATCGAAATTAAAATATAAAATGTAAATTGAAACGATCGCCTTTTATTTATTGTTTTTTTTTGTGAGTGTAAATATCGATACTGGAAGCTGGGATTTTCCATGCATATTGATAAAAGTTGGATCTGAACCAACAAGTGGTGACCCCGAATAAAATGTTGGCTAAGATAACATTAAATTTACCAGTAAAAAATCGAAAAGCAACGTTAGTTGATAAAAGTCCAAAACACTCTACATCTAACAAAGGGTCAACCGTTGATTAAGTTACCAAACAGTATACAACAAATAAGCGGGAAAACTGTTTATTGTTACTGCTCCATAAGTCCAGCGTTTTCTATATTGCTGATCAGTGACCAAAATTCGTTATATTACCAGTAAATTATCGCTTTTGGTGCTATATTTTGGATACTTGGATAGTAAAATAAAAATTGACCAGAGGAATCATCACCATATTAATTACAATTGTAGCAGTTATAATCAACAAAAACAACGCTGAGGAGTGCACAATATAACATTTATCGTACATGTACATCGTACACAATATAACATTCATTGTAACAGATACAGCAAGCAGAGCTTAGTAATCATTGCAATTTGTCACGGTGAAATTGCACATGTCACATTGGTGAAGAGACCAACCACCATTTTGGATTTTCCAAATATAATTATTATTATTTATTGGTATATGGACGCTACTATTCTAAGAGCAAATACAGTAAGAGTGAGTAATTATTGTAAGTAAATTTTAAGTCATTTCCATTTATTATTATTATTATTTTTGAATGAAAAAAAAAATTTTTTTACTCCTACTTAATAATTAATATTTGTAAATATCTGTGCATTGTGTTGTGTATTGGCAATAGTGCGTTTGTGAAAAATTTTGTGAATTATAATGCCGAATGAAACAGTTGATGATAATAAAGGCGCGATTCAGTTAAATTGGCACCAATTGGTCGAATTCTCCATCGACTTGGTTTATTCAGGCAGAGGCTCAGTTTGCATAGCCCGAGTTTCTTCAGATACTATTAAATTTCACTATGTTTTGTCAGCTTTGCCACAAACCGCGATCGATTCGGTTTTAGATTATAATAAAACCTACCGGAAAATGAAATTTATAAAGGTCTTAAAAAAAACTAATAGAAAGACATTCGTTAAGTGAAGAGCGTCGAATAGAAGAGTTGTTATCAAATGCGGAGTTGTGAGATAAAAAGCCGTCGGAACTCTATAGGCATTTAAATCAATTAGCTGGAACATCTGGCACTTTTGGTGCAAATTTAATTAGAAAGCTGTGGCTGCGTAGTTTGTCCTCTATAATCAATATAAAACGATTTCAGAACTCACCGAAAATAGCAGATACAATTTTCGAGGCTTCATCTGGATTTTCAGTTTCTATGGTTAACCCTTTTTCTTCTGTAAATGCAGTCTCAGTTCAGACTACCAAATACGAACAATTGGCAAACGAGATAAGTGAATTAAAAAATGTTGTGCTTAGTCTACTTAATCAGAGTAACCATTCGAATAATCAAAGAAGTCGTAGCCGATCAGGTTTTTCGATCAAGATGTAGAAATGCGAAACGAAATACAAACGAATATCCATTGTGTTGGTACCATTTTAAATTTGGTGACAAAGCTAGGAGATGTGATAAACCTTGCAATTTTGGTGAGAACTGTACTCACACTCAGTCTTCTTCAAAAAACGAGTAAGTTCCGCAACCACTACGGCGTCTAGCGGAACTAACAAAACTAGCCGTTTATTTGTCAGAGATCTAAAAAACAAATTAACGTTTTTAGTAGATACGGGTGCCGACCTATCAATAATTCCCAATTCGGCAGTTATAAAAAAACCCAGATTTTTTCTTGTCAGCCGCTAATGGTTCTACTATTAGTACGTACGGTACGAAACTTTTGAACATTGATTTGGGGGTTTAAGGCGTAGTTTCGTACACCCATTTTTATTAGCATCAGTAAATAAACCTATAATTGGTGCTGATTTCCTTACCAAGTCCGGACTTTTAGTAGATCTTAAAGGTAAACGTCTGTTGGATAAAGTAACAAAAGTTTAACTGTTAACGCTTTTTTCAGTTACAGTGATACACCTATACCACTTTACTATTCAATAAGAATTGATTATAGCACAATTTTGTCCGAGTTTCTATCCTTGGTTGAAAGCTCAAATTACAGTCTTCCGGTGAAACATTGCGTAGTCCATCATATTATAACAAAAGGACCGTTACCATTTTGCATACCTCGAAGATTAGATCCAGTCAAACATAATGCTGCAAAAACAGAATTTGAGCACATGGTTTAACTTGGAATTTGTAGACCATCATCGTCAAGTGCGTCTTCACCTCTTCACTTAGTTGCGAAGAAGGACAGTGGTGATTGGCGCCCATGTGGCGATTATCGTCGGCTTAATACCATAACAACGCCAGATAGGTACCCAATAGCTCATCTGCATAATTTCTCTTTGTGTTTAGATCTTTCAAAGATCGACTTAGTGAGAGCATACCATCACATTCCTGTAGCTCCGAAGGATATTTACAAGACAGCCATCACAACACCATTCGGCTTGTTTGAATTTACCCGGATGCCTTTTGGATTACGAAATGCCAGTCAAACCTTCCAAAGGTTTATGAATATGGTGGTGCGTGGGCTAGAATTTGTTTATGTGTATATTGATGATATTTTGGTCGCAAGTCGGAACGAAATGGAACACAAATCACACTTATGACAACTATTTGGTCGTTTAGTCGAATATGGTGTAAACATTAAGGCATCTAAGTGTGTTTTTGGTGCTTCATCTTTAGAATTTTTAGGACATAATATTTCAAGCAGATATAGCAGATTTATACGAAATATTGCACACCTGCTAGCTATTCAGCTTATTGCTTTTTTCTATTGCTAAATATTCAGCATTTGACCGCGAACTTTTAGGTATTTACCTTTCTCTCAAACATTTTAGGTATTTCGTTGAGAGCCAGCAATTCTCTATATATACCGACCATAAGCCACTAACCACCGCTATAGCATCAAAAACAGAGCGTAGCCCACACCATACACATCATTTAGATTACATCGCGCAATTTACTAGCGAAATACGGCATATTAGTGACAAACATAACATTGTTGCTGATTGCCTATAGCGAATCGGTTGCCCTGATATAGCTAGCTTGGCAGATAAAACGTTGAATGATAAAGTTCTCGTCGAGCTACAGAAGGATGATGAGGAGCTCCACGCGATTTTATCTGACACAAATCGAAAACCAAGTTCCAAGTTAAAACTCGAACAAATCCAGTCAACCGATTCAAATGAAAACGTTTGTTGTAAAACTTCCACTGGCAAATGTCGCCCGTTTATACCCAAAATTATTAGGTAGCAGATTTTTGACATGATACATGGTTTATCTCACCCTGGCATTCGATCAACTCGAAAGAATATTTCAGCTAAATATTTTTGGCCCAATATAAACAAGGATTGCAATGAGTGGTCAAAGGCGTGTTTGCAGTGCCAGAAATGTAAGACAGGTCACCATATTCGATCTGAAACTGGCACTTTTTATCTTCCCAGCGTCCGATTTGAACGAATTCACATGGATTTGGTAGGTCCATTACCACAATCTTGTGGATGTTCATATATCCCCACAATCGTCGACAGGTTTACAAGATGGCCAGAGGCTTACTCGATTTCTCATATGACAGCCAATACAGGAGCGAGAACTTTTGTCTAACAGTACGTGTCTCTTTCGGCGTCTAATTAATTATTACTACAGATCAAGGATCTCAGTTCGAATCCAAACTATTTTCCGATCTGACTAAATTATTAGGTTCGCATAGAATCCGCACAACCGCCTATTATCCGCAATCAAACGGGATGGTAGAGCGGTTTCTCGTGACCTGAAAGCATCACTGATGGCTCGAGGGAACACAGTAAATTGGCACGACGATATTCCTTTAGTTCTGTTAGGTCTTCGCACAGCAATTAAGGAAGATTTGAAATGTTCATCGGCTGAGTTAGTATATGGGGAGCAAATAAAAGTTCCTGGTGAATTTTTTACACCATCTCAATCAACGATTCCTGTAAATCCCAACAGTTTTGCCGAATTGCTAAAAGGACGAATTCGAAATGTTAAGCCGTCTGAACCACGTCAATATGACAAACCCGTATTTGTGCCCGACTCTCTAAATAGCTGCGAATTCGTCTTCATAAGAGTCGATAAGATCAAAACAGGCCTTCATCCTCCGTATGAAGGACCTATTAAAGTTTTAAGAAAGTTACGGAAAAATTTCATAGTGAACGTTAAAGGTAAAACAATAGCAATATCGCTGGAAAGATTGAAACCTGCATATGTTATGTCAGAAAGTTTTTCCAGTTTGAGTACTTCTAGTCGTCATGGAGTTTCTTTCAAATAGGTCAATTCGTAATGCGAACAACATATTTTTTTTTTGCGTTTCACTGGACGGGGAGTAATGTTGCGGTCGCTGCGCGTCAGCGAACTTAACAACATTTATAGTCAGACTGTATCATTAGCGCCAATCGCTTATTTCTCAAACAAACCCTTTTACATACATATTCATTTTGCACAGTATATATTTTGTCGTCTTGTTTATTTATTTGAATTTATTTTGTATGTATTGTATTTAAAATCATAAATCTAATTGATTCATTTTTATTTTATGTACATCTAAAAAAATATAATTGTTTTTTTTTGGTCAGTAGCATTTCATAAGTCGTTTCATATAAATCGAAATTAAAATATAAAATGTAAATTGAAACGATCGCCTTTTATTTATTGTTTTTTTGTGAGTGTAAATATCGATACTGGAAGCTGGGATTTACCATGCATATTGATAAAAGTTGGATCTCACCCTACAGTTTTATATTATCGAATTTTAGAATGTCGCCGAATAATTTCTTGAATACTATAACCCCGAAACTCAAACAAATCATTTATTTTTTTTCAAGTTTAAGTTGAAAATTATTTCTTGGGGTCACTATACATTTACCCGAAAAAAAAAATCAGAAATTTTACAATATAAAGAAAAAAAATCCCGGAAAAATTCAGTAATGGACTTTTGTCATAAATTGAAACATTTGTGGTACAACTATCAGTAGAAGCGAGACAAACGATACAATTCCTCTGATCTTTGTCTGCAAGGTTGACAAAGCATTTAACAATTTACTAAAAATTCGCAATCTGTTCCAATATATTCGTCGATTCCGTATTAATACAACGAATTAAGCGAACCATAATAAAACTTTAAACATTTATGGTAAACCTTTCAGTACAAGCCATATGAGGGATACAATTCCTTTGTTCTGCGCCTGCCAGGTTGACCGAAGTTTTTCAGAACCTTTAATATTAAGGATTCTTAAGGAAAAATGTAATTTTATAGAAATTTCGTTAATTTTAATTTTAATTTTTTGATTTTTTTGTTTCGGGAATTTTTTCGGGATTTGAGTTTCTATGTTTCTTTGGAGATAACAACTCTAAATAGAATTATTAAAATTTATAATATTTATTAATTTAAAATGCTGAACTTCAGTATCAAATATGAAAAATTGTATGTAAAATAACAATTTTAGAAAATTATATTAATTATTCGGGATTTGAGATAATTCGAGATTTGGATTTCGATATTTTAAAATTTCGAGATTGTGGTTTTGATATAATGTTTATTGACATATTATACCCATCCCTTTTATGAAAACCTAAATTTAAATTTTTATCAAAATTTTTGTATACAAATATTTAATAGTAAATCACCTTAAATAATAAAATCTTCTGAAATTTTTTTTTTCATATAATTAAAAATGAATTAATTATAATAAAAAAAGAACAAAAAATAAATTTTTTTTTCCGACAAAATTTAAAGATTGAACGGATTGAACATAGACAGGATTGAACATTAAGAAATAAATTCAATTGGTTTAAATATTGATTTCAATCAATTAAGTGCAGGAATAAATTAATTAAAAATACGGCCTTTCGACTCATTCTGCCTTTCGACCCAATCGGCCATTAGACTTTCGGCCTTTCGACCCAATCGGCCATTACACATTCGGCCTTTACAAAGCCAAAGCTGGACTTGGGGCGCACTAGGGCATTAATTTCCCTACGCAGACGTGAATTAAGAACAGTCGTAGGAATTCTCACGGGATACTGCCTTTTTTGAGAACATGCAAGAAAGCGGATCTGGAGGCAAACGACTTCTGCAGGAGCTGCTTGGACGAAGAGGAGGAATAGACGTTGGTCCACTTCCTCTTCTCGTGTCCAGCAATGGCATTCAGAAGGCACAAACACTTGGGTAAGTTCTGGATGGACTGCCTCTTGGATCTCGAAAACATTAAAGTGCGGGACGTCTTACACCACATAAGTAGCTCGAAATGGTTCCAATAGGGGTAAAGGGGATATATTCTGTGGTATCACAATAGACCGTCACCGGTCTAAGTGTGCCTAAGCAGCCACTCCAACCTAACCTAACCTAACCTAACCTACGTACCGATC
Source organism: Tipula vernalis (assembly GCA_958295665.1). Lineage (NCBI taxonomy): Eukaryota > Metazoa > Arthropoda > Insecta > Diptera > Tipulidae > Tipula > Tipula vernalis. The sequence goes on along the minus strand of OY282559.1, from coordinate 64,837,255 downwards.
CCTTTAAAAATGTAGAACGAATATCAATTTTTTTCGTTCAGTAAATTTTCAATGTCAATAGGTTGCTGTTCTATGGTGAAAAAGCAAAAAAGCGCCTTCCAATTAAAAACAATAAATAAGTGGTATCAAATTAACGGAATAGGGCCGAAAGGCCGAACGTCGAAAGGCCTAACGTTGAAAGGCCAAACGCCGAAAGGTCGAATGTTGAAAGGCCGAATGTTGAAAGGCCGAATGTGTCAAAGGCCGAATGTCGAAAGGCAGAAAGGGTCGAAAGGCCGAATATCGAAAAACCGAATTTCAAAAGGCCGAATGTGTCGAAAGGCCGAATAGGTCGAAAGACCGAACTACGAATGGCCGATTGTTTCGAAATGCCATTTGGTCGAAATTGATTTTAATTTTTCAACGGTAAATGAATGAAAATTTTCAAAATTTATATTAAATTTTTTCAAAAATTAAATTTTTATCAAAATTTTTGTATAAAAATATTTAATAGTAAATCACCTTAAATAATAAAATATTCTTACATTTTTTTTGTTATTTAATTAAAATTAATTAACTATAATAAAAAAAGGAAAATAAATAAAGTTTTGTTTCCGACAAAATTTGATCACATTAATATGCTAATAAGTAGGATTTATTACTACGAATTTTCAATTCATTTAAATTATTTTACTTTAAGGAATAACTTCAATTGTTTTAAATATTGTTTTCAATCGATTAGGCGCAGGAATAAATTTAATAAAAATCTGCCTTTCGACCCAATCGGCCTTCCCACACGTTCGGCCATTCGACCCATTCGGCCTTTCGACCCAATTGACCATTAGACATTCGGCCTTTCAACACATTCGGCCATACGACATTCGGCCTTTCGACGTTCAGCCTTCTGATACACTCGCCCTTTCGGCGTTCGGCCTTTCAACATTCCGCCATCCGACATTCGGCCTTTCAACATCGAACGAAATTAACCACCAACACGCGCCCAACTTTACCGCAGCACGTTACAACGCAATAAAAAATCAATCAATATAATAAACAGAGTTCCTAGTTTAGTATTTCTTTAACTCATTAAAAACTAAAGGCGTAAATTGAAACATCAAAATGAGAAACTTTTCCCATAAAACCACTCCTCAACAACATTAACAACCGACGACGATAAAAATATAAATTAACGATTTTAATTTTAATTTTTTATTTTTTATTATCATAAATCATTAAACATCTTATGTTATACACACACACACACACCACACTTAGTTAGAATTTTTAAATATTTTTATTATAGAAAATCCAGTAAGAGAAAATAATTTTGTGTAATTCTGTTCGGAAAATAACTTAATTTTTTTGTAATTTAATAATAATTTTTACTTTAATCTCTTTGGGAAAAAAAAAAGAAAATCCAAAAATAGAAAAGTTTCAAAAAGTAACAAAATTCATATTTAAATAATATATTATATTTTTTGATAATGTATACAGAAAAACCATATTAAAATTCAACAACTTAAAATTTATAACTTTATGTGCTTTCCCCAAAAAAAAAACTTTAAGGAATACACAATTTTCTAACCTCATTTATCATCATAATTTTCAAAACAAAATTATTTTTTTATTGCACACAGTACCAAACAATTTTTATCGATTGAATAAATATTTAGTTAGTTCTTATATGTGTGTACGTAGCTAGATGAAAATAAATTTGTACGGTTTCTAAAAATTTTATTATTTAAAACTTAGGAATTGCATTTTTTTTTTGTTTAAGTTATTATTTCGTTAAAAATTTAGCAAACAACAAATTAAATTAAACTTACGTTATGTTTCCAAATTACTTTGTATGCTTGCGGATTTGCATGAACTTTACATTCAAAATAAACATCATCTCCTTCTTCGATATCCTCTGGATTTAAATTTGATCCTAATTCCAATATAAGTGTTGGGATAACTGGAAATATAATGTTGAAAAATAATAACAATTTTTAGAATTATGGTTATATGTACATAGCTATAGTTATTGTTTCAGTTTAAACTTTTGTGAAAATTGTTTATTTATTTTGATGTTATTTTCGGTATTCATCCACTAGCAAAAAAATTTATTATGCATTTAGAACAATAAACCTCAAAATATTTTTATCTCTGAAAAGATTAGATTTTGTTTATCAAAGTTTACAAAATAATAAGAATTAATAATAAATTTGATATTTATTTATTTATCTGAGTTATGTAATAGATTTTGGTTTTAAGTCGTAAATGTGGTATTAATTAATTTTAGTGGTCTTTTATCAACGGCTTAAGCTGTACAAATTTAGATAATTTTTTGGGAACGGGTGTTAATCTAAAAGTCTCCGAAAATTAGCCATTATATTTCGGTTGTACACATAGAATGGTGTACAGATATTTAGCGGAAAAACGCCTCTAATAGATAAGTTATATCTATATAACTTATCTATTAGAGGCTATCATCTATAAGTTATATCTATATGCAATCAATAATATACCCGGAGAAAGGCAGCGAGCTATTTTCAACCAAATACATCAAAATAAAAATATGTCACTCCCCTACGTTTTAAAACTTTACAAATTCAAAAATGAGAACCCTCCTTCGGTTTCTATGTTGGTAGTTTAGTTTTGTACTGAAAAATTGGTCTTCTCATAAGGTAGCTACGACCAAACTACAAAAATACAATTCTCGCCATTTACATTAATTATCTGGCTAGAACATACTGATCTAGTGAATTATATTCACTACGTCAAACAAGTAAAAAAAAACCTAATTTTTGTCTGTATTATGCTCATACGAATATTTATTAAGAATTTAAAATAGTCTGTCTGTAATCAATTGATTTTTTCGGCTTCTTATAGACAAATATATTAATTGTTTATGACACTCCCAATATTTTCGATTTGGTAAATCAGAAAAATAATAGTGACCAAAGGTAGAAATATTATTCCCGTTTTCGGAGGGTTTGTTTTAGCAATTTGTTATTTCTGGCAATCTGGATTTATCATGCAAATTTCGTCTCTAAACACCACACAAACATTTTGGAAGACAGTATGATATATTTGTAGAGTCTCTTTTGCGACACACCTCCTTGTTTTCAGCTTATAGATATCCGAAACACAGAATGTACCTTTGTTCCACCGAAGACCACAGCATCTTTATTAAAAGGCGCAAAATAAACTTATTTTCACAACCTGCAAGACCAGTAAAGAATACTTGCCATGATTTTCTGTCTGCGCTAAATATCATATAAATGGTTTCTAAAATTAGCTCTCTGTATTTTGGATTTGTTGATCACGCCATGGAAAAGTAATCACTGCTAGACATTACATTATTTCTGGATTTGGCTATGGATGATACAGCAGTGGTTTTGTTCTGCTTGTAAAACTGTAAATTATTCAAATGTTTCCGCAGCTTGTATTCTGTCATCTTCCCCTATACACAGTTTTCTGCAATATTTTATAGTTTTCTCGATGTCCAAATCCGATGACCAGAACCATTTCACGTTTGTGGTTTGCGATATCTGTCATGCCATAATTTCGCCCCCATTTTTTTTTTCATGCTTCTGCACTATGTTGTCGTACCATACATCCGTGGAGTCGTTATTAATAGTTTCATTCTCCATTTCTTGCGAAGATTTTTGAATTTTTTGTCGTTCGTGCGGCGATCATGTGGTAACATAAACAATAGCCCTATACTTGCCTCCGACTTGTTTTGCCTTAATAAGTACCAAGCAACTTCCTAAGAACTCATTTCGACACTGTTAAGTACGTTTAAGTTAAGTCTTTTTAGCAAATCTGTATAGTGCTAATCTGGGTATTCACCTTGTAACGTTATAATTTCCTTGTGTAAGTTGCTAATGCCTATGTAGTAGGGCTTGTTTACATACTCTAAAACGTGTGTTGGAAATGAGTACTCCTCTAATACATTCTGTCAAAAAAATACTGGGAATTGCGTCGCCTTTAAAGTAGGCCTCTTCCAAAATAATACACTTATGCCAACGAATATTTCAATGATCAAAACATTTTTCAAACGTATTTTCCGGAGTTGACTTCAATTATCTTCAGTTCTTATCGACTGAAAACTGGCGCCTCAAAGTGATAATTTGAGTTTTGGAACGAGTAAAAAGCGAGCGGAGCCATATCAGGTGAATACGGTGGCTGCTCGATGATATTTGTTGAGTTTGTGGCCAGAAATTCGTTCACAATGAAACCTTGTGAGATGATGCATTGTCGTGGTGCAACATCCATAAGCTTCCTTTCCACAAACCTGACCTTTTTCGACCAATTTGCTCTGTGAAACGCTGCATAACGCCCAGATAATATTCTTTATTTACCGTCTGACCTTCTGGCAAGAATTCCAAGTGCACAACACCGCGATAATCAAAGAAAACAGTCAACATTAACATGCCTTTTGGTCGACTTTGACGAAGTTTTTTCAGTTTCGGCTTAGTTGGAATATGTCATTGCCAGTTATAATGCGTTTTATGAATGTGGGGTCGGAATTGACTCATTCTAGAATTTCTTCAGCGCCCTTTTTGCGATTGAATTTTTAAAGAAAATTCAGGTCTTTCGGAACTAGTCGAGCGGCAACAATGGTGTACAATGGTAGGAATTATTCCGTGAGACACAGAAAGTTCAGCGACTATCTTTCTCAAAACTTAAGTGGCGATTTTCCGTCACCATTTTCTTCATTTTATTGATGTTAACTTCAGTTGAATACGTTGATGGCTCACTGAACTACTCATAAGCACGTGCTTTTGATAAAGTCGATTTACTGTAACATTTTCAGCAATTCGGCACACGAAATTTCAATTACAATACAAAATTTCAGACCAATTCTTTGTTCAATAGTTTTATTCATTGTAAAAATCGCAAAACGAACTGACAAAATCGAGCACTGTCGAAGAACGCGACAAAAAAAATTTTACAATCCCTTTGAGCGATCATTTCCCGGTACTTCTTTGACAATATGTATAAACTGCAATTCCATAAGAGATTTTATACAGATCCGACCCGCTAATCGGGTTAAACGTGTTAGTGTAGACCTGCGACATATTTCGTTGTACTAATACCGTGGGCTTTGTGATATTTGCTCAGAACCAAATTATGCTCCGATAAAAATTGTTGTAAGTTATGGTAAACGTTTTCTTCTAAATCTTGACGAAATATTCTTAAGTCATCTACACTCATATGCAGTCATACCATAGACTTACGGGATGTTAAACCTACATGTATTGTTATTATTTTTATAACAGGTAAAAGTATGTTTCTGGCATGTTTTTTTGGTATATGTTCTTGAGGATCATTGTTTAACTATAGGAGAATGCGAGCATGTGGACTATCTCGGTGCCGAATTTCGGACTACTACTATTCGGAACTTTCAAAACTCCATACTCCATGCTTTCGTCCATAAAGTGTAATGTATCAGTAAGTATCAGTAAGCTTTGATAATTTACGTATGTATGTATGTGTTGTGCAAAATTAAATAATCTATCACAATTTTTTAAACATGAAAAATTCAATAAAATAAATAGTAGAGGCCGAAAACTTAACACAATAGATACAATTTTAATTATCATACATCCTACCAGTAACGAGATATTAGCCAATAAAAACGAGTTTTTTTCCCTAGCGTATACCCAATCGCAAACACGTTATTCACGTCAAAATCCGATAGTTTCGCCAATTGTGACTGTTTTTATTTAACATTTTAGGCCAATATTGAAAAAATTGTTGAATGTATATTGAATTACGATTTGATATGACTAACCCTGGAGCTTATAATATATGCAAACCTAGCGATTATGGCATTGCGCATCTTGTGCAAATGTGACCCTGACACATTCGTTGCCATTTACTACAAGGCGTTAATTTCGATGTTTCCAAGCTTTAATATTTACCTATTTTAAATTAGTAAGTTGCATTCTCAGTAGATGTCAGTCTAGTAACTGTTGTGAATGTATTGTACATTTCTAAGAATTAGCCTCTTTTACAGAAAAGTTTACGTCTAGTTCTCTACATCTACAAACATCTACAAACATCTGTTCTTTTCCTTATGGTTTGTTAGATTTTGGACGATTTTCTAATCGACGTATTATCTGACAAAATATATGTTTGTATCAATATGTTTTGACAGATGATAGGGGATGGGGATGCAATCTGTATACTTGGTAAGGTATTGTTGTCTTTTCGTTCGTTCCGTATTACTTTAAGTGAAATAATGAAAATAAGATTACATTAAATCAGAGATGGGTACGCTTAAAAATCTGACTTTTCGATAACTGTGACAAACTAATTTTTGGAATACATATACCGATAAATTTGGAAACTTTTCTATCAGGAAGCTAAAATGGTCAGTGAAATAGTCTTTCCAAAAAGTGTTGAAAACAGAAGTTTTGCAAGACTGTTAAGAACTCATGTCAAGAAATGTCAAAAACTGTGTGATAAATAAACATTTTCGAAATTACCCATCTCTCATACATGATATTGATGTAGGTATGACGATTTATTTTCGGAATACTGGATTGAAGTCAATTTGAGACTAAATGGATATTTTGGTTGAGCAAATTGTTGATATTTTTCTGTCTACAGAGTATACGCAAACAAGTTTACGAAGCCGCTTTATTTTTATTTATGTGCGGGGATCCACGATTTGATGGATTGTCGATTTATTATCTTAAGGCTTATTAAAATTTATTAATGATTGATTTAAATTGACTGCCATTATTAGGTTGAAATATAAATTAAAAAATAATGTTTAAGTAAGTTGGGATTAGGGTTTCATTGTATAGGAAACGTGATAGTTGGTTATTAAATGGAACTTAGTAGTAAAATAATTTGATTAGGTAGGTTGTTTTCAGTTCAGAAAACGCAAGAAACCTAACTCATATTTCGATTATTTCAAACATTTAGAGACGCGTAGTCTAGAATTGTTTTGGCTAGTGTTGACCGTTTTATCTTATAATTGTGGAATTATGTAGAAACTAAATTTATTTTCTGTTACGTAGATTTTAATTTATAAATGATTTTAATAATAATGAATAAATTTACATAATCTTAGTTAAAAAATAAGCTAAATTGTAGTCCTAAACTTGCCCTAGTGAAAATTATTGTACAAATAATTTGAATAAGTAGCTGGAACTAATCAATTTATTAATATAGATCCCCCCGGAGCTACTATTTTATAAGCTGAATGTTACACTTAACAATTTTCAGGAGTACCAAAGAAATCTAATTGAGCAACCTAATAAATATTATTTCGAAATTCAGAATGCAGTTTTCATTTCAATAAATCATAAAAGTAGATTAAAAGTCTATTATCATTGTGTTACTAACTATTTGTATACTTAGGTGTCTGGAACCGGGTCAATTTCTTTCATTGATAAGTAAACCTCCACTATTCCTCCTTATGTTGTGTGTAACAGAGTGGGGGGAGGGGGCTATCTACGGAAAGTTGTAACATCCGGCATAAGTATGTTACGTGTCCCAGGTCAGTCGGTTATAGCATTTGATACGGGATAAGACAAAAAAAAAATCCAAATCAAATAAGAAAAATAAAATTGCTCGACATCACAATAAGCATAATGAGTTGTACAATTAAAATGGATTGAAGCGGTCGAGCGCGTTCGGATCATATAGCATAATCTCGAATTGTGGTTAATTTATAGTGATGCACGATCAATTCGTGTGAGCGAATAAGATTTTTGATTTGTTTTTGCGTGAGTGTGATAAAATTGGGTATAAATTATTCATTCGGAAGAAAAATTTAAAAAATAAAACGTGGAATTGCAGTCGACAATTTTTGGACAACTTGAGTTAAATAAAGAGAAAAACAAATTAATAAACACCGAAATTTAAAAGTGAATAGAATACAAACACAATCCATAAAAAGATCCAATTTTTTTATCAACATCATAATTCTTACTTTAATAAAATTATTATAATTATAAACTATAATCTTTATCAAGTAATTGATAATTAGTTTAGGCATAATGTTAGTGAATTGCGTTTAAAAAAAATTGTGATTTAAATATATGATTTTAATATGTTCCGAAGATTGTAAGAGAATTCAATTTAGTTTCGAACTGATGAGCTTATGATTAAGAAAACTCAATCTTCTCATCAGGCCGCGGCGACTGGACGACTGATTATACCACAATTTAACTTCTATATATAGAGAATGTACTGTGCGTTAAGTACTAGCGAATCATACTAATACAGATGAATTCTCTTACAATTTTTTCTTCTTCACGATATTCATCATATGAACAGTGATTTTAGGTTATAATCAATAGTGTTTACAATTGGATTAACACAAACTTAGTTAAATTCTATACTGGATACTATACGTTATTTACATTACAATTGTTTATTTACAGGTATCCATCGATGACATCTTATTTCGACATATGTACATCTAGAATTTGAGTTGAGTGAAATGTAAACAGAATGACTGTGGAATCGAAGTTGAACATTCCGCCGCACTTGAGACGGATGAGTCAATTAATGGAATTAAACAGATCTTAGTAATCGGATGCTTAAACGTATTCGTAGCGGTTTGTACAGTTACAACCCATATTAAATTGTCTTTTCCAGGATGAACTTCTAAGATTCTCGCTAATGGCCATCTTGCTGGTGGTACGTTTTCTTCCTTTAAAATGAGATCACAAATTTTATTGATTGACTGCTTGATTACATTTTTGAAATTGGTTCAGACGGGTTAGGTATTCAGCATGCCAGCGAACCCAAAATTGCTGAATCAGTTTTTGAATCATTTGCCATCTAGACAATGTATTAATTTTGGTATTCAATAATGATGGCTCTATTACAAGTGTCATTGGATGGCCCAATATGAAATGTGCTGGTGTTAGTGGGTCCGCACTTTCATCGTTGCGACATAGCGGACGTGAGTTAAGTATGCCTTCTATTTCTTTCAGGAATGTTAGTAGTTCTTCATATGACATAATGGTTTCTCCGATGACGCGTTTTATAAGAAACTTCGTCGATTTGACGGCAGCCTCCCACAAACCTCCAAAGTTAGGCGCTGCCTCTTGTACTTTGGAATCGACGCAATGCTGCTATAATTGAATCTGTACTTTGATTAGTTACCAGCTCGATGTGAACCACTTTAATTGCCATACACACCAAAATACAGATGTATGTAGCCTTTAATTATTTTTGAATTCCGTAACTGATGAGCTTTAATCCGATTTGGCCCAGCATAATCGAGACCACTTTTGATAAATGGCCTAATATAAGTCACCCTTGATGATGGCAGCTGGCCCAATTACTGGGTTTCACCCTTGAAATCTTTGCTTTGCGTAGCTAGTAAGCTGCGAAATTCCTGCATGACATAGCTTTCGATGATAGTATTCTATCATTCTCTGCACCAATAAATGATTTGACGGAAGAATGATCGGGTGTTGAGTGTCTAAGTTGAGTGGTGCATTGGCTAATCTGCCACTAACCCTTAGAAGTCCGTGATTGTCTGCGAATGGGTAAAGTTTAAATAACTTACTTTTTGGTGATAGCTATCCTGAATGTATTGACTTGATGTCCTCTGAAAACGCTTGGGCTTGCACATGCTTGATTATGTAATTCTCAGCTTGGTTGGGTTCATTTTGGTTCACGATTTTACATGATGCCACTGGTTTCGATTCGAGTAGGATAATATTAGTCCAGTTCGATTTGCCACATATTTCGGCCATGATTTCGGCGGTTTAGATAACCAGTCAAACATTTTCTTTGCATCGGTGTAAAAGAGTTGTTTTAGTGTGATCTCGAAATTTAGCGCCGTTGTAACAGTTTCCATTAACTTAACCAATAATGTAGCCGCGCAGAGCTCCAATTTGGGAAATGATACCGCGATATATGTCAACGAATAAGTTGCCAAGGAGGGTGCGAGTGCAGTACCATATGTGACTGTTAGTAATTTGTAGTGCTGCAATTGATGCTTAGATGATTCCCGCCAAAGTATACGCTGGTTTGTGTTTTCTGCACCGTAATGTAATTTCCAACAGACCTTGCTGGACTGTTGGCCCGACCATTTGTTAGCTCATCATTTAGTGACTGGCTTGACGATGTTTTCTGTGATCCATTAAATACAACTCGAAGCTTCGAACAATCCGAACTCTTAGCAACGCCATAATGTGGTAAGTAATATGGGTGACAGCCAGGCTGGTCGATTTTATGGCTTGGTATGGGCTTCATGTGGCCTAGTCGCTCATATTCTCGAATAAAGGTCACATATTCTGTTTGTAATTGAACATTTGAACTTAATATTTTTTCCAGTGCTTGGAATTGGCGCAATGCAATATTGAATGAATGACCCAGCTGAGGTGGAGTTCTCCTGAATGGTAAGGCAACTGTTAGGCTTCGATTTTTGTTGCATTTTACATTGGCTGTATAATGTTCAATGCATTTCGATTATTCAGATGAATATTCGACTGGTCGTGGGAGGCTTTCAGTTTTGCAAAACTGTCGTAATATCTTATCGATGTCCACTTCTTGTTGCTTCGTGAGGTGCATCTGATTTGATGTAGTGGAAAAGTCTTGCGACGATCTTCCGCCGGCCACGATCCAACCCAGTTGAGTGTTTTGGAAGATAATATTTTGTTGATCGGTCAACATCTGTCCGGCATTCAATATTTCAAAGAAATAATCACAGCTTTTAAGTAAATTGACAGGACCTGATTTTCCAAAGGTAGGATCAGCCAAACTAATCTCGTTATCACTTGGTATGTGCACTACCACCGGATTGGTTGGTAATTGCGAGGTCAATTTAGTGACGATGAGGGCATAAATATTGTATGAGATTTCATGATTAATTCTCGATGTGATTGTAATATTTGTAGTTCCCTTTGAGCAGGCCACTTTCGTTCCTCCAATGCCTTGTAAGAAGATTCTCGCATTCGCCTTGCTCAGATTTATCTATTTACGCACGATTCTTTTATGAGTTACCTGGTCGAGCCTGAGTCTAGCAGGCTTCGAATGGTATGCCAGTTGTTATAGCTATCTCGAACTTCATCCAACACAGTCGGTAATATTGCATTTGCACTAACAGCATGACTGAACACAGCTGGGTTGTGGTTTTCTCCTAGGGAGGCAGTTAGGGTCGTGCTAGTGGATTGTTTGGCTTCTAACGATGTACCTTGGCTTGTAGTTGGTTGAGAATGAACGAGGGTGTGATGTCTCCGATGGCAAAGTTGGCATGTTCTTCTGAATCGGCACTGATAAACGCTTTAGTCTCCTCCGAGACAGTTTAAACAACGCTGCTTTTCCTTTAGAAATTGTTTTCGATCATTGATTGTCATGGATTTGAACTTGATACATTCAAAAAAAACGATGTCGTTCGACGTTGCAGAGTATACATCATGGTAATGATATTCAGTCAACATGTAACACCTTAGACGATTAATGTGATTTGGTGTCTGTGACACTAATCGATTTGATCTCTGTGAGTGAATCTACGCGATTCAATAAAAAACCTTGGACTGTTGGAAAATCTTACTCTGCTGTTTTGTACTTCCAAGCTTTCCTGGTCTCATCATCAAGTCGATCAGTTGCTAGAGAAATGAGCCAGGGGTCACGTGCCTCTGCCTCCTTTCCTAACGCCTTTAAGTCTCTGACGACCTCATCTATGTTGTCATAAAATTTTACAAGTTGGGCAGTATTTGCTTTTGATACTCTCGGTAGTTCAAGAAAAGATTTGATGTGCGCCTCTAAAATCGGTTTTTTCTTGTCATATCGCTTGACGAGTCGTTGGATAGCCTCGATGTAACTGGCGTCGTCTACCTGAAGATGACGCCAGTTCAAAAGTCATTTGATTTATTTAAACTTCTGCGGGGGCGATAACGAAGTATTTTCATGTACGGTCGATGAAAATATGTCATAGAACGATTGCCAGTCTTTGAGGTTACTGACGGCATTGTTAATGACGGTAACTTGAAATCTGATGTTGGATTGAGTGCGATACTGCTATCCAGTGGTGAATCATGAACAATTGACGTGTGAATTTCCTACGTAGCACGCATTAGGCCTTTCAGCTTGAGAATGATTGTATAATAACTGTCATCAACGACGTCCATTTCAGACGGTATGGTTGAATCGAATATTTGTGCGCATTGTCACATCGAATGCATAACTCATCGTATGAAAGCTTCGCGCCATTTGCCTCAATATAATTAGCGAGACGAGTGAATTGTCCTTTAATAATGCCTTTTTTTTTTAATTTTTCCTTAATTCACTTTACCATACACAACAATTTACAGGAAATCAAGAACTTATAACGCACACGCGGTGGTTTGATTTAATTTGATATGTTTTATCAAAATGGCGAACTATTATTGCGCATGCGGTGATTGCTTTTGTTTTATAAAAGCTTTTATGAATAATTGCCGGTTAGCTTCAACAATCCGGCATTGCTTTTTTCTATAGTGCATTTTGATTTAGAAATATATGCGGATTACTGGTTCAGGCTGTTCCTGGAAGCGCTTTCAACGGATCGCCTCAGCAAGTCATCAGGTAGAACTAATTAAATCAATGTCTTAGTGCTAACGGATATAACGTCATGATCCGTTATAGGCTATGATCAGGTAAAGAACAGTGTTAGTGCTTGAGTATAATTTTGATTAAATTCTAATAATAAATTAATGTCAATTCATACTGTCAACCATAATAAATAGTGAATTTTATTTCCGGAAGATGAATTGCTAAGTTTTTCAAGTTTGATGTAGATTGTGAGGTGGATTGGTGTGTCGGCGATGGAACGTATCAATTTTTTTTTTTCTTTAGTGGCCAATCACTTGCTTGCGTAACCGACGAATACAACCCCACGACTAAAGTTACCTCTACCGCCTGAGCTCGGGATCAATATGGCAACGTATTTGTCTGGCAAGCAGGATAAAGAAAGTTCAGTTTATGCTATCGTCTGCCACCTTCTGGCCACCGTTACAAGGTCTTGCTTATAACTTGGACGAACGCATATAACTTGGCGCATTGCTGTTCTTCAATAAAATTTTTCATTATATATTTAAGCCGAATTATCTCCTAACATCCTTCTGACAAAGCAATAAACTATGCTTCTGTTGAAGAACCCTCCATTGATGTTTCTTTAAGCGACACCAATTAATTGCCCCGCCATTTGGCGAAATATGTCACCAGCGACATTAATATAATCAGTGTTGCTATTTAGAACTCACTAATCATAGCCAGTTAACAAGGTTAAATGAATCATTAAATCAAATTCGTTTTTTCGCAAATTTTGCGAAGTATTTTTACAAGTGACTTTACAAAGCATATTGCCGCTCACAATGACGTCTGAGGGGGTTGACCAACAACAGCAATGAATAATAATAACAAAAATTTAAAAAGCCTTTGCTAATAGAAAACGAAAAGATCTAGGAACCCAAAAAATGCGATTAATTCAGGTGATGCTAAACATGTTCGTATGGAAAAGCAGCGAAAATCAGCAACAGACAGTCAGCTTTTACGAATATGCTAAGTCAAAATGTAGCAAGATTGCTGCCGTTCAACTCGATTAAATATTTATATTTTTAATAATTTATCTTTCATAATTATATTTTATGTTTTATATATTTTGACGTGAACCTATCAATGTGCTCCTCCTGTTGTTTATTCAGAATGTTTAATTTCCGTAACAGCTCCAAAATCTCTGAATTATCAAAAACCAATTTCTGATATTCTGCTTTCAATTTATCAAACTCCGACGCAATAAACTACTGGGATTAATACTTTTATTTCAATGAATGTTAATAGTTAATAAAATTGCTTTGACAAAACCATACAGCATACTATTGCTCTTAACGCTTTTAAACGTCATCAAGCAAAACACCTACAGCTGTGTAGACGACACAACCCACCCCGAATTTTTTCTTCAATTTTTAAAGCTTTTGGTTAACCATCATAAACGTGGCATGACTGGATTCCTTACTCAGTAATACAATGTTAGCAAAATAAACACTGATACTGTAAATTTTGCAAAACGCACAAACCAAGCACTTTTTTTTTATAAATGACAACTTAATTGAAAAGTAAGCCGCCTCTGATTACACTTGTACAAAATGTCATTATCTAATTGCCATTGATTGCCATTCATTGATGACAGAGCTCGAACTGACAGTTGGTATTTGGTATTTCACTCAATCAATAAGTTTCGTTTAGTTTTTGCCGCATAATGAGCAGCCTTTTTAAGCTACCGGATGGCTTGATTTTTTAGTCTTTCACAATAAATATCTTAAAATTTCTATTTTCGATACAATCAAGCATTCTCCATTTGGGTACTGATGGCAATTGGTAGTGGCGTGAAAAAACCATTAGCATTTTCAGCATTTTATTGTTTCATTTTGTTTTTTATTAATTTTCCAAGCTTTCCCAGCCTTTTGGTAGTAATACAAATAAAATCGAAGTATTTTTATAGCCCCCCCCCCATATTGTTTATTCTTAGACAGCCATTTCACGACCGTTGATTTTGGTTTAAGTTTCCTAAAGTAAATCATTACTCATGCGCCTTACTTCAAAATTGTTTTCCTGAAGTACTTTAACCTATTTAAAAGTTTTCTTTACAGCCTGATTAAATGTAATGCTGGAGTTTGCCCGTTTATGGTAATGTTGGTTTTTCGTCACTGAAAAATACCCAATCCGGTTTTTTTTTATTTTTATTAATGGTTGGTGATAGTGAGTTTTGGTGGTTTTTGTTATTTAAGCAACATATTTAGATTTATCGTGTTATCTTCCAATAATTTTTATTTCCTTGCATTTTCCGTTGTTGAATAACCAGAGTTACAATTTTTATTTGAAGTTTTGTCCACCGTTCCAAAAATTCTGTTAATTAAAGCAATAACCGGTGTGATTATCGATCCAATGATTGGAACATTTCTTGTTAATGTTTCGCTTAACACGTTCGCCCCTCAAACGATTTTTTGATGTTCGGAAAAAACTCACATATTAACAATTCTATGACACCTTTTTGGGTCGTGAGTTTGTAAAAAGCTGGCATGTCACATATAGGTATGGTCGGTATAGGATTGCTTCTACGACACATATGTGAAATATGAGCATTTCATTTTTACAATAAAAAGGACACATATGTGTGGTAAAAATTATTTTAAGGTGTACAAGAAATTGCAAAATTCAGTATATTAGGTATATATTTCTAAAGAGTTAATTATGTTTTACATATAAATTATATAAGCGTAAATCAGTTACAGTTTATAAAAAAAAAATTCAAATTTTTTATTGGGTATTCCTTAGCCGAAAGCAAGTGTCACAAACGTATTTATTCGCAGCCTCTGTACAAGTTTTTTAACACATGCGGCACCTCCTGCGGCTATTAGCGCCATGCTAGGAAAATGTACTGTATTTGAAGTTGAAGTTCCTGCGGTTTGGGCTCTTTTGCCGCGCTAAAATCTCCCCTAAGTACGAGGTTATAACTATTTCTCTAAACTCCAGATGTGGCAATTGTCGCTGCTGGGTTTGTTTGTTATATTTCCAATACGAATTCCATATTGCTATGTCCAGTATGTAAAAAAACACTTTCATGTACCATCGCACTGAACGCCTTGGGCAAGCATAATATAAAATCATTTGATCCGTCCTATCGATCCCTGGCATATTAGCGTTGTAGTCTACCACTATTTTTGGCTTTATTATGTCCTTGTTTGTTTTTGTTATTAAATTAATAAGCTCGGCATTATGTTTGGTAGAAATAATCAAAACGTCTCGCTTGTCTTTCCATTTTAACACCATAATGTTCTTGCGGTTTCGCCGCCATGAAATATGTCCTGGCTTTAATTAACTCTTTATAACTTGAGAGGGATTGCGTTTCCTGTTCGAACGTAATGTTCCACATATATTAGATTGATGATTCACCAAGTGCTCTGCCAGGTCAATACTGCAGTAGTAATTATCCATATACAACGTATGACCTTGACCGAAATATTCCTTCATTAGTTCAACAACAACGCCAACTGCATGCCCTTTCTCGTTAGACACCGTGCCTCTTCCGGTATATATAATCATATTTATCAAAAAACATTCGAGATTGCATAATTCATAGAATTTGATTCCATACTTGTGCCTCTTATTCGGTATATACTGCCGGAATGACAGTCTTTCTCGCCATAACAGGAGAGCTTCATCTAATGGAAGGTTTTAAGGTGGGCTATACAATTTTTTTTATGTTAGCCAAAACGTGATTTGTGACATTTTTTATTTTATACAATCTATTAGATTTGAGTCGTGTTGCTCGTCATAGAAACACATACACCTAAGGATGTTTTCAAACCTTATTCGACTCATTGTCTGGCCGAACACATTTTGAACATAAAGCCCAGTTTTGGCCCAATAGTGTTTTAGGCTTGGTTTTATATTTAGAGGCATTAGTAGACATAAGCCAATCATTTGTTTCAATTCGCTACTGGTCACATATTTCTATCCGCAAAGGTTTGAATTTGCTGATATTGGCTTATGCTCAATAATGAATTGAGCACGTGCGTTAGTCCAAGTAACAATTTCCTCGAGCAATACATCGTCAAATATTTTCCTGAAATATTCTACTAGTTCGGCGGTTGGTGGTAGATCTATGGATATCAATTCTGCTCCAGTAAAAACTTTGTAATTTGTTTTTTAGGCCCAACATCAGTCCACTCATCATTGTTATTTCAGCAACATATTCTTGACCTGGTACCTTTTGCAAGTCAATTTCTACTGAGCATTCAGATGACATGCTATCAGTTCAGAAAGCTGCTGCCCGAATCTTCAAAGTCTATTTCACTGTTGCTGGAGTTCAATTAAGATTCGTCAGACTTACGCGCAAGCTGCATGCGCTTTCCTCGACTTTCCATTATGCTTAAATTCCTTTAAAACCAAGAACCTATTATAACAGTACAATAAGAAAATCTGCAATTAACTTGAAACTCACCCAAACCATATCGGAGAGTAAATAATAAAATTACTATACCTTACAACTTTATATGCTACACAAATAACTTTAAATAATTTTTATTACACTTCAAAAATTTAGTTTTGAATTAAAAATCGTTAATTTTTCACTATAATACCAAAAATTTTAAGTATAAATATTAAAATGCAAACAAAATACCTCTTTACTAGACAAAAATCGTTGACAAACTAACATAAAAACGTTAAATAAATCGTTATCCCTTTTCTTTGCGCCAATATCGGGGGTTTCCCGAAAAATGAAAATATTTCAATAAATAAAACTTTCTCATTGAAACTCATAAAGACTACGGCTTAAAGAAAATAATCATAACACAAACCATTCCAAAGTTATACCTATGTAAAGTTTCAGTAATTTGTGACACATACATATATGTAACACTAGCTGACCCGGCGAACTTCGTCCCGCCTCAAATTACTTCGTTTCGAGCAAATACTTTTGTCCTTCACGAAAATTAATTTTGATGATAGAAAAAATCAAACAACTCAACTCTATTCTCAATAGATGATTGAGTTGAGTGGACATTCCATTCCATTTTCATCGAATTCAACACTAATGTATTGAAAAGTGAATGAAATGTCGATTCAAACTCAGGCGTCTTTCGAAAATTGAGTTGTGTTTTGGACTTTTTCTCTCGAGTGGAATTAAATCGAATACAGACGCAAATCAATACAATGCATTGTGGTAAACAATATTTCTCGTTCTGTTCTCCGGCGCATAAATGAACAACGATGATGGTTTGCCAACTCTCGAACACGCAACGTACAACTGACCATGAGAAAAACACGGAAATTCTAGATTTATTCCGCACACTTCCAACGATTGACCTTGCGATTTGTTAATCGTCATAGCAAACGCCAAACGAACGGGGAACTGAATGCGTTTGAAGTCGAACGGTGTGTCAGTTGGAATCATAGGAATTCTCGGAATTAGAACATCTTCTCCTTTGAATTTGCCCTTGATGATCGTCGCTTGAATCACGTTGTTCATCAGTTTCTTCACACTCAATCGCGTTCCGTTACACAATTTTCGATGGTTCAGATTGCGCAGCATGATTATTACAGATCCAACCTTGAGCATTAACTTATGCGCTGGTATTCCTGGCAAATCAAGCGCATTCAAAAACTCGGTCGGATAATTGGTTGCCTCGCCTTGATTGGTCACACAGTCAACGGATTTGTAACAATGGGTTTCCCCAGCAATTTGGTTTTGAATCAAGTAATTCAGACTGTCTACATCCTTGTTCTTTGCTGCCAAAATTGCTCGTTCGCTGAGCCAATCGTGGTTCACATAATTTTGGCGGATGTCCGGAAACACTTTCGTGATAAGCTCTTCCTTCGACGTCGTAAACATGCAAAAATTGGAGGAAATGAAATCAATCCGGTCGAAACATCAACAGGAATTTGACCGTTGCCAAGCGCTAACAGTTGTTTAGAAAAATCAGCGTGGCATTTCCCAGTAAAGCAATGTTCGTGCGAACGGATCGCTTTGGCAAATTTCGAAAAAATTGGTAAGTGTTGTAGCTGGTGGCTGTTCTGCTCGTTGTGCTGCATTAGCTTCCGTGAAATAGACACGTTGTCCATTCTCCAAGTGCACCCACAAATGTTGAACAGTGGGATGGCGTTCGTGTATTGCAAATGAGAAAATACGCTAAATTGCTTCATTGCATTTGACATAACAGCCCAATTGGAATCTTGACACTTCGCCATTTGCACCCGAAGCACCAATTACCAAACACTGCCAGGTCGCTACCTTTGTTCACGTATTTGCAGATATATTTAATGGATTTAATGGAGTTACAGTACTCAACATTGCAGTGTGTTGCGAATGTTTTCGATAGAAGCTTGCAATACGGAACGATCTAGCGATTATCGACCACGACATCTTTTCCTTTCACCATCATCGTAACTGTTCTGCCACCATTTTCGGGTGAACGACGCCGATATATTGGATAACCGTCGTTTCCACTAATTGTGTATGCCAGCAACGGTCGCGGATATTGTTTTGTGCATTTCCCAGTGGCCATACAGTGTGAATCTGGATTGTGACCTCCGCACGGACCGTGAATCATGTTTGTTGCGACTACCGCGAACAATTCCAAGTCGGCTTCTGGATCTGGTATTTCGGCGCTGATAATTGAATCGATTTGATCTGGTCTGATTTTCTCAATTAACCACAGCAGAATGTGTGCATGTGGCAATCCACGCTTTTGCCACTCTACTGAGTACATCCAACAACGTGGCTGTCCGAAAACCATTTGCTTAACGATGAAGTCCATTAGCGTCCTCAGTTTTTGCTTGAACACACGTGCGGTGATGTCGTGACGATCGCTGGTAGTTTGTCCTAGCAGTAGATTACAGGTAATTTCAGGCCAATTCGGATTGAAAGTGAACGTGATGAACAAATCTGGCCGCCTGTAATGCCGCACATACGTCATAGCGTCCTGCGCATATTCATGCATATGCCGTGGGCTGCAAACATATGTCGCTGGGAGAATAGTCAATTGACCGACGTTATTTGCATCTCCATCCGAAACGATGGCATCGCGCAGATGAATGTACTGCTCGGAACGTAGTTTAGATTGATTGAAGCGGATGAAATTTAAACGTTCCGTTTCGATCTTAACAGACATATCGACGCCTCGGCGCATCATCAACCAATAGGTATAAAAATGCATGAAACTGACCTTCTTATTCGTTTCTTCACCTGCAAAATGAATATCTTGTATGTATAGCAATGCAAGTACAATCGACAGCTCAATAACTAACCGGCCAGCGGATTGACCATCTTTATCTAGAAGTGGTAGCCATCCTCTCCATGACAAAACATCAATGGATATTGAAGTGCATCATATGATCGATGTGTTTCGTATACGCGCTGTACTTGTCCGTCATCACACCGCTTAATCACAATATCACGCGATTCCACATTTTCGCCAACAATCACAACTGCGACTTCGTCGATAGCGGAAGCATTGTACTGACGTACATGGCCTCCGGTTGGTCTTTTGTCTGCTCTGAAGATTATTTTGTGATTATCGGAAGTCATTGTCTCCAAAGCAGTTTTAAATAAACGAACCAGCGCATTATGTTCATGCAGAAGACATTGAAGTTCTCCGATTATCTCTTGTTTTGACGCATTGAAAAGCGCAAGACGATAACCGACTTCAAATTCGGAATTTCCAACGAAATAAATTTGAAGGAACTTGGGTTCTTCATTCGCTGGTGGCATCAACGCTCCGCTTTGATGATAAATTTGACCTAGAATCTTTTAAATAAAGGGCTATTTTGAATATGATAAGTACAATGGTTCAACATTATCGAAATGATTAACACGTGGTGACCTCATTACCTTATAGGTGGGATTATAGCGGGGTTGACGGACAACAGCATCGGTCCCAAATGACGTCATGTTAAAGCATTTATTGTACTGTTTTGTGTGTTTCAGAAAATGTCTGGATAGCGTTGTATCTCCATAGAGATAAGTACCTACGCAATGGCTCCAGTGGCGAAGTCAAAACCGGCAATTTAACTTTGCCATCAGCACAACATACACAGTAAAAAATATTTACATAAACTCTGTAAAATTCCATATAAATCGTAGCAAAAATATTACATATCTGTGGTGAAAAGGTAAAGTATCTTATCTCGAGATAAAACATTTTTGAGATTTTAACAAAATCATATTCTATTAAAAATTAGCTATTTTTACAGCTAATCGGTTTGCCTGTAGCTATTACAAACTTCGAGTTATTACTATGTCCAAATCACTTATTTGAAAAAAAAACTATAAAATCAAAAGGAAAAACATCTTATTTAAAAATTAAAATAAAGTTATCAAAAAATTCGGAAGCAAAACATTTTAGTTACATATAGGTCAACAAAAAAATTTTAGTAAAACACCTTGTTTCTACATAATTTTCAGTGTTTCAAAAAAAATATATATTTAAAACAACTTATCTACAAACAAGGGATTTTTCCCTTTTATTTTTGTTGAAATTATATGCTTATTCAATAACTTATGTCCTATTAAGATTTATTGGAAAATGCATAAAAATTTGGTAAAATAGCTTAAGTGAAATAAGATAAGTTATTTTAACAAAATTGTAAAGGTAAAATAACCTGTTTGCATTTTTCTTAATTTTCTTAATTACTCTAATAAAATTTAAAGTAACTAATACTTAAAAAAAAAATGCATTGCATCATCTTACGAAAACCCTGGAAAAACTAGCTTATATAGTCATATATTTTTTCACAGATTTATCTTAACCGTTTTTTTGCTCTCCTGAAAATTGTATAAAATCGAGATAAGATACTTTACCTTTTCACCACAGATATATTTATGTAAACCAAAAAAGTCAGTAACTGATTATGTAAAATTCAGTAAAATGTTCTGTATAATCTTAAATTACATATAATTACAAGAATAATCCATAATTTTATTGAAAAATTCATCCCAAGTTATGGAATTCTCCATACGATATGTATTGCTCCGTATTTAACATGTAATTTTACATAAAATTTCTGTAAAATAAGAGAAGCGAGAAGAAAAAGTTTGAGAGAGGATAATACTCGTAAACGAACCAAGAAAAAAGAAGAACGCGTGTATTTTAAGTGTGGTTATCAAACAAGTGGTTTATTCAATTTTTTGTAGTGTTACAGTGAAATTTATATATAACACCTATAACTAAGAATTTAATTAGTATTACTACATTATATTTTAACTATAAGGTGCGTAATTTTTATACAAAATTAAATAGAGTATTCTTTGAAATAAAAGTGTTTTAGAGCTTCAATAATATGTAGATATTGGATAAAATTATTGGTTTTAGTTTTTATGTGGAAATGTTATGTGTAAGTGTGTAGTGTAATGGTAACCTAAAAGTTTACTATTACTTGATGCATGTTAGATTATTTATTTAAATAATGTCATAATCACAAATAGTTCAGCTTGTAAAATGTTGATTCTCGAATCGTAGGTATGAGTGTTTTGCCCACACAAGAACGAAAAATCAGCTGGTTGTTGATATCAATGGGAGCGTCTACATGTCGTATCGTAACCATGTATATTAGGGTGGAACGAAAATTTTTGTTAGTTCTAAATGAATCGTAATAGTACGGAAAAGTTGCGTATTGTGATTCTAAGAAAATGTCAAAAACGAAATTTGCAATTAACTTAACTTTTGAGCCGCCGCCATTGTCATCTTCATGCTTTAAACTAAAATTTTTATTTTCAATGTGCTACTGTAAGTTCTGTGACGCCGCCCATGAAATGCTGCCTCAAAACATATATTTATTTTTCTATTTTGTTATGTCTGTTATATTTATAAAGACAAGTAATAACGCATGCGCATTACGCAACACAGTTCATTATTATTGAGAATTTATTGGAAATAAGAACTACCGGAGAAATGGAATCGAAGAGCATTATGTATTGGTGCAAGAACCGGGATCTAAATAATAAGTCATATTTCTCCTCGGTCTGGTTCAGCTGCTGCAATTAGTGAAAAAATTTCTGAATTTTTTGATGAACATTCAATCGATCATTCTTACTTAAGTGCAATTGGCTGTGATGGAACCGTAATAAATACTGGTAAAAACGGAGGAGTCATTAGAAGACTAGAATTGAAATGGAATCGTCCACTACAGTGGTTTGTATGTCAGTTACACGCCAACGAACTACCGTTTCGACACCTTTTCCATCATCTCGATGGATCAACTACGGGACCTAAAAGCTTTTCGGGGCCTATTGGGAAACAATTAGAAGGATGCACAAATATTCCAATATCTCAATACAAACCGATAAATGGTAATTTACGTTTAGTGGTTGCGAATGACTTGAGCACAGATCAACAATATTTATTGTCAATTTGTCAGGCAATTGAATCTGGTCAGTGTTCAATCGATTTGGCTAATAAAAATCCCGGAAAAATTGCTCACGCAAGATGGCTTACCACTGCTAATCGGATTCTTCGGCTATACCTTGGAAGTGAAGCACCATCAAACGAATTAATAATATTAGTGGGGATAAATATTTGCAATATTTATCATTACGCATTTTAAATTTTCCAAATCACAAATTTACTCCCAAACACCATTACATGACACACTATCCAGATCTTATCAAACAATTTGGTCCACTTTCTAAAATGTGGACATTTCGTACTGAAAATAAACATCAATATTTCAAAAATGCTGTGCGAAATTTAAAAAATTTCGTACATGTTGAAAAGCCACTGTCATACCTTCACCAAGTATATCAATCGAATTTAATGGGTAATCGTGTGAATCAGTCAATAGTACCAATCAAACCTGTAGTATTAGATCAAGAAATGTATAATGTATTTATTCCGGATAATTATAACTTGGTTGCCAAAAAAGTTTTTTTTTGGGGATTTAGTATTTGCAGACGGTGAATGTATTGTTACATCAGTAACTGAATCAAATAAGATCTCTATAATGAAAATCCATTCTATTTTCTTATGTAAAGAAAAATCCGATATTTTATTTTACGGTAAACTTTGTCGAATGATGTATAATTACAAAACACTAGTTTATGAAATGTTAACCAAATTCTCAACTTACAGTTTAATTCCTATAAGTCAATTAAAATATAGCACAACGATTAAAGTGTACACCTACAATAATAAGCATTTTCTCTCTTTGCCATCACTCCCATTAGGTATCTAAAAAAACCAATTAAATTTGAATACTCAATTAATAATTTTTAATAAATATTTAATTATCTTAGATGGACCAAGCACTCTATAGAGTTACGAATTCGTTTCGCACAATAAGAAAACTGATTTGCTGCGAACCAACTATAGCAGATATTATTAAAACAGGTGAGTAATTCTTTTATAAGTATGTTCGTTTTTTTAAATTGTTTTAATTTTTATTTTCAGCTAATGAAAACGGTATTGGTGGTACTACCATTGTAACCAATTCGGATGGTTATGAAATATCCTCAAATATTGTTCTAAATATACTTAATGATAATTCGTTAATGATTTTAAATGAAAATGAAGTATGGTTACCCGAAACAATTACTCTAAATCCTATAAATATCGGATCCGGAAATGAAAACTTTGACGGAGCACAAATTCACGAAATGGACACTACAATATTACGAGGAGATACGACTAATGCATTCATCACCGCTGCCAGTGCTACGAGTGCAAGTTCTATACCAACCGTTAATTTCGAATTTGAGGAGAACATTTTAACATTTAATAAAACGGATTATTTAAAAATATTACCTCCATATATATGCACATTATTAGAAACACAGCAGCAATTGGGTAACCATATTAATTTTTTTGTGAGATCTATAGTTCTCGAACTACGGAAATCATCTGAAATAATATCTGTTTCAAAATTTAAAAGAGTATGTGAGGAACTTGGTTCATTTTATCCTCACTCCTTTTATCGAAAATCATCTGATGGTAAAAATTGTGTTTCCACTGACACGAATTGGTTAGCCAATATGATGGTGAACCACAATAATTATTTGAATAAATTATCGAATAAGGACAACGTATTAAAGCCAAATATCCCACCAACAAGAAAAAGAACTTCATCTTCTTTAAGTGCATTTTGTACGAATTGGCAGCCAAAAAATTATGGTAATCAAAATGCAGAAAGTCTAAAACATAAACAAATATGGTTACGTGCAATGAAAAATAAATTAAATTTAACAGCCGAACACGAAATTAAAGTTACCGAGGAAAAGATGTGCTGCTATCCAGAAATTAGACTTTTTTTGAATAATCAGAATCCAGTACCAACGATTGAACAAACCGTAGATGAGTGGCCTTTTCTTTTTAAACAAATATGTTTATTTGACGTCTGTGTTCATTTAATTCTACGTGTTGCTCTAGCGTTTCATTTTCACGGACACCGTGCATTCTCTGCGAATTACGGGTTTTTCGTCCTATTGTCGATCGTCTGACAGCCGGCATTTTATTCAAAAATCAATTCCTAAAACGTACAATAATTCATTTGACTAATTTACTTAGAAGTCATTAATCCACAAAAATGAACTTACTGATCGAATCAATTTGAATCCCGCGCAATCCAATTTGATAACCTCAGTTGTCATGCACCAATAAATTTCTGGAGAAAATTAGCAAAATCGTAAAAATCACACCGAACTTCGTATGATTGTAATAATGGTAAGAAAAATAACGTTCACACAACCAAAAATGACAATGAAAAAGACAAATTGCACAACGCCTAATTGATTTACATTCAATCTTTTCGTTCTTTTCCAAAAGATAAAGTATGTATGACTTTAGTATGATTTGATTGTATTAAAATAAGAAGGATTACTCAAAAAGTTTTCTCTTCTAAAAGACCATCTGGTTTGGATACGCGCCAAATACCGTACAAAAACATAATTTTTCGATTTTCCGAAGGATTTTCCCAAAATTTTCTTTCGTAAGAACCATCTCCTGGCAATTTCAAACATAATAGAAAAAGATTGAGCCAAATCGGTTTAGCCGTTCTCAACTGATGTGCGCACATACATTTTTTACACCATTTTTATATATATAGAAGATGAGTTTTTTGGGAAACTTGCGTGACACATATATGTGTCTTTGACGGGCGAACGTGTTAAACTCTAATTAATTTTAATTTTTTAATTGGATATTATTAATGATATTTTATTAATAAATAATTTGGCAAAAAATTCACGTAACCCTAAAATTATTGAATGCAATTGCTACCGAATGTGTTTCATTATGAACTCTCCATTGTTTGTTTTCACCCATAATCACTGAGTTCCTCTATAACAAGATAAGACTTAATTTACAAAATTAAAACTCTTTTGCCAAACAAATTTGAGGCAATTCTACAGTGCTAATTTGCAAAAAAAAAACCAAATGAAACAAAATTCAGCTGGAACATTGGAACAAAATGCAGCTGGCACAAACTTGGAAAATTTGGGTAGAAGCTTAACATAGAGAAAGCACATTAAATCAAAGCACAATCAAATGTAAGGCTAATTGGCAAAACTTCCGATATACTGCAAGGCCCTGCTACTTAAAGTTGTGTTCCCATAAATAATCAGAAAGTTATTAAAATTTTGATAGCGAAGCCTAAGAAGTTTTAAGTTGGTTTTTTGAAGATCATCAACTAATTTCGAAAAAAAAAAAAAAAACATAAACCCTTTGAGATGAACTTCGATGAGCAATTTTAACTTGATTATATATTTGAAAAAAAAAAAAAAAAAAAATACAATTTCCATTTGATCTCTTTTAACAAAATTTTCGGAAGGAAGTTTATTATACTCGTATATGTGGATAAAAGCTCCCTTACATAAATAGTAAATCGATTCTTAATAGCTAAATATTACTTTTATGTAATCTTAAACGAATATCTTGTATACGCTTTTGTAACTACATAGGTACATGTATGTTTGAACTTTCAACCAACTTCTTCCTTGTACAAAATAAACTTAGTTCGCCTCGTTAAATACACCAAGAAAACAAAACAGAAACAAAAAAAACAAAAAAAAAATGAAAATTCTTTCAAACAAATTAGAATTGAATTTGAAAGCTTTTATCAAAAGTAAAAACAATTTTTTTCTTTTTTACTTCCTAAAGCAAAATTTTATATATGGATGTACGTAAATTTGGATTCGATTATATACAGTTACTGTATATGGAAGTTTATATTGCAAAATGGAAATATATAACTGTATATACGATGTATTTATGTAAGAAGCACAAAATAAATGATTTTCTTTTATTTTGGGACCGATATTTTTTTTTACTTGCAGCGAATATAAAACAACATATACAAAGTACTCACAAGTTTGACTTACAGCTGGCAAAGATACACAATGACACATATGTACTGAACTATATCCTATATCGTAAATTTTTTTTTATAGTAGATATAAACTTTACAATTTTTTTGGTTTTGTATTTTTTTTTTTCCTGTCTAAATCAGTATGTATATATGGGTCTTATGACTATAACTAACGTCACGTCATTTCTATTTGGATTTTGATTCACATTGTTGTTGTTTTGTGGCTCAACAACACTAAACAAAAATTACGTTGGATAAATTTTCATTTTATACCTTGCCATGTATATCTCTGTTTATACATTTTTTTTTTTGGGTGAAGATGTTCTTATTATTATTCAGCTGAATATGTAGGTAAATCTATCTTACTTTATTAGTAAGTTCATATAATGAACCATAAAAAGCTGCAGTGATTTAATATACATATAAAATTTATTTACGTGTACAACATTTCTAAAAATGTAATTTAAAAATTACGTTCATCTTCTTCTAGTACTCTAGCTAGGTGTACATATGTATATAACTTGAAGTATGGGTTTTCGCCATTTTTTGCTGTTGTTGTGATAAATTTATACATTTTGTAAGCTTTATTTGTATGTGTATATGTATTACGTATATAAATATATAGAGTTAAGGATTAAATATGGATATACAATGTTTTCATTTAAGTTATGGTAAAAGCTTTTAATTTTTATGAAAATGGTTGGATCGTTTTGGCGTGATTGTTGTTGTTGTTGTCGTTTTGGTTTGTGTTGAAAACGGATATTACGAATTTTTTATTTTTATTTTTTGTTTATAAAAACTTCTGACTATAAAGTTTGAGAAATTTTCCATGTATTATACTGTCTTTCAATATGTCGTGCTGAAAGACTAAAGTAATTCATATTGCGTTTGAAAAACTAATTTTCTTGATAAGTTTTTTTTTTAAGAAACTCATATGCTTAAAAGTTGTACACTTCTTTGACGTGTGTAAATTTACATGAGGCAAAAACCTTACTAAGGAAGCGGAATACACATTTGTGTTACTACACAAACATAAAAAAAATATTTTAAATATGGCTAATATGTGTGAGGAAATACATATTAAAGATATTCTGACTTTCACAAAAAGAAGAAGACGAATTTAATCTCAAGGGAGTAAAAGCCCTCATTAGAAATGTGTTTTATTCACATAACGGAATTGTGAGCAAATAGGAATAGGCTGAATTTAACTTCCGGGTCTAATCCATCCACCTTGTGACAAAAATTCCATTTGCCCTGAGTCGCAGACACCTAATAGTAGCAATAGTGCTTGATTTATTAGTCAATCAAAAGTCAGTTAAATATTGTTATCCACAGCAATTATTTATATTTATGATATATCAGGCAACAATCATAACGTTAGACTTTTATTAGATTCCGCAAGTCAAGCTAATTTAATGAGTGAACAAGTTGCTACTCTTCTTCAGTTAAAACAAGCTTTAGTAAATATTCCAGTTTCGGGTGTAAATAGTGCAGTGCAGAAGACTGTCTGTTTTTAGTTGCAATACAACATTTTTCGTTTAGTTTTAAAAGCTAAAAATGAGCTTCCCTTAAACAAATATGAAATATATTCATGGAAAATTCCAAATTGGTTACAATTAGCAGATTAATAGTTAGCCGAGTTACTTTTCGATTTGATTTTAATTCGTAGTTTTCGGATAAGTGATAATCTCAGTCAACGAAATCCCGGCACTATAAAAAGATATTCAAACATACCATTGCCAGACAACCGATTGTGATATTTTACTTGGTCTTAAAATAATTTTTGACATTCAAGATCGGAAATTTCTAGGTTAGGTATTATAAAAAAAAATTTGGAAACTGGATCAGGACCAATCTTCAAGAACGTTTGAATTATAAACGGTTACTTACGGCATATCGTGCGCCCCTTATTTAGCTACGAGGTGTCTGGTTTAATACTGGATAGTTTCCCAGATGCGAGCAAGATAGTTAGATCAGACTTATATATAGACGACCTTCCGACTGTGTCAATTTGTTTAGAAGAAGCGATTAGAATTCAGTAGGAATTAATAACTTTAGTCGAGCCATTTAGAGAACCATCAAGCATCATGAATCAATCCATTAAAATGCTTTCCATTATTTGCAACGTTGATAGCGATCAGTTCATTTACAATATAGATTTTATTTCATCTAATCATCAACCCACTAGGAGAAATAATATCTTGTCAGAAATCTCGAAAATTTACGATCCACTTGGTTTAATAGGTCTAGTTATTTTCACTACCAAACAAAAAGTAAACGAATTATGGGTTCAAGGGTTTGATTGGAATAGTCTTGTATCAGGTGATATATTAAACATTTTGTTAAATTTTATAGCATAATTAAGAAAATTGAAAATTTTGATTCCATGTAGAGTAAATTTCAACCATTCAACAAACCTTGAACTCCATGGTTATAGTGACGCCAGTGAGAAAGGATTTGGTGCAATTATGTATATAGTATGTTCGTTGTTGTATAAATAATAAGTTCAGAATGGTAGTGTTGTGTAGTAAATCTAGGGTAGTACCTCTGCGAAAATATATAATTCCCATATTAGAGTTACGCTAAAAGTCTTAATGTGAAAGTGGACTGTACATTTTTTAATGACCGACGCTGGATTTAATATTAAATTCCACAATGAATGATTTTATTCAACTATATTTTATTAATTTTGATTCGGTTTCCAAAATTTTCTACTGTTATCTGTTTGACTCTCAAGATTATAATAATAAAAATTTTTTTTAGCAAAATGAAAATTTGAGATTTTCACGGTAATTTTTCTTGATTTTACTTTTACACATACATTTTTAAATACAATAAAATCAGCGTGAAGTACTTTCTGATTAACTAAATTTTCATCTTGTAATACAAAATATAATTGGTATATGGTAAATCGATTATTTTGAATTTATGCTAATTATAATTGTTTGACAGTAATTAATAACAAGTTGGTTGGTAATACAAAATAAATTTACAATGGATAAGTATTTAATATAACAGAATTAATTATTTTAATTGTTGGTTATTAATAAAGTTTTTGGTGAATTTTGTTTTATTTAATTGTGATGAAATGATCTCGAACATCGCGCCCGCCTAGAATATCGCCAAATTTCAACGTAAAAGTAATCAACAAAGGCTTGGTGATTGGCCTACGAATTTTTGCTTCACTGGTGTCAACAACACGAACTCGTCCATCGTTTCCAGGGAACACTTGTGCAACTTTACCCATTTTCCATTGATTGAGTAATGGATTTTCTTCTTTGACGAGAACGATGTCATCTAGCTGCAAATTGTCTTTTGTCGTGTGCCATTTGATGCTATTTTACATTGATGTAAGGTACTCCATATGCCATCGTTTCCAAAAGAGTTGAGTCATCCTTTGGATAGCATTCCAGTATGACAATCTATTATACGGGATATCGGTGATATCTGGTTGTGGTAAGGTGGTTATAGGATGCCCAATTAAGAAGTTCGCTGGCGTTAGGGGATCAAGTTCATTTTCTGATAATGCGCATAATGGCCGGGAATTAAGCAAACCTTCAATTTGGACTAATAAGATATGCAGCTCTTCTTGTGTAAGTACGTTAGCTGCAACTACTCTCTCCAAATGAGTTTTCGCCGATTTGACGCCTTCCTATCATATCCCTCCGAAGTGAGGTGCATGTGGTGGGGTGAAATGCCAAGTAACTTGATATCTCTTTATAATAGAATTAGATATTAGTTCAATATTATCTTTTATAAAAGTATTCAATCCCCTGAATTTATTGCATGCCCCTCGGCAATTCGTTCCATTGTCAGAAAAGATGTCGGAACAAACACCCCTTCGGGGAAAAAAACCGATTAAGGGCAGCCAGAAAGGAGTCGGTTTTCATATCTCCTACGAGCCCTAAATGTACTGCCTTCGTGCTTAAGCAGATTATTAAACATATATACGACTTCCTCACTTGTTGTCCCCTTTCACGCCTTAAATATGTTTTGATGGGGCCAGCAAAATCCACCGCAATTTTTAGGAATGGCCGGATTAGTTCTATTCTCTCTTTTGGTAAGCTGCCCATCAATTAATTCTCAGTCAGAGATCGCTGTTTAATGCAATGCACACACTTTTTGATTGCGGATTTAATAATGTTTCGCCCATGGATAATCCAAAATTTTCTTCTGATAATGCTTAGTAGTAAAGCTGCACCACAATGCAAATTGCTTCTGTGGTACTTCATTACAAATTTCATGGTTATTTCGGATTTTGAAGGTATTATTATGTAATGAATAATGTCATACGGTGCAATCGCCTTCTCAATCCGACCACCTACTCGTAGAAGACCTCTTTTATCTAGATTGGATTCAATGATTTGAGAATACTCTTTGGTGCAACAACTTCGTTTTTTGTAATCGCTTGTATTTCATCTTGGAAATATTGTTGCTGTGTGAACCGTAGTATCTCTGCTTCCGCTGCTCGCCAATAATAACCGATTTTAGCCTTTTAGTTGGTTCTTGAGCCTAAATATTTTCTATTGAACTTCCGAAATTGAAAATTTTATCATAACTGGATTGCTTTTGAATCAATTCTTCTATGATTGTTTTATGTGAATCGAAACGTATTGCGACCATAACTTGCACTTGCTCTCGGCGTTCTAAATCGGCAGGAGACTTTGCTTTCCGGAAAACTGGCCAATGATCTGCATTTAATTTCAAAAATTCTGCCCCATTCCACCATAACTCATAGGTATTCAATTTGTTAGGACTTAAGCCTCTTGCGGCACAATCTGCCGGGTTGAGTTTTGATGAAATGTGTCGCCATTTGTCATTTGGTAATGTTGCCAAAATTTCATTAGTGCGATTTGCTATGTAAGTTTTCCATTTTCTTGGTGGTTCTGATAGCCAATCCAGGACTATGGTGAAATCCGTCCAATAGTAAAAATAACTAATTGGATATGTTTTACTAATTTTAATAGAAGTAAAGTCCCGTTTAGCTCCAAGCGTGATAGTGAAATGTTTTTTAAAGGAGCAACTTTTGTCTTTGCTGATATCAAGCTGGTGACGTATTGGCCCTTTGAAATAGTACGTACGTAAACTGCGGCGGCGAAAGCTGTTTCACTGGAATCACAAAACCCATGCAATTCAGTAGGTTCATCTGTGATAAATATCTGCTATATATCTATATTGGCTATATCTGCTATTTCTTCACGAATTTTTGTCCATTGTTCTTGAATGTTTTTTGGTAGGTAGTCGTCCCACTCCACACCCAAAAGCTATAGCGCGTGGAAAAAACTTTTTATTTTTATGACGAATGGAGCTAGCAACCCTAATGTATCGAAGATTCGACTTGATTCGGATAGTATTGCTCTTTTGGTTGTTGGGACTGGATCATTGATGGTGACATGATACGTAAATATATCAGTGTTCGGTTGCCATTGCAGCCCCAACACTTTAACTTCATGCATCTCTTCGGAGAATGGTTTTGAAATAATTGGAGTAGGCTCGACGACGTTCAATTTCTTGAGGAGTTCCGATGAATTGGAGAACCATTTTTGAAGATTAAACGCGGAATGGGTCATTATGTCAGATATCTGTTTTGCCAATTCAACAGCCTTAGCTATTTTGGGTGCTCCAGTTATTAAGTCGTCGGCGTACATGTCTTTCAGCAGTATTTCTGATGCACCTGGGTATAAATCAGCGTTGTCTTTAGCTTTTTGTTTTATCACTCTGGTTGCCAAATATGGTGCGGCAGACATTCCGTAAGTTAGCGTCTTCAAGTCAAAATGATGTATATCGTCATCAGGTTTTGTACGCCAAACGATTCGTTGATAACGACGATATTCAGGGTGAATCCATATTTGGCGAAACATCTTCTCACTATGCGTAATCTGATCGTGGTTGATGTCTCCCTCCAAACGGCATGGTGTGGCAAATATAAGTAGTCAGCAGGTTGTTTTAGTGGCTCAACTTCTACCATGTGTTCGAGCCTCCATAAATTCAACGTAATGCTTATGCAAATCGGGACTTTTTGTAAACTTTTTCTCCATTGCATATATTCGCTTAAGTGCCATGCATAATGAATCCTTCAATGGTTTTCGTTCGGTTTTGAATGGCAGCTTTACCATCAAATGATTGTCTGGTAATTTGGTAGTGGTGGTTTCAAATAACTCCTCACAAATCTGGTCTTCCGGTAATGGTGGAGCGTTGTTAAATACTTCTTTACACTCCCAGAATCTTTTCAGGTTTCTATCCAAATCAGTGTTGGTTACAATCATATTGCATTGACCAGAATCTTGTATATAAAATCAGATTTCCAGTCAATATCCATCCTAAATGTGTATTATGAGCATATATTTTGCCCTCGGAGTCCTTCAGTTGCTGTGGTTTAAGGATTTGGAAAAACGTATCAGGTCCAATCAATAAGTCGATTTTTGAGGCAAATTTGAGACCTTTATCAGCTAACGACAACGTCGAAATAAAATAATAATTTCTTAACTTTTCATGTTCAATTGGTTTAATCAGCGTAATGAATGGGACCACATTCGCCGAAATATCAGATTTGAAATTGGATGTAAACTAGGGTGATACAGATATGTCGACTAAGCCTCTAGTGGTTAAAAGATTTTGGTTTGCAAGTCCTTGGATGCAAATGTTCCCATGTTTTCGTTCCAACCCCAATTTTTGGACAAATGATTCCGTAATTAAGGAAGTTTGAGAACCTGAATCTAGTAGAACTCGACACAATTGATGCTGGCCACTTCTATCTTGTACTCTTACTGTTGCGGTGGGTAACATGACTGGATGGTGACTGGAATGCATGCAGGATGAGTACTGTGGATGAAAGTCCTTTGCTGTCATAGGAGCCCTCGTAAGTAAGGTCGTAGATTTTTCTGGGGTGCTGCTGCTGTCTGGAGCTTCACTGGATGAACAATTGGCATTGGAGATGGGGTGCAGCAATGAATTATGGCTTCCTTTGCACATGTGACATCTTCTCTTGGATCGGCAATTGTAAACTGTGTGAGATTTGCTAAAACAGTTGAAGCAACGGTTATCAGTCTTCATGAATTCTCTTCTTTGATCCACTGTCCATTCGTTAAATGTAGGGTACTTGAATAAAGGTTGGTAATCATTCCGACAGACTGCACATGACGCAACAGTATTGGTCAACGTTTTAGGAGTTGCTCTCACTTGAGGAACTGATTTTCGGAGATGGCTTTTGGCAGAATCTAAGGCATCTGCTCGCTTCATCAGGAACCCGATTAAGGTTTAACAAGTTGGAAACTCGATCTCAGCAGGTTCAGAAGCCCATCTGTCTTTGGTGTCTTCATCTAATTTGTGAATAAGTAAAAATACTAACCAAGGGTCTCGAGCCTCAGCTTCGGGACCGAGAGCCTTTAATCCCCTTACAACTTCGTCTGCGTTATCCATTAACTTCCGGATTTGTTGCGATGTTGGGTTATTATTTATGGATGGCATCTCTACAAAACTTTTAATAAATGATTAGATTGTATACCGCTTTCTGTCATATCGAGTCTTAAACTTATTTAAAGCTTCAATGTAGTTGGCATCGGAAATAGGCAGATGCTTTAGCAAATTTGCTGCTTCGTCTCTCAAATAACTCCGTAAATATTGAAATTTTTGTGCTGGATGGAGGTTGGGATTTTCGTGGATTGTTGATGAAAATAAATCATAGAATGATTGCCATTCGGTATAACTGCCGTAAAATGTAGGAATATTGATCCTTGGGAGCCCTACTTCGATGTTTGCGGTATGTACGTGTTCGCCTTGAGTATCGTTCAAATCCACGGATATATTTCCGAATGCCAAGGCCAATTGGCTTTCATCGTCCGGCGTCAGTGAACTAATAGCCTGCTCAGTTTCTTGAAACTCGGTGAGTAATGTTTCTATACGTCGTGATCGTAGATTTAAATGTTCAATATCAAGTTTTGATGCCACATAGCTTTTAACAGTATTTGTTTTTGGTCAGATTCCCAAATAGTTCTCAATTGGTTGACAAAACCAGCTTATAAGTTAACAGCTTTTGTAGCAAATAGAGTTTAGTTTATTCAAAATAATTCAAAAACTGTTAATTGGAATTACGTTAAACAGGAAAACAATCCTGCAAATCTCTTATCACGTAGTATTTATGACATCGTTGAGGCCAAATTTCCAGTTTTTAATAAATTTAGTTACGATTCATTAACCGATATAACCAAAAAAGTTTAGAAGGAGAAAAATTCTGTATTGATCGATCAGAAATCAAATATTTATCAGTGCCAGAATTGGGTGTGGGGTTGCTATAAGTAATCAAAGTACTTCAAAGAGTTAATTTTTCCGAAGGGATTAGAATGCTAGGTTCGGGAAAAGATTTAGATTCAACAAACAAATTACGAAATTTAAACATATTTTTGGAGGAGTCAGTTATTTTGAGAGTAGTCGGTAGAAATCGTAATTGGAAATGCAATTTTATCATGAAAATTTTCGAAATGAAAATTTTAGAACAGATTTCATTAAACGTTTACATAACGAATATTGTCATATATGGCAAAATGCACTGTTAGCTATTATTCGTCGAAATTATTGACCATTGAAAGCAAAGTCTACCATAAGAAAATTTGTCATTCATTTATCCGCTATTTTAGAGCAAGAACAATTCACAATATATGGCTGACTTACCAGAATATAAAATCAATGTCTCAAACACGTTTTCCCACACCGTTAAAGATTATGCAAGTCCCGTTATGTTAAAATCCCACAAGAAAGCAGTACAAATCCATTTGTTTGCAAAAGCTGTCCACATAGAATTAGTTAGCCATCTCCAGTTAATAATATTTATTAGTAGTAGAGGAAATCCCTGTAAACTCTATTCTGATAACGGGTCAATATTGCTGGGTGCTAATCGAGACTTGCAGAAGCCTAGCTATTCTACCTTTTTAGGGCTCAGCAAACAAATCAGAAAATATCTGAATTCGGTCTTTTATTCCTCCCCATTCTACAAATTTCGGCGGATTGTGGGAAGCGGCTATTAAATCTTGCAACTGTCATTTGAAATGATGACACTCTTAACCCAAATAGAAGCTATCCTAAACTCCAGACCGCTAGCTCCTCTTTTGTCAGATCCAAACGTTCTAACGGCTTTAACTCCAGCAGCTGTATTCTGAAAAACCGTAACTAGCTGATTTATGTTTTTTTCGACAGTTAAAAACCTTGAATCGCAAAATTAACGTTATTTCCTATTCTGATTGAAAAAAAACGTGCACGTTTCCGACATTAAAAAAACCCCACGTTTTTTGGTTGGGCTTTTGAAATATTTTTCGTTTCTTGTAATATTAAAACTAAAATAATTTGGTTAGCGTTAAGTGTTGGAGCTTAACAATAATAATAATTCAATACACAGGACATGCAAAGTGGAGCATTCCAGTGACAAGCAAACAGCGGGATAGAGTATATGCTAAGATGACTTGAAGTAAACAAAACTAACAGTCATATCTTATTGCCAAATAGTTTTATTTTAATTTTTGTTAATTAACCTTTTGTTAGATTTCATTTAAAAGATTCAAAAGAAATTCGAGCACACAATCCAACAATGTTATTAATTATTATGAATATATTGATATTATATATTATAAATCCACTGGAAGCATTACTATATTATATATTGCATATGTATGTGTATAATTTAAAATTAATAAACGTTTCAGTTCAGTGGCTTCCTTGTTGTCGCCTGTTCACCAAAACATACATTTTATTGCGGTTATATTCGCAAGCAGACGTGTGTACTATTAAAATCGTTGTCAAATGGCATAATTTGACAGACCATTTTTCTGTTTTCCGGTATTCTATGTTTTTTTCGACTTTCGTAAACGTTTTTTTTTTATCGGAATAGGAATTTTACAAAAAAAAAACGTTCACGTTAAGGAACATCACGTTACCCGTCACGTTTTTTTTATTTTTTTTCAGAATACAGCTGCAGGACATTTTCTAATTGGTCGCGAACTGACAGTTATTCCTGAACTTGCTTTAGTAAACATAGAATTAAATCGATTGAGTAGATGGCAATTCAACTTATTATGTTCAACTTATTCAACAACAAATTTGGAAAAGGTTCAGTACTGAATATGTAGCATCAATTTCTGGCCAAAATATAAGTACCGGTATTTCGGTATTACATGATGACCAAACCGGGATACCGGTATTAATACCGGTATTTTTTATGTAACACTTATAAAAACATCGGCCACCTAAAAAAAATAGTTTTATTCAACTTTATTATAAAATTCAAAATATATTATAGGCGCGTTTAAATAATAGACATAATAACATAATTAGCGCGCCATTTTATTAAAATATTTCGTAGTTCGATTTTTTTTTGTGCATTTTTCTTGTTCAGCTCATTGTTTATTGTAACATCAACCCGTTATTACAATCTTATCGATAAAGATTTCCCTTCGCACGGTGGGGCTTAACTAACGACATTACTTTCTGATGTTGAGTATAAAGCTTCATTTGGAGGTAAGATTGAAGAAAGCCGCTGTATAAGATGGACTGTTATATTAACTATTTCGTTTCTAGTTAGTCTGTTAAAGTTGATTTCCGAGCCAAAAATCTTTTGGGCTTAAAAGGATAGAAACCGCTGATTCTATGACAGCTTTAAGATACAATTTTTAATTTGTAAAACCGTTCCAGCATAAAGAGAAAGCTGTTCTATCTGTAGAGCTATGAAAAATGTTCAGTCCGCACAAATCCGCTTCGTTAGATTCATATGCAAATTCATCATCACAGCCTTCTTCAGATTTAGAACAATTATCTGTCACACAACTAGATCACATGTGCCAAACTAAGTTGCTGATCGATGGCCAGCAAACGACCAACTTTCTTCATAACAAAAGTCCCGTCGATAATAATGCAAATTATGTCACGGTCAATTTTCAAATTGTGTTCGTTCAGCTTGCTTTCAATAAGTTTGACATATACACTTCTGCTGGAAGAGATATATGAACGCGAGCTAAACCCAAACGTCAAAATTGGTTTCGGGAATGGACCCTGACATTCAAAAAATGCCGATTTATGAACCATTCATAAAATGTGTGGCTGAATCGAATGCCTTTTAGAAGAAGGTCTGTCAGTTTTTTTAGTACTCTTTATCGAACCTTTGTTGCGTATTTCATAACCATTTGACAAATGGTTTCGGCTGAGTGTGGAACATTGAAACTCCTTGCTACTATCGATTTTCATAGTTCAAATGAGGTTATAAAAACTTTGAATGGAAATCCATCCGTAGCCGTCATTTCTGTTAATACTTTAGGCAAAGCATCGTCATCTTTTTTATAACAGCTAGATATTTTTGGTTTTTGTTTCAGGAATGGACAATTATGTTTGTAAAGTGTCGGCAGCACTTGCTGCAGAAATCGGAGTTGTGATTGCTTCAGTTATTCAGTTAAGTTTCGCTTCAATATATTTATATTGTGAAATGTCCTTAAATGTGTATGTAAACCACTAATAGACCATCCAGCTGATTTAATTTCTGTGCCACATGTTTTATATTAGGAGTTTGCGTAAAAAATAATGCCAAGCTAAGCTCTTGTCGAGAATTCCTTTTTCAACAACATCAAACTGTTTTTATTATCAGACATGGCTGTCTAACGGTTGGAAGCTCACAATTGCATAGAACTTGGTAAGACATTGATTGTATATACTTAAAGTAATTTAAAGTTACTATTTTTATTACGAAAATAGGAATTTTACCGATCTAACATAGACTAATAAAGTACAAATTAAATGAATAAATCAATACATTCAATGAATGTAATAAACACTCGAAATACTCTTATCCTTATAATTAATTCTCAAGGAGCTGCTAGTATGTCCTAATAATTTCAAAATTTTTCTTGCTGTAAACTTTCACAAATAACGAAATATTCCTTAATAAAGGCAAATGTTTTTCACATTGTGGAGTTCAGTTGTGCGTGACCGCTTGTGATTGTGACATTTGGAAGATGGGAGATGACAAAAAGGTGTCATACAAAATTAGTAAACATACTTATTCGTAAAAAAACAACAATTTCTTAAATCGATGAAGTAAGCCCAAAATCTTAACCCTAAAAATGTGGTTCGTTTCTTGGCTTAAATATAGTTATCAAAAAAAGTGTAGATATCGTATAAAATGACCCAAACAATTTAAAAGTTTTTTTACATATTTAGGTATCTGCAAATTTATGATAACACCATAATACTTTAATACTATTAGGCTAAGTGTAGCTTATTATGACGAAGGAAGTATAAATTTGTACACAGCCATTCCTAAAGGTAAAGCCAACTAGAGGCGTATTTGGCCAGATAGGCTAGAGTTCTAGTTATTATAAGGAGACCTGTTATATGAATACCATGTATGTGAAGTTATTTGAAGATTTTTTCCCAGAAACGCAAAAAATTTAATCAGAAAACACTAGAAAAATTAAACAAACTACACCCTTGTGAAAAGTTACTCCAGCCCAGGAATGAGTTATATATTTAATTTATATAATACTCGCATTTATTTTAGTATCTAAGTGTACCTGAATAAAATAGAATGTAGCCTAGGAAAGGTTTGGGAATATTTTAAGGTTTGAACATTTTATTTCACTCGTTTTGCAGTTTTGACCGACCTAAAAATCTCTCACCTCGGAACGATTTGGATTAATTTTTGGCAGAAGTTACCTATTAGTATGTGCATCTCAAAACCCAAAAGCGGTAGTCCGGGTGATTTTTAATTTGGTCAATACAGCATATCGAGTGAAATAAAATGTTAAAACCTTAGCGTATTCCCAGCCCATTTCCGATTTTGGTCAGAAGTAAGCTGTTAATATGCCTAGTTCACAACCTTGCGCGATATTTCAAAACGCGATATGGTACACAACGCGATATGGTACAAAACTCGATATTTCAAAACGAGATACGATACAAAACGCGATATGGTAAAAAACGCGATATTTCAAAACGCGATGGGATTTGTACCATATCGCTTTTGGAAATATCGCATTTTGTACAATATCGCGTTTTGAAATATCCCGTTTTGAAATATCGCATATTGCACTTTATCTCGTTTCGTCATATCGCGTTTTGAAATATCGTGTTTTGGAATATCGCGGTTCGAGCGGATCCCATTCTTGTCAGTAGTAATCTGTTAGTACACCTATATATCTAAACCCTACAGCCTTAATTCGAGAGATTTTTAGTTTGGTCACTACAGGGCTTTATCTCTAGTAATACCGCCATTACTAAAGATAAAGCCCTATAGTGACCAAACTAAAAGTCTCTCGAATTAAGGCTGTAGGGTTTAGGTATAGGTATACTAACAGCCTACTACTGGCAAGAATTGGATCCGTTCGAACCGCGATATTCCAAAACGCGATATTTCAAAACGCGATATCACGAAACGAGATAAAGTACAATACGCGATATTTCAAAACGGGATATTTCAAAACGCGATATGGTACAACATAATTTAAAATTATTTGTACCATAGTCAATGTAATTCTTCAAATATATCAAATGTAAAACACATTAGCTAACGTTCACCTACATCGAGACATACGGGTTTATTTAAATATTTCGGGCCCGTTGAAAATGACACTTCCCGTTTATTGCCTATACAACTAAAACAAAACTATCTTAAAAGTCAGGAAGTTAACAAATTAGAGGGTTGTGTTCGATCTATTATTAGTACGTTAACAAAATAGTTTCAAAGTCATCCAAATTTTACCCAAATGTTCTTCAATCTAACTGCCTGATTTTTGTAATCAGCGAAAGTAACTTCATCTTGTACAAGCTCTAAGAAATCGGGCGGTAATGTAATCATAGACGTGCATTCCAAACTAGTGCAACATTAGTTCCAGCAAACGATGCATATTTATCTACATATCGTCAGATGCAGAATCATTATACCTTGATGCAATGCTTGGTTATAATTTAAACCAAACTAACTCCAATGCAAATAATCAAGCAAGGTTTTTAGATCTTGTTTTCACCAATAAAATAGATACGTTTATAGTAACTGAATCACTGAATCCATTTGGCGTAAATGACATCAACCATAAATCTTTGGATATTGTATTTGACACTACTGACCGTATGTCGAAATCAAAACACCTGCAACAAGTCAAATACAACTTTAAGAAGACAAACCACACTAGTCTGAATGACTATTTAGACGCAGTGAATTGGAATCAAATTCTAAATGTAAAGAATGTAAATAAAAATGTCGACAAATTTTATGAGAGCTTACTGCAATGCTTTGAACTCTATGTACCTATTTCCAACATATCAGCAAGAATTCGCCCTCTATGGTTCGATGACCGGCTTATATATCTAAAAAATCGAAAATGTAAGGCCTATACTAAAATGATGAAATGAAGTTTGGAAATTTTCAAGTTGTCTTGTGTTTTTATCTCGTAGTTGTGTTTTTATCTCGCTTTTTACAACACATCGAAGAATTTGATGTCTACTTTACATTTAGGTACTTGTCTTTTTTGACTGGCATCGAAGAAAAAATTAGAACAAATCCAAAACTGTACTGGAAATGATTAAGGTCCAAACGTGACATCGAGGGGTTAACCTGACCTTTAATAATATATCAGCACCTCAAGCGCCAAAGAGATAACGGATAAGTTTGCTGCACATTCTAATAACTGATTTAAGCTTTCAGTACTATTACATTGATAAAATAAGCAGCAGTAATATACCAGTCACCCTCCAGTCTTATCTGGTGAAGACATTCTATCAGCGTTGAAAGATTTAAAAGATGGATTTGGGCCGGAAAAACGTTCACGAGTATTTCAGGAAGTCCGTTTTGCAAACTGTTCAATCTATCGTTAACCGCTGGATGGCTCCACATGTTACAGGGGATTTTCAACTTTTTCATCAATTACTAAATTATTGAACTACACTTGGGTGCAAAATATTCGCACATTGATAAATTTTCACCAAAATTTCAAAAATATCAAAAAATAAAATGTTTGTTTAATTTTCTTGAATGCAGATTCAAAGTCTATTCCAACACCTATCCAGTGGTACCATTTTTGTACTTATACCGTGTCAACAAATTGATTTTTGGGGTCAACATCTAAAGTACACGTTTTTTGTGAATTTATCGGCATGAAAATTAGTGGTAAAAATCGATTTAAAACATGAAAATCAGCAAAAAAACATTTTTATTAATAAGAAGTATTTCCTCCCCTAGCCCGATTGACATCTTCCAATCGATTTTTCATCGATTTTACCAAAGTTTTCACAAAATCTTAAGGTATTGCCTCCCATTCCTCTGCAATCGCCTGTTGCAGCTCCTGAAATTGACCCCAGCCCACCGGCGAGCCCGCCTTCACTTTGCTCGAGAACATTTGGATTGGACAGAAGAACAATGGAGAACAGTCATGTTCTCTGACGAGTGCATGATGTGTTTACATGGCAACGATCAGCGAGAAAGAGTGTATAGAAGAAAAGGAGAGCGATTTGCACATTGTTGCATTGAAGAACGAGTCTCATATGGTAGTGGTTCGCCGGCATGTTTTGGGGAGGCATGTCATTGGAGGCGAAGAGATCTTGTGTTCATCCCCGGAGCGAATACTGTCCGTCGATAAAGAGGATTTACTTCTCAGCGGTAGATTGAGGAAGTACCGAGGACTACGTTGTACCTTTTGCCGGTTTTATTGGTGAAAAATTCGTGTTAATGCAGGATAATGCGAGACCACAAACGACTGGTATAGTTTACCGGTACCCATCGAACATTTATGGGGCGAGCTGAAAAAAAGAGTTCGAGCCAGAAATGTTGTTTCAACGAGTCTCCAGGAGCTGCAACAGGCGATCGCAGAGGAATGGGAGGCGATACCTCAAGATTTGGTGGAAACTTTGGTAAAATCGATGAAACATCGAAAGGAAGCTGTCATTTAGGCTTTGCTGATTTCCATGTTTTAATTCGATTTTTACCACTAATTTTCATGCCGATAAATTCACAAAAAAACGTGTACCTCAGATGTTGACCGCAAAAATTACTTTGTTGACACGGTATAAGTACAAAAATGGTACCACTGGATAGGTGTTGAAATTGACTTTGAATCTGCGTTCAAGAAAATTAAACAAATATTGGATTTTTTAATATTTTTGAAATTTTGGTGAAAATTTATCAATGTGCGATTTTTTTGCACCCAAGTGTAGTTGTGTGCAACGCTTTTCAATCAACACTAATACGGCATATATCTGTCAAGCAGCATGGATTTATATATCTACTATATAGCCTTATATGTAGCTGATACGGATTTCAGTAATGCTGCGTACACCAAAAATAGTTTCAGTAACTTTTATGTTAATTTCGCAATAGAAGAACTTGGCGGACACACAATTTTCTTATTTTTTATTAATTCTTTCTTCCTCGACACCAACTTGAAAAAAAATAATTTTTTTTGTTCCTGAATACAAAAATATGTTTTTTAAGTTGGTATGAAGGGGAAAAAATTACCAAAAGGATGAGAAAATTTTATATCTGTCAAGTTCTTCGGTTGCAAAATTACCATAAAAGTTACTGAAACTTGTTTTGGCATATGCGGCACATAAGGCTTTTGAGGAGTCACCTTCTTCGAAAATGTTGATTTAACAGGCACATCGACAACTATATTGCTAAAGCAAACTCTATGTTTGGCTTTGTCAAGCGAGGGACTGGAGAATTCAGGGACATGCAAATTTTTTTTACGCTTTATTTTACTTATATCAGATCTCAAGTGGAATAAGCAGCTGTAACCTTTTGGAATCCTTACAATGATCTGCACGTCATAAGAATTGAAAGTATACAAAACGAGTTGTTGATATTCCTTTAAAAAAAAAAACTTGCTGCGAATAAGACTTCAATGTTCCTTTCTATGAAAGTGGGGCTCGTTTACCACCATATTCAACAAGGCGCAAAGAATATAAAATTTGCACCATTGAAAACAGACCGCTTCTCCTAGATGCTGCTCTTATCGGAAACATCCTCTTTCCATTCCGGAAAGCAGGGCATAATTTACATTTGTTTTCTGGATCGTGGTACGTTTTCTTCAACATCTACACTTTTTCTGGATAGCTACACTTTCGCTAAAAAATTAACCAAAGCTGATTTTAGGGTTAACTTCACAGACTTCAGTTTCAGGGAACCATTCTAGGAATTATTTTGAGAAAATCCATTTTGGAGGAAACCTTTCTTTTGAAGCTTTTCAGCTAACCTTTTCAGAGATAGCTATTTTGGAGGAATCCATTTCTGTATTTTTTCACGAATCCTTTTTGGAAGAATACGTTTTGGGTAAAACATTTTGGAGGAATTCGTTTTGTGAAGGAACCTTTCTGGAGGACCCCGTTTTTGTCACCTTCACAGCTATTTTTAGAGTAACTCTGTTTTGAAATAATTTCTTTTATGGAAGAACATATTTTGGAAAAACCTTTTCTGGAAGACCCCTTTATGGAGAAACCCACTTTGGAAAAAATCTTTTTTGGAGGAACCTATCTAGAGTAACCCATTTCGGAGGAACCAATTTCCTGCACCTTTTCAGTAACCCTTTTTGGTTGTGCTATACATTTCTTTTAGGAACTCTTCCTTCAAAATGCGTGACATCTTAAAATAATGCTCCATAATGTTAAATAATAAAATTCTCATAACCAAAATGAATTTATGTTCAATTATTTGGATAGAAATTGTACACATGTAACAACTATTGCACTTCAACAACTTTTTAGTCAAAATATTTATGTTTGCAAATTCATACTCGTGTGATGTCAATACATAAAAAAAATTTTTGCAGCACACCTCTTTTATGCAATACTATATGTCAAAGGAATAGAAAAATTTATTTTTAATTAATTGAGAGCAACTTGAGACTTGTTAAATAACCGTTAGTTTACGCTTTGTTGATTAAAAAACTAAAGGTAACATACCTGAGGTACGAAGCATATAGAATTATATTAAATCGACATGGTACATAATCTGTAGTAAACATACAATATTTTTACATTATATACTCGTAATGTTGCAATATGTATAGCTTATGATAATTGTTATTCATGTT
Source organism: Tipula vernalis (assembly GCA_958295665.1). Lineage (NCBI taxonomy): Eukaryota > Metazoa > Arthropoda > Insecta > Diptera > Tipulidae > Tipula > Tipula vernalis. The sequence continues at coordinate 64,792,415 of OY282559.1, read as the reverse complement.
TCGTCTGTTCATTTATTACATAAATACTGTTACAGAGTATTTAATATGTATGCGATAAATTCCTATGTATTTAGTGTGTTAGGTTATATATTTTCCTGTTTATTATTATTATTATTTTGATTCCATTTTGTACTAAAGTTTGCATGTGAAATTACAATGTTTTTCCTAGCTGTAACCTTCAATCTAACCAAAGTAACAACTAACTATACAACATAAAAAAAAAATGTTTTATTTTAATAATATTTATTATTTAAGAGTCATGCGCAATTTGAAAGCATAACCAACAGTAGGATAAAAATTTTATGTATACATAAATTTATTGTAATAAATATAAAATAATGTTAAAAGCTCTGTAAAGCGATGTTGGTATACGGAATAGTTTTCCATAAAAAAAAAACTACAAACAAACAAAAACAAAACTAAAGAAAATGGAAAATACTTCATAGAATGAATTATCAAATATTAACAAATACAGTAGTTGTAGATTGCATATAAATATTAAGGTGTGATAAAGCTAATAGAAGTGGAAACTGGAAAATAAAATGTTGTCGAGATGAAAATGAGCTTTATGTTTCATGTACACTTTTATAAACCATTGTCTGTTCCATCTAGCATTTGGTGTCATTTTGTGTTTATGTTTATGAAAATGAAACACAAATCTGGGTTAGTAAGTGCATATTACTATAAAACTAGTATTTTTGTTGATATTTTATATTTTTATGTTTTTTTTTGTATTATAATAGCGTTGTATGCTTTTAGGTTTGATGGGTTAATTTGGAAAATGGTTTTATATGATTAAACTAGTTCTTTTTGTAAGCAGCTTTATGATTAAGTATGTTTAGGTATTAAAATCAAATTATACCGAAACAATGAACATCTTGAATTATGATGTATTGCTTTTGAAAAATACATCTCGCAGATTACGTATCTTTATGATATCAATCCATAGAAATGTTGCCATTCCTTTCATACCGGATTATTAAAAGATACGATATCTAACGCTTCGCCAATTTTGTTTTATACGCCTCCAATTATTGCTCATAATAGTAATTCGTTAACACTCAACATTAGTGAATAATGATGACCAATAATGGAAATTTTGAGTGAATTTAATTTAAACGAACTGATTCTGCCGGAATTAAAAATATTCCTAACGTAATATTAGGTTCGCGTATTTGTGATAATCTTTATAGATAAGGAATAACCGAGTTATAATTGATAGGCTTCTTCAATAAATTTAAATAAATGTTTTGGGGTTGGTGAACATTTTTACCATTCCATTTATTTTAGTCTGAGTTGTTATAGAATTTTCTTTTGGAATTTGAATGAATACATTATTATGATTAAGTAGATCATTTGTTTTATCGCAAAAATCAGTTCTTAATGCCAAAACAGTGGTATTCGTATTATCTGCACTTGTAACTGAAATGCTTGGACTTATTTAAAAAAAAAATGTTTTCTTTGTCAAGCATAATTTAGAAACCTATTTTCAAGAACATTTTCGAACGTATTCCGTTTTTAGGATTCTGATTTCAAATATCAATTTTATCCGAACCACTCAAAGCAAAAATCGCACTTTCAACATATGATATAATTTTGATATATGGGACAGAATTACCCAGAGAAGCAAGATGCATAAGGGAAGATCAATATTGGTCATTTTTACTAACCGTTTATAACAAGAGTTAGCTTAACTGTCGGAAATATGTTGTTTTACCTTGATTTCTTTAAAGTGGAAATTGCAAATTGATTCCAATCGTTGACAAAATTCTTCAAAAATGACTTTAGGTTATATAAAATGAATTCTACACGTCGACGGACAACTAAATATTTTAGAACATAGATTTGAATTGAGTCCGCTAGTTAGTTAAATAGTTAACTAGTGCAAAAAATGGCCGGTTAAATTATTCGTATAATTTAAGTTAATTTAATTTGGTTGAAAATCTGTAATCGAAAGTTACATAAACTCTAGAGCATTGAAATTCCGGCCTTAATGAAAAAAGAGTTTTAGAACTTATCTATCGCCAATATCTGATAAGATGATTGTTATTTTTTCGAAATCACTTGCCATGAGCAATATAATCAAGCTTATCTCGAGTACAAAGAGAATGACTCGGAGGGAGTGTGCTAATGGGCTTTATTTGAATAATAGACTTTAGTGAATAAATGTTTATGCACTAAAGATGTACAGCATGTCAGCATGCAACTCCAAAACAGTCTGGAAAATTTATTTTTATTTTTCGGTTACTCGAAAATTTCGAATAGTGTGTAACTCGAATGGACGTCAAATATGTCAACCCAAATTATAGTTATTTGAGTTTAGAAATAAACATTTGCTAAAGACAAATACCGTGTTACATGCAGAAACAGGAAACGTTTAGTAAATATAAATTTACTCTCTAACTTTCGCTATGGCCCAATAACAATTATCTAAACTTATGACAAACAATAAATGGAACGGAAAACGCTAAATTCAAAAAATAATTTTATTAGAGATAATAAATGTACATACATTAGGGGGATAAGAGAATCTTTATATTTAATATATAGTATATAACTTCTACTGCGACCCAATAAAATTTATACAAAATGATTAAAAACATTAAATGTCGTTGAATAAAACTTACGGCAACGAGATATTCGTAAAACGCGCTTATTTGAGCCTAGAAATGTATATTTTGTAAACACAATTAATGTGTTACATGCAGGAAGAGGACATATAAATATAAATTTACTGTATAACTTCCACGGCAACGATTTATTCCTAAAATGCAGTTATTTGACTCTATAAATGTACATTTGGTAATGACAATGAATGTCTTACATGCAGGAAGAGGATATACATACACAAGTTTACTCTTTAACTTCTCTAGAAAAATATTTATGCATCTGGTAGGAAAATGGGAGAAAAAAAGTTAATCAAAAACAATAAACTATATGAAAAAATGGAAATATAGGACTGCATCAACCACTTGAACCGAATGTTTATTAAAGCCACAGGAAGAGTTTAGTACGGAAACAAAGAAATCAACGTGAAGATGAGAAGGGATGAGAGAGATTACTATATTAACTTTCGGGAACTGGATGAGGATGAGGTTCATCTTTAACAAAGAGGAAACCATAGAGGGTACATGGCTGAGGTTTCACTGTTATGCCATTTTATTATTATTATTGTTATATATGCATTATTACCACACTTTATTATTGTTAGTATTAATTTTATATTCTCATGTCAATTGTGTTACATCAATTTTTAACTGATTCAAACTAAGGCCCTGCAGATCTTATTTTCTTCAACAATAAACAAATATGTTTCGAAAAGGAAAACTCTTTAAATACATAAGATGTACATAAAAGCAATCACACACACTTTTTAACATCTTCATTATTCCGACTAATTATTACCTTACGCAAATTAAATAATTCCGGCCAAATTTTTATAATTTAGATGGCACGATAAGCCTGCACTATTAACAATGAAGCTAACTACCAAATTTTTAATTCTTCTAACACTTTATTATACAATTTTACATTATACATGCTACACCTAATTACGTATACACCAACAAAAACTAGACTTCAGCTCACCTAAAAGCAACACTAATTGTATAAATAAATTTACTTTTTTATCATCTCAGAGGTAAGATGAGGCAACATAATCTTTAGTCATGTATATACAAAGAAAATACAAATTTTCTATTTAATATTTTTAAAAAGGTTTTATCATTATGATTATTATTATTATTACTACTATAACTATACTACCTACACTAATTTTTCCAAGAAAACAGTTTTCCACTTTTATTTCTATGAAAATAGTATGTATACCCGGGTTTAAATGTTGAGTAAATTTTTTAATCGATCATATTGTTAGAGGTGTACAAAATAATCAAAAAATAATTCTTACGACATTTTAATTGAAGAGTACGTATTAAGTTGGCGTAAAAAATTTGTACTACCGTTTAACGTAATAAAAATTATGTAAAATATTTTTTCTGTTCACAAAATGTTCCTATACCTAATAGAATAGTATAGTTTTAACTATAGCTAAATAGATAGACGAGAGTGAAAAATATCTCAAAGTTTCATTAAAAATATGTATAGAGCTACAACAAAATACTATATGTAAAGAGGATTACCATTTTAAAGACTCAATCTGACTAATCCGATTTCATAATCCAGGAAAAGGATAAAAAATAATTTTACAAGTACGTTATGGGAAGATTTTTTTTTGTTAGTTTTGATGTATTGTATGTTTTGTAAAGCGTGCAAGAATAAATGTAATTAAGGATTTTTCTTTCAGGTGTGTTGGATCCCTACTTTTTTAGTCTATTCGGGTCGTTTATAATTCCGTAGGTAATATCATAGCCATCTACTTGTTCTTATATCATAGTAGCTTGAGTTACAGTTATGAGCTTACTAGAGTATGAAGTTATGATGATGATTAGTCTATACGCTTACAAACTTATTAATCCTCTTTCGAGTTATAACGACTGGACTGATTGTATCTATTTAAGAAGAATTATTGTTACCCATCAAATTTTTTACGTTTAAATTTTTAATAAAAATATCCTAATCAGAATGAAAAATACGTGAGTTATGATCTTTACATTTTCGTCTCTAGAAAATTTTACTCTGTCTTTCAATTTATTATTGTTGGGTTTAACAATATGTAAACAGACAAAATGACCCTATATGGTTCAAGAGGAAGCCCAGTGACGCGCCTGCTTCTGTGTAGGTTTGTTCTCTTGTAATTGCAAATTGTTGCTCTTCACTCGTTTTTATCGACCAAGAAGTTAAAAAATATCCGCAAAGTAACCAGCAAAAGGCGTTAAGGGATTTGTTGATCCCTTAAATATTAATATTAACTATCGCACCATCCAAAGTATAATACGAAAAGTGCTAGTTACGTTTCAGTTATACGTTTATTGCATGATTTAATTTACGAAATCTGTGCAGGAAGCTCTATCGTTTAATCCAACCAGTTTTTTCTTTAAAGCCTTGTGCAAATTATTTAATATTAGAGAAACGTTAAACATCTCTATACGTTGACTTATCGTTTTATTAACAGAATATTAACTCAAATATCAAATAGCAAATAGCAAATATCTAATATCATATATCAAATATCGAATATGGAATACCAAGCATCAAATATCGAATATCAAATATCAAATAAGCAATATCAAAAATCAAACAATAAATAACAAATATTAAATATTGAATATCAGATATAAAATATAATTTACTAAACAACAAATATCTAATATCATCTAATATCAAATATCAAATATCATCAAATATCAAATTTCAAATAAAAAAAATCATCAAATATCAAATATCAAACAGCAAAAATCAAATATAATATATCAAAAATAAAATATCGAATACCAAGCATCAAATATCTAATAGCTATCAAATATCAAATAAACAATATCAAAAATCAAACAAAAAATATCAAATATTAAATATCAATTATCAAATATCAAAAATCAAACTACAAACATCAACTTTTAAATATTGAATATCAGATATCAAATATCAAATATGAAATATCAAATATCAAATATATCAAATATCAAATATCAAATTTCAAATTTCAAATTTCAAATTTCAAATTTCAAATTTCAAATATCAAATATAATCAAATATCAAATATAATTAAATATCAAATATGAAATATCAAATATCATCAAATATCAAATATGAAATATCATCAAATATCAAATATGAAATATCAAATATCAAATATCAAATTTCAAATATCAAACATTATCAAATATCAAATATCATCAAATATCATCAAATATCATCAAATATCATCAAATATCATCAAATATCATCAAATATCATCAAATATCATCAAATATCATTAAATATCATCAAATATCATCAAATATCAAATATCAAATATCAAATATCAAATATCAAATTTCAAATATCAAATATCCAATAACAAATATCAAATAACAAATATCACATATTATCAAATACCAAATATCAAATATCAAATATCAAATATTAAATATCAAATATCAAATATAAAATATCAAATATCAAATACCAAATTTCAAATTTCAAATTTCAAATTTCAAATTTCAAATATCAAATATCAAATATCATATTTCAAATATCAAATATCATCAAATATTAAATATCAAATTTCAAATATCAAATATCATCAGATATTAAATATCAAATAGCAAATATCAAATATCATATATCAAAAATAGAATATCGAATAGCTATCAAATATCAAATAAGCAATATCAAAAATCAAACAATAACTATCAAATATTAAATAAGAATTATCAAATATCAAAAGTCAAACTACAAACATCAACTGTTAAATATTGAATATCAGATATCAAATATAAATTACCAAACAACAAATATCACATATCACATATCACATATCACATATCAAATATCACATATCAAATATCAAATATCACATATCACATATCAAATATCAAATATCTAATATCAAATATCAAATATCAAATATCAAATATCAAATATCAAATATCAAATATCAAATATCACATATCAAATATCAAATAGCGTACAGCAAATCGCAAATCGCAAATATCAAATATCAGATAAAAGAAAAGATATCAGGTTATTGCGGATCTTAGGTGATTATTAGGCTTAGGATTTTTAGGTTTTAAAATATCAAAAAAATGTTCTTAAAACATGTAACTAAAATTGCAAAATATATGCTAAAATGTGTGATTAAAGCTGTGTTTTTTATTCGCTCTGACGCGCTATTTATTGGTAAATTAAATTTATTTAACATCAAACTATCATTTTTAATTCAACTGTTTAGCGAAAACTTGATAAAAAATATTTGGCTCTACCTATTTATACGGAGCGCTATCCGGGGCCACATTTTATATGACGTCTCTCGATAGCAGCTCTCCGGAGCGAATAAAAAAACGCAGCTTAAAATGAAAAATATGTGTTCATATTTTGAAAAGAAAACCAAAACTAGACCTTATCTTAAGAGGATTTCAATTCACTCATTAATCATTAACAAAAAAGTATCAAGTTTTTGGCTATAAAGTTTGATAAACTAGCTCTCCTCAGCTTCCAAGTGTTTGAAAAGTAGTCCAAAAATGGTTCCACATCCGTATACTTAAAAATTTGGACTGGTAAGCGATACTAACTTCAAAAGAACACCATAACGTTTGATACTAAACAATTCACGCTATTAAAGCAAGTTTTAAATTTTTAAAAACTAAATTACGCTCATATTTTGCTCAAATCAAATTGTAATTCAATACTAAATAATTTTATTGCTTTACTAATGGCGAATATCAAACTTACACTTCTCGAATAATTTTGAAATGAAAGCCGAAATTGAACTTGATTGCCTGATTGTATTCAAAATATCACAAAATTTCTATCTAATTGCAACGAAAATTTTGGGATTCAAAAAAAACTTTTTATCTAAATTTTACTCCTAAACATAAAATTTTGCTCAAATCTATTTTATAATTGTAAGTTAATCTTTAATTTTTCTCTTGTCAGTCCAATTCGAAATACAAACTCAACTTTTAAACTGAAAACTAAATTACACTTATGTTTTTGCTCAAGTCCAAATTACTACTCAACATTTTTTCAATTACGGCTTAAAAATCAAAACTTCGAAACTTACTCAGATTTCTGCTAAAAATTCTGATACAAATTTAACAAACCTTTTGATCCAAACTAGAGTTTTAAATTCGACTTTAACTCATTCGGCTTTAAAGCTGAAGTTGTATTTCAAATTTATAATCAAACACATTTAGATAAATCTAGGTTGGAATTTTTACATAATTTCTAAACAAAATATAACAAAATTTCTAGCTTAAGTGCAACCATAAAAAAAAGTAAAATTTTTGCTCAAACCCTCGATTAGATTGAAATTGAATTTTTCCAAACTTTGTTTAGATCTTGTTTTCCTTCCGTTCAAAATACAAATATTGCTCTATTAAAAGAAAAAAAATTCATTCAGATTTTTGCTCGATTCCTGATTTTGTAGTTGAACTAAAAAATTTGTTGAAATCGTGTTTAGAATTTAAGCTCAGTCACATAAAGTGCATTAAATCTTAATTTTTTTAAAAATATTTTGATTTTAAGCTAAGTTACTAGAGTGAATACCATTCACATATTAAAAGGAAAATTATAATAATCAATTAGCAGAATACCTAAATATTTGTTAAAACTTTGTTAAAACTTTAAATTTCACTCAAGTTTTCATTTCAATTTAATTCAATGAGCGTGATCAAAATTACAATTAATATTAAGTATAGTTTGGAACTTTATCTCAATTTCGGATTAAAATGTAACTCAAAGTTGATTCAAATCCAGATCGAAATCCATAAAAATTATTTTCTTTTCCAGTCTAATTCAGTCTAGTTTTCCCTTGACATATCTATTCTTTGCTCCACCTAATTTGCTCTCATTTTTTGGTTTTCCAATTGAAGACCACCCCCTAAGTAAATCTATTGTGCAGTGTAAACTTATATTTCTCTCAAAATTTTGTGAAATCAAAATTCGAGTTGTAACTCAATTCCATATATAATTTCACCAAAGATTTTATTTGGTTCGGAATGCCAAAACCATTTTGTTAAATTTAAATTTCTAATTCAAATTTCACTCTAAATTCTAAGGGAATTTTGTTGGTTCTTTTAGATCAAATCTCGTATTCCAACTCAATTCTTACCTAATTGCAATTAAAATTATGTTTAAATCAAGTTTAGAACACCAAATTTACACTCAAATTTTTTCTCAAAACCAAGTAGAATGTCCTAATCAATTTCTATTCTAAATTTCCAAATCAATTGTTAACCCAAGTAACACTGTACAACAATTTTTATTATTTAAATTCCTTACAAATTGAAGTTTAACCTTAATTTCTATTTTAAATTTCACTCAAAATGTTGAAATGTGTCGTGTTTCGAATTGTAACTCAATTAAAATTGTATCTGTTTAATTTCAAACTGAAAATTTATGGATATGAAATTGGAATTTTTTTTTAAATCTTTCTCAAGAATTTATTCAATTACATTTGGGAATTCAAATTCTCATTCAGGTTTTTGCTCGAAATTCTGATTTTATATTCGATATGTTGAAATTCACAACGTATGTTGACAAAACAATATGTTGACTTCACGTAAATGGCACTTAATATTTTACTAAAATTCATGTTTGAATTCTGGCACACACGTCAACGAATAAAAACAACAATCAGAAAATCTGCTTTTCTAATGTGCAGTAAACTATTGAGATATGTATTTTAATTTGACGTTTATTTTGTTCTTAATTTATTATCTAACTTAGCAGAGTTTAGTCCAAAGTAAAACATTTTTAACTTCCAAAAAAAATATTTGTTGGCCTGCCTAAATTTAAAATTTGGCTTATAAAATATTTACCTTTATCAAATTTTAAGCTATGAATGTTGAATTATGCTTTTTTTAAGGAAAATTAAAAATATTTCGAATAAACCATAAAATATGTAGTAAAACGTAAAATAAGTGGAAATATGTAAAAATATGTGATTATGCCAAAATATTTAAAAATATGTGGTAACATATCGGGCTCATTCGCTTTTATTTGTTCTAAAAAGAATAACTACCCAACAAATTTTTGGTTTGGATTTCCCAAAAAAAATATTTTTTTATCTAAGAATCCTAAGCCTAGTGATTATCAATATGGTTTTCATCCAAACGCAAACATCCAAAAGGTGTGCGACGGCATTATGAGGAATTAGGGTGTTTAACATCTTGTCCTACCTGGGCATACCGTCAAAATTTGGTATATATGTATATACCAGCTTTTAATGGATAGCTAAACATGCAAAATGCTAAGAGAAAGCAAATTTTCGGAGGCCTTCGATGTGACATAAGTAGGGCGACCAAAAACTCAATAACTCTTTTCAATCTATCATTGGAGTATGTCATTCGTCAGTTAAATATCAGATTAACGAAACGAATACTAATTATAAAGTCAAACAAAGAAGATATATGTATGTTCGGAGATTTTAATTTAGGAGATACACCATATGAGAAGGTGAATGATTTTAAATCTCTAAAATCATTGATCACTTAGCAAAAATTCGTTTCTGCGGACATTTCATTGAGGATTGCAACAGGCCACAGAGCATTTAAGCCAACGTCTAAATATTTAAATCTCTTCATATATCGCAAAAGTAAAACTGTATATTTAAAAGGCGCTGATAAGACCAGATATCAGGTTTGGTTAAGAATCTTGGACACTGACAACTAAAAAACATCCAGAAAATTACTGTAACTGAGCGTAATATCATTAGAATAATTCTTGGCCCCATTAAAGAAGGAGCCGGGTACAGGACGCGAATAAATCACGAGATCAGAAACGAGATTTTATTTATAAAATTGTGCATAAAGACTGCGAATATTGTTATTAAGGGGAATCATCTAAGTGACTTTAAAGGTATAAAGAACAAATCCTACAAGTGACGCTTTACATTAATTGCAAGAAACCATGATAATTGAGAAAAACATTTAATTTTACCCGATGAATTTGTGGTGTTGGCGATCCTAAACTATGATGGTGTAGTTTCTGTTTTATTTTTAATTTATTAATAAGTTGTTAAACCACCTCATCTTACACAATCTATTATGAATGAGCATCTGCTCAAAACAGATTGTGTATGTTAGTAAAAGATTTATGTTAGTGATAATGCTATCACGATTAATCACGAGCGGAATAAAAGTAAAACATTTTGCAAAGAAGCTTTTTGCATGTGCAAAATGAGAAACCCGGTAAGTTACAAAGTAGACAGTAATAGGTTTGAAGCAAATTTTAAACATTATATTCAGAACTGTATATATGTACGTAAAATGATTTGTATGTATGTATTATATTGTAGCAGCAATTATTCCATGAATCGACGTTAAAAGGAAAAATAGCGCACACAAAATAATTAAATTTTAATTATTATTATTTTAAATACCACTCGTTTTTATTATATTTAAAATTCATTTTTCCACTAAATGTAGATGTTGGTATGTACATACAATACATATATACACAGGTACAGAAATTGAAAATATTTAAATACAGCAAAATAAAATTAAACTGGATGGGAAAGTGTAACATATAACATAAAATAAATTAAATAACAAATAATTGTAATAAACGTGAAAATTATTATTATTATTGTTATACATCACACAAGAACTAGCAACAAAAATGTGTAAACAAATAATATAAAAATTCCTTTTACTGTGACTAATTCAATTAAAAATATCTGAAAATGGAATTATTTTAAAACTAAAATTCTATTAATTTTTATTTATTTATGGATTATTGTTTCATCTGCAAATAATTAAAAGTTGATTGTAATAACTTTCATCTGTAATTATGTAATTTATTATAAATTGAATTTAACTCCTAACCAAATGCATCTGGACAAGAGTACCAAAAGGAGTTAGTGACAAAAGTCAAAGAAAAAAAAAAACGGTACTGAATGAAAAAAAAAATACAATAACTACGACAAATAAGTTTAATGTGAAGGTGATGCAGGGAAATTATATCAAAATAAACTTGGAAGATTGAAACTTACAAACAAATAACAAAAATGTTTAATGACGAAAATCTGTGCTTGGTACACGTCGGAAAAAACAAACCTCCATCCATCTAAACTAGAGAAAATAATTGATAACCTAAAACCAAAATATTTAAAGGAACCGAGACGTTAATTATGCTAGAAGGATTATCACGTTACATAACATCGTGTGATTCACTTTGATTGTTCAGCATCTAAGAATAGCTAAAAACAAACTAATAGGCTCCAGAAATATGGGCCAGGTGACTCAAGTAGCCTAAGGTCATATTAGTCGAGCAACATTGTCCGTTTCGCTATCAGCTGTTGAGAGCAACGGATATGCGGGGATATATCATTTTAAATGTAGCTTAAATGAATTTTTCTTTATTTAGAGTGTATTCTTTTTAAACTACAGATGATTAATTATGAAAAAATTAACTGTTTCAAGCATAAAATTTAAAATAAATGTGTGTAGGGTGGGTTAAAAGAAGGCTGAAATATTTTTAATTTTAAATGTGAGTATTTTTTGAAATGCGATGTTTAAGATCATTCAATTTCCTAAAAGAAATAAAATTTAGCTATAATCTGATTTATTATGCAGAGGGGGGATATGTCAGTTTTCCAAAAACGTATAGCTAAAAAAAATGTTGTAGAATTGGAATACATAACTTCTGAACTACTGAAGCCTGGAGTTTCAAACAAAATTTAGAAATAAGCTCTGTTCAATCTCTTTTAGAAAATACTACGCTGTATTATAGAGGGGTAGGCCAGGATATTTAACTAACCTTGCAATTATTAAGAGGACTACCGGGGTATCTACTATAATATGCGATATGAGGAACTTCATCGATTCAATGTTTCGTTGAATGATGGTACTAAAGGATGGACCAATAGGTGTTTCATCGTGAGAGTGGCGAATAAAATCTAAATGCCAAAAAAAAAATTAGTTTCTATTGACATTTGTCATCTACAGTGTTTAACCTTCTTATTCATATATAGATAACGGCGGTACAACACGGTTAAATTATCGAAGTTTATTACGAAAATGGGGTTTTAAAAAGAAATGCATAGCCGGCGAGCAAAAAAAAAACGAGACAAGATCATGGAGCAAAAAAAAAACTGATTTTATTAAAGGAAAGAGTGATAAAAGTTAGACTTACTTAGTGCATCTTAGTGCTCTTAAAAAAACCGATATACATTATGTATATTATAAAAAAAAATAGTGTGTTGTGACAAAATCTAGGAAAAGTAGTAATATTACCTGTATATAGTGACGGATGCAATTTGCTTAGTCGTCACTGTGATGGTTGCGGCTTATAACATTCTATTTTATGTTTCTGCATTCGCACTGACATATATACAGTGAAGTACAAAACAAAACACAAAGCAATTTATGTGCAAAACCAATAAAAAAAGCGATAAACAAAATTAAATTATCCAGTAAGGCTCCAAGTGACAAGGAATAAAACCATCCAGCAACAGTGGCCCCAGCAAGACCTTGTCGTCGGTGCTAAAACCGTTAAAAGAAAAAGGTAAGCAGCGTCCTAAACAGAATTCCGTGCACACGTTGCAAATTTCCTATTTGACCCGCGCCGAGTGGACAGCTCCGACTGACGAAACAGGGCAACCATAGCGCTTTTATTACAAATTTTTATTCCCCCTTAGGAAATCCACGTGCTAAGTGGTCAGAATTTTGTTTAGTTTTCCGAGCCACAGTTGTAAGGTATTTATGTTATATTATTCATTTTGCATAGCTCAGCCAAGCCAACTGAAGACGATAAATCAACCATTTTCCTTTGTAGTTTATTGTAAAAACAAAATAAATTGATCTTATAAATGTTCATTCCAAATCATTAAGTTTTTGGAGAAATTCAATGGCCAGCTCACTTTAATATCCTCAGGATAAGCAAGCACGTTACACAGCGAGGTCAGTTTAACAATGTAGCATTTATTTCTTTAGGGTTATCACAATAGTAAGGTCTATGCCAGTAAGCCAGCCAAGTGCTGAAAGACGAGGTATAAGCCATATTAGTGGAATAGACGAGTAATTATTCCAGGATGTTATTCTTCATTTGGACAAACGGATTAATATGTGCCGCCAAAGCTGTGGTGAAAATTTGGCCGATATTATCTTTTACACATAATTATTATCGTTCAATAAGCATGCTTCAGAAAAGAAATCAAAATCATTCTAACGCAATAACCTTTTTTCGAAGAGACCAGAGAGACATTAAAAAAACTTTTGCGTTTATTTTTATTTTCTTGGATCGATCCGATAATTTTGTTTTCGTTTTTTTTATTATATCCGAACAATCACGGATTGATTTCTTAGTCATAGTGTGTTACAAATGAAGTTTCATATAATTGTGGGTTGGCGCTTTTATACAAAACGTAGGCCGTAACACCAGTGAGAATCGTGCAGTTTTCCTTGTGCATATATACTCGTACATTCTCACTAGTTTATCAAGGGTGCCTTCCCGCTCGCCCCTTTCACAGTCTACTCCATTATCGTTGGGTACATTTGATAATGGCAAAACTTAACTCCGCCTTACTAGTAAAATTCACAGCAAGCTAAAAATTTCCGGGCGGATATCCGATGGAATAAATTCAAGGCGTAATCAACCGAATGAACCTGGTTGCCTATTAACATGCAATTCTGCTTACAATGGGTAAGAGTTCTTTGCATTTCATAACTAGAATATTTTAATTTAATCAGAAATAAGAATCATTCCATTAGAATCAATTGTTCATCAATGCTTAAGTTTAATGATGGTTTAAAAGGTTCTCGAATGTCTGCCAACCAAATTGTCCATAAATATCGGAATGCTACGAATTTAGCGGTTTTTAGCCGCTTCTGTCGGATATCACAGCTCGATAAAATAGACGGTTGTCAAGACGGTATAATTCATAAAATCCCTCATCCCAGTTCTTATGAGCATCAGCATAAATTAAAATGCCGATCAGAGTAAACATTTCCACACAATTAGTATTATACCAAGCACGGTGTTTTTCTGGGATGATATTTTGGAAAGATAGTAACTGAGTTGTTAGATTTTTGCTTTTGAACCGTTAAGCCTTCTTTTTCTAGCAGTGGTCGAAGGTCGCATGTTGACGCTACACTTTCGGATGTATTTATGATTTTTGGCATAATACTGCATATGAGTATCTGTTTCTTCATCTTCATCATTGGCAGTTTCAACATTTTCTTATTCATTACCTGCCAGGTAACCGGAGGCTTCAAATAATCTCCAACTGCTTTTCTAAAGCCATATACTGAACATTCGTCTCCTAGGATTACCATCGTTCCGAAAGTTAAATTAATGTCAAAAATATTCCTGAACATTCACAATGGTATCCTTTAATTTCAATTTATTTGTATCTATGCGAAGACTCTATCAGGTGGTATAAAAGAATATCTTGCTACGGAAAGAGAAACATGTTCTTTTGACAGTCAAACGAAACTGTGAGCAAATTATTCCTCGTTTTTTTAGAAACCCAAAGAAGGATTTTACACGGAGCTTATGTACTTGATTCTGAACCATTAGCTGATTTTTTTTAGGTATTTCCATTTCCAATTTTATTTGTTTCTTGAAACAAAAGCACGTGGATCTCATATCTGTGCTTGGGGTTTTGAATTCCGGCGTTTCAGGATTTACGATTTGATACTGCTTCCATATTGTTGCAATTGATAACTGGCACGGTAAATACTGCCTTTCTGCTTGTCCCGTGACATAGTGCAGCTCGACTGTTCTAAACAACCTCGGGAAATCCTCGATTAATTTCGATTTTTATTCAAATTTTTCATAAATTTCTGTGAATCACCTCCCATTTATTAATGATAGCACCGTTGATAAAATGGTACACACAAATTATGTGTACTCGGGATCTACCAATGTTTAAAACGTTAATAACTACTTTTCGACAAACTGACAATAAATATTTTTTTCGCGATCGCATAAAATGTTTAATTGCGTTATCATTTTCCCTGGACCACTTTGCGCCCGACTTATTCTTTTCGGTGGTTCAATTGTACAGAATTTTAAAATAAAAACTTCCTGCTTAATTTTGCTTCTATTTGCATAGAAAGAATTAGCAAAATTGAGTGCATCACTACCTTTTATGTTATGGCAATACAACATTTTTCACTTGTGGCTGCATTTGGCAACTTTCTGACATTTGCACTTTCCCGCTTCCAAGACGATTTTACAATAGTTATTTTTCTGTTGTGTTAGAGCTGCGGTTAAATTGGTGTTTCTTGCGAATCCTTAAAAAATAAATAAATTGATTTAACGATTCTTAACGATTTTCGTATTTAATTCATAAAGATTCCAAGCATTTCAAGCTTCCTTAATCAAAGCTGTTTTATGCTGAAAACGTTTTTTGACGTCTAAAAATGTTTGCACCAAAAAGGAAAACAATCGTTTTGGTACAAATTTTAATAAATGCATACTAAATGTCGAATGGAAAGGAATGGTTTTGACTTGCACTTAGAAAAGGAATAGAGTTGGTTTGCAACCGCACTGAAAAAAATCCTGTGTTTTCATTAAATAAAGAAATTTAGTTAAAAAAAATTTGTACTAACCACGAAAATTTATTTATTATCACAAAAAATCTTCTCCAGCTTGTGAAAACCATTAGTTACCACGAAGAAAGAGGTTTTTGTTAAATTTTTAATTGACTAAAATAAAGTAATTATTAAATTTAATAAATTCCATAGTCAGAACAACAAAATTTTTTATTTATTTATTGTAACAAAACATTTACCTAATAGTGGTATTACCGTTAACTCCGTTTTTTTTTTGTTTTTTTGTTTTTTCGTCTATTCATATTCGGGAAGCTTACTGTGCAACAAGTGTCGATAATACGCGCCATTACGTGCTATATACTTGCGATATTCATTTTCGTGTAACACCTAACAAATAATATCACATCATTTTGTCCCAAATTTGATTGCGTAGAGCGAAATATCATTTTCAATATTTTAATAAAATATTACATAATAAATAAGGCCTATATAATACATTATATAGTAAAACCTAACCTTATCTTCAGCCTGCTAGGTAAGTTATTTAATAATTTTCTTGAATCAAATAAAACAGTTTGGTCTAATTTTTACATAAGAGAGCCGCATGGCTGGACGCCAGATTTTATCAGGATATTTACTTTACTACTGACATCTTGGCATTTTGACTGTAAAAAATTAAACTTTTACATAATTTGGTAAGTTTTATTTAAACATTTATTTCAACTTTAATTATTACAAACATTATTTTTTTCGTTCTTGTTCAACATAAAACACGTGCGTCCTATAGTTAAAATATTATACGTAATTCTAATTTAGTTAATTAAAAGTGCATCCAGTTTTGTGTATCGGTTAAAAAATGAAATGTTTTAAGTGCTTTAATTTGTTTAGTAATTTGAAAGAATTGATATCTCATTGCCATAAAGTTCATAAGTTAAAAACATACGATACCTATCGCTGTTGTGAAGATAACTGTTCTTGCTCGTTTCAAAATGTTCGGTCTTTCGAAGACATGGCTTAGTAAAACATTTTAAAGGAAATTCAGAAATTCTTAAAGAGAAACTCACTAAGAATGAGCCATCAGCCACAAATCCTCCTTCGCTACTACGTTCTGAACATAGTTGTTCAAATTTAGCTAGTTATACAAATGTTAATATTACATCATCGAAAAACGAATTTAATTTTAATGAAGCCATTAAAATCATTGAAAACAAGGCATGTCTATTTCTTCTAAATCTTCATAACAAAAATAACTTTAATAAAAGGGATGTAACAGAAATTCAAAATTCGGTTCAAAGTGCTATTTTAACACCTATTCTAGATTCGTTGAATAAATGCCTAATTGGGGAAATGGGTTTCGAATTTAAAAAACTAATGAAATTTTGTAAAAATCCTTTTAGTAAGTTTGATACTGACTACCAATTCAACAAATATTTAGAATCAATTGATGCAATAGGACCTCTGAAAAACTTTACAATTAATAAAGAAATTACAGAAGTTTATAGAAACGGTGAAATATTATTCGATGAACTACATTCTGTCGGTACGCTTTTACCTCTTCAATTTCAATTTGGAATAATATTTGAGCGAGATGATTATTTACTGAAATGTTTAGATAGAATAGAAATTATATCTGCAACTACTACTACAATTTCAAATTTCATACAAGCAAAATTGTGGCAAGAAAGTCTTAAAATATCCAAACAGTTTTTTAATTCCATACTTCTTATATGTTGATGAATTTGAAATCAACAATCCTTTAGGTTCACACTCGAAACATAAATCAGTGGCGAATTTTTACTATTCCTTCCCTACAGCTGAAAATTCTTCTAAATTAGAAAATATATATTTAGCAGCTTCTATTAAAGCAACAGACTTGAAAGAATATGGTAATTCCATGGCGTTAAAATCATTAGTTAATGAATTAAAATATTTAGAAGAAAATGGTTTAATCATTGTAACTAGTCAAGGGCCAAAAAATGTTCGATTTCTATTAGGATTAATTTTAGGAGATAACTTTGGTTTGAATGCTATTTTAGATTTCAATAGTTCGTTTTCATCTAATTATTTTTGTAGGCTCTGTCGAGAAAGTAAAATAAATACAAAACAGTTAGGCGTGGAAAACAGTAATAGTTTACGAAATTCAACTAATTATAAACATGATGTTCAAGCAAAGGAACCAAGTTCTACTGGCATACAGCGGGAATCTGTGTTTTACCAAATTACTACTTTCAGTGTGTCAACGAACTTTGCAGTAGATTTGATGCACGATTTATATGAAGGCATTTGCCATTACGACTTGTGTCACGTATTAAATCATTTGATTTAGAAATCTTAAATGTTTGTAAACAAAATTTTAACTATGGATACTTAGAATGTAAAAATATGTCTCCACCGATTTCATTGAGTCACATTAAAAATGTCCACTTAAAAATGTGCGCTAGGGAAATGATGACTTTCCTTCATTTTTTGCCCTTGATGATAGCTGATAAAATCACAGAAAATGACGAAATATGGGGTTTCTTATTGAATTTAATTGATTTAAATAATATTTTACTAAATTATGAATTTTCGGTCACGAACATTTCACTTTTAAAGGAAAAAATTAAAACCCATAACATGGAATACCAGCGACTTTTCAATGATTCTTTAAAACCTAAGTTCCACTTTTTAACACACTATCCCACCATAATAGAACAATCTGATCCCCCACGGCATTTTTGGAGCATGAGATATGAAGGCAAACATAGAGAATTTAAACTTTATGCTAGTTCTACCACATCTAGGAAGCAAGTTTCAATAACACTGGCTAAAAAGTTTCAATTAAAATTTGCCAGTTCTGTATGTAATGACCTTATATCCGAACCTGTTCAGTTTGATCCAAATAATATTGTTGTGAGCAAATATTACGATTATATTTCAAATTATCTTAATATTTGTAATGCGGATTTTCTCTGTGTTTCTAGTATGACATATGATGGAATACTGTGAAAAAACGGGTTCTGTCTCACTGAAGATAAATGCGATGATGCTCTACTGCACATCTATAAAATCCTCGGACTGGTATTAGTTTATTCAACCGATGTCAAAGTTCCGTATTCCAAATTACAAATAAAGGGTTATAGTTCACACCACAGGGGTTATTCTGTAAATTTAGAGTCTGATAATGTTAGCCTAATCGAACTAAATAAGTTTAATGGTCTCCCAGTTGAGATTTCAAAGCTTTCAAATGGTTTATTTATGATAAGGCCTAAACAGTTGTATAAATTTAAGCGAATATAATAAATAATTTTACCAATTTTAATTAATTCGAGTAATCTCTAGTTAATTAATCTAGATTATTTATATTTAAATTTTTGTTTTAAGTAAAGAAAAACTTATTCTTAAAATTTTAAAAATATCATACTTAAATAGTTTTAAGTTCCTAGTTTAAACTCTTCAACAAATAGTTTTAAAATTACTGTCTCCAAGATGGATTCGACCAACATTATTGAAGAACTTCCTCAAAACAACAAGGAAAACCAAGAAACCGAATTTCAAGCGGATGAGAATTTACGAGGAGAGGATTTAACATATTACGTATTGGAACCTGATAATACGATTTTATTTGAAACAAATGAAGAAATGGAGCTACAAAATTTGTTGAATCACTGGAATTTAATTCAAATATATCCTCGTTTATATGGCAAGTAACTTATACATATTAAATTTTTATAAAATTGTGTTAATTACAAGTAAAGAAACTTAAACATTTTTTTCTTCCAGATGAGAAGGTTAACATCAGTCAATTAAAACAGCTTAAAATATACCATATCGAAAAATTACTAAACGGATTTTCTTTTGGTGAAAAAATAGATTTCGAATATGAGGTCGTTCAATGGCAAACAATGCAGGGCATAACTATAAACAAACCATCAACTGATACATCAAGGACCGTTTCGTCATATTTGTCAAACATAACTTTGCCATGGTCAATAAGCCTTGATGAATTACTCTCTGAGGATACCCAAGGTCAAATGTTGAAAAGACACTACAAGACAAATACTGAATTTAATGATGCAAACCGTCATTTATTGGTCGATATAATTATCCGATTACAACAATATTGCCATTCCTCCAACAATATTCCTGCACCAATTTTGGTTAATTTCCAGTAATATTTTAAATTATACTGGAATTCTAGTGATAATCTAGCACAAAAAATTACTAGAAAAATACTAGATTGTTAGTTTTACTTTCTAAAATGGAATATCTAGTAAATTAAATGAAAATCTCGTAAATTTTATTACCAGATTTCCAGTAATAATAAAAACTACTTGAATTCCAGTTGAATTTTTGTATCGATTTATTTTTTAATGTAGTTACCTGAAATCTAGTAAAATTCTAGTTAAATTATATTAAATACAAGATAATTCCTGTTTGCTTGTACAAGGCATTTCTAGTAGTTTAAACAGATTCTAGTGATATTCTAGTCATTTTAACTTACATTAAAATATTACTAGAATCTCTAGTAAAATTAGCCGTTTGCTCGCGTATTAATTTTATTTTCGTCGTCTGATATTTAGTTTGTATCAGTAAAACGTTGAATTTCGTGGTGTGTTGTGATAAATAGAAAACAGGTGAAAAAATAAAAACAGAAGTATATAAATGTGAGTGCTACTATAAAATAAGTATTTAAAGTGAGTATTGAAATATTACACGTAAAGGCATTGCCCCATGCACAAACAGCAAACCGGCATTTCAAACCGTCAAATCAAATTATTGACAAAATTGTCTGATTTTCAATATCAAAATTATTAAAAAATAGTTCGAATTTATAAGTTCCATCTTATTCGCAGACAATTTTATTAAAATTGATTTAATTTTATTCAAAACATCCCAATTTTATATTTCGACGGACGGATTTTTGCTTGTCGGCCAGCAAAACATAAAATTGGGGTTTCCTGAATGAAATTAAATCTATTTTAATAAAATTTTCTTAGTAGAAGGTGGAGCGTATTGTGAACTATTTGTTAATAATTTTCGTATTGCAAAGTGAAGCAATTTAGCCAAAATTGGGTTTGACGGTTTTAAATTACGGTTTTCCGTTTTGCATGGGGCCTTTATTATTAATGAGGTATACATCAAGAAAATGCGAATTTACATTAAACGCGTGGTTTCAATATTTGATGCAACAGGTATTTTGCCATACATATTATTTTAACATAATTTACATAACTACATTTTTGACCAAATTGAGTTATTGATGCCAATCGATAGCTGAAATAAACTTTATCAACAAAATTTAAAAAAATAATTAAAACTAAATCAAGAAACGCGTATTGAGAAAAATAGTTTTCGTTTTTAATACAAAGTACACTAGTTTCAAAACCGAGTTAAAGTTTATTTTAAAATGCGTTTTCTTTAGTTATGTAAAACAACAACACAACACAACGAAAAAAAAAATTGAGTTACACAGCATTCACAATGAAAAAACTTTTTACTCTTTACTAAAAACCACAAATTTTTGCGCATTATGTTGGAAATTCATACAAACCTTTAAGTAAAAAGTAAAATGTTTTTTTATTGTGAATGTACTGTAATATTCAATCCAAATAGTTGGTTATTTTCTTTTTATTTCTCTAAATTTTTATTTTTGCAGGTAGTTGAATCAATAACAGAGCTCACCCACAAAACTAAGCAGTCGCAGCCGTACCTGATATGTTTGTCGGAGAATGAGTTAAGCCACGAAAGAATATTCTACGTTATAATAGATTCACAGTCAATTTCGTTGGGCTACAAAACTTTCTTAAGGGCCTTCGAAAATTAAAGGTGTGATTCCGACACCTTGAGCGTCGAAGCTTTATAATAAATTATGTGCAGAAGATGCAGAACAGCTGTTTTAAAGCTTTGTAATTTTTTGTATTTGAATTAAAAAATAGTTGAAACAAAAAATATCTAATTAAAATAAAATCAAAACACGTTTTTTTATTATTTGAAATTTATTGAGACAACCATCTAGTAGAATCAAGGGATAAACTAGTAAAAATTAATGACGTAGCATTAACTAGAATTCTGCTAAAGCATATCGTTTTTTCCGGTTATTTTACTAGAACTTTAGTAGAATAAATGCAGGAAATCTTATACTTGTGCAAGAAAATCTAGTATTCGGTTTTAGTTGAAATCTGATTAAAAAACAGTATTTCTCATAATTTCACCAGAATTCCAGTCGCAAAATCAAATAGTATTGTTTACTTGATTTCTAGTGCAACAGATTTGTATTTCAAGTAAAATTACCAGATTTTATTACAACCAGAAATCTAGTATTTTAAATTTTACTTGATTCAACTAGATCGTCTAGTATGCTCACATCTAGTGAATTTTTATTTACCGTGTAGGAAGCAAGTTTCAATAACACTGGCTAAAAAGTTTCAATTAAAATTTGCCAGTTCTGTATGTAATGACCTTATATCCGAACCTGTTCAGTTTGATCCAAATAATATTGTTGTGAGCAAATATTACGATTATATTTCAAATTATCTTAATATTTGTAATGCGGATTTTCTCTGTGTTTCTAGTATGACATATGATGGAATACTGTGAAAAAACGGGTTCTGTCTCACTGAAGATAAATGCGATGATGCTCTACTGCACATCTATAAAATCCTCGGACTGGTATTAGTTTATTCAACCGATGTCAAAGTTCCGTATTCCAAATTACAAATAAAGGGTTATAGTTCACACCACAGGGGTTATTCTGTAAATTTAGAGTCTGATAATGTTAGCCTAATCGAACTAAATAAGTTTAATGGTCTCCCAGTTGAGATTTCAAAGCTTTCAAATGGTTTATTTATGATAAGGCCTAAACAGTTGTATAAATTTAAGCGAATATAATAAATAATTTTACCAATTTTAATTAATTCGAGTAATCTCTAGTTAATTAATCTAGATTATTTATATTTAAATTTTTGTTTTAAGTAAAGAAAAACTTATTCTTAAAATTTTAAAAATATCATACTTAAATAGTTTTAAGTTCCTAGTTTAAACTCTTCAACAAATAGTTTTAAAATTACTGTCTCCAAGATGGATTCGACCAACATTATTGAAGAACTTCCTCAAAACAACAAAGAAAACCAAGAAACCGAATTTCAAGCGGATGAGAATTTACGAGGAGAGGATTTAACATATTACGTATTGGAACCTAATAATACGATTTTATTTGAAACAAATGAAGAAATGGAGCTACAAAATTTGTTGAAGCACTGGAATTTAATTCAAATATATCCTCGTTTATATGGCAAGTAACTTATACATATTTAATTTTTTATAAAATTGTGTTAATTACAAGTAAAGAAACTTAAACATTTTTTTCTTCCAGATGAGAAGGTTTACATCAGTCAATTAAAACGGCTTAAAATATACTATATCGAAAAATTACTAAACGGATTTTCTTTTGGTGAAAAAATAGATTTCGAACATGAGGTCGTTCAATGGCAAACAATGCAGGGCATAACTATAAACAAACCATCAACTGATACATCAAGGACCGTTTCGTCATATTTGTCAAACATAACTTTGCCATGGTCAATAAGCCTTGATGAATTACTCTCTGAGGATACCCAAGGTCAAATGTTGAAAAGACACTACAAGACAAATACTGAATTTAATGATGCAAACCGTCATTTATTGGTCGATATAATTATCCGATTACAACAATATTGCCATTCCTCCAACAATATTCCTGCACCAATTTTGGTTAATTTCCAGTAATATTTTAAATTATACTGGAATTCTAGTGATAATCTAGCACAAAAAATTACTAGAAAAATACTAGATTGTTAGTTTTACTTTCTAAAATGGAATATCTAGTAAATTAAATGAAAATCTCGTAAATTTTATTACCAGATTTCCAGTAATAATAAAAACTACTTGAATTCCAGTTGAATTTTTGTATCGATTTATTTTTTAATGTAGTTACCTGAAATCTAGTAAAATTCTAGTTAAATTATATTAAATACAAGATAATTCCTGTTTGCTTGTACAAGGCATTTCTAGTAGTTTAAACAGATTCTAGTGATATTCTAGTCATTTTAACTTACATTAAAATATTACTAGAATCTCTAGTAAAATTAGCCGTTTGCTCGCGTATTAATTTCATTTTCGTCGTCTGATATTTAGTTTGTATCAGTAAAACGTTGAATTTCGTGGTGTGTTGTGATAAATAGAAAACAGGTGAAAAAATAAAAACAGAAGTATATAAATGTGAGTGCTACTATAAAATAAGTATTTAAAGTGAGTATTGAAATATTACACGTAAAGGCATTGCCCCATGCACAAACAGCAAACCGGCATTTCAAACCGTCAAATCAAATTATTGACAAAATTGTCTGATTTTCAATATCAAAATTATTAAAAAATAGTTCGAATTTATAAGTTCCATCTTATTCGCAGACAATTTTATTAAAATTGATTTAATTTTATTCAAAACATCCCAATTTTATATTTCGACGGACGGATTTTTGCTTGTCGGCCAGCAAAACATAAAATTGGGGTTTCCTGAATGAAATTAAATCTATTTTAATAAAATTTTCTTAGTAGAAGGTGGAGCGTATTGTGAACTATTTGTTAATAATTTTCGTATTGCAAAGTGAAGCAATTTAGCCAAAATTGGGTTTGACGGTTTTAAATTACGGTTTTCCGTTTTGCATGGGGCCTTTATTATTAATGAGGTATACATCAAGAAAATGCGAATTTACATTAAACGCGTGGTTTCAATATTTGATGCAACAGGTATTTTGCCATACATATTATTTTAACATAATTTACATAACTACATTTTTGACCAAATTGAGTTATTGATGCCAATCGATAGCTGAAATAAACTTTATCAACAAAATTTAAAAAAATAATTAAAACTAAATCAAGAAACGCGTATTGAGAAAAATAGTTTTCGTTTTTAATACAAAGTACACTAGTTTCAAAACCGAGTTAAAGTTTATTTTAAAATGCGTTTTCTTTAGTTATGTAAAACAACAACACAACACAACGAAAAAAAAAATTGAGTTACACAGCATTCACAATGAAAAAACTTTTTACTCTTTACTAAAAACCACAAATTTTTGCGCATTATGTTGGAAATTCATACAAACCTTTAAGTAAAAAGTAAAATGTTTTTTTATTGTGAATGTACTGTAATATTCAATCCAAATAGTTGGTTATTTTCTTTTTATTTCTCTAAATTTTTATTTTTGCAGGTAGTTGAATCAATAACAGAGCTCACCCACAAAACTAAGCAGTCGCAGCCGTACCTGATATGTTTGTCGGAGAATGAGTTAAGCCACGAAAGAATATTCTACGTTATAATAGATTCACAGTCAATTTCGTTGGGCTACAAAACTTTCTTAAGGGCCTTCGAAAATTAAAGGTGTGATTCCGACACCTTGAGCGTCGAAGCTTTATAATAAATTATGTGCAGAAGATGCAGAACAGCTGTTTTAAAGCTTTGTAATTTTTTGTATTTGAATTAAAAAATAGTTGAAACAAAAAATATCTAATTAAAATAAAATCAAAACACGTTTTTTTATTATTTGAAATTTATTGAGACAACCATCTAGTAGAATCAAGGGATAAACTAGTAAAAATTAATGACGTAGCATTAACTAGAATTCTGCTAAAGCATATCGTTTTTTCCGGTTATTTTACTAGAACTTTAGTAGAATAAATGCAGGAAATCTTATACTTGTGCAAGAAAATCTAGTATTCGGTTTTAGTTGAAATCTGATTAAAAAACAGTATTTCTCATAATTTCACCAGAATTCCAGTCGCAAAATCAAATAGTATTGTTTACTTGATTTCTAGTGCAACAGATTTGTATTTCAAGTAAAATTACCAGATTTTATTACAACCAGAAATCTAGTATTTTAAATTTTACTTGATTCAACTAGATCGTCTAGTATGCTCACATCTAGTGAATTTTTATTTACCGTGTAGGAAGCAAGTTTCAATAACACTGGCTAAAAAGTTTCAATTAAAATTTGCCAGTTCTGTATGTAATGACCTTATATCCGAACCTGTTCAGTTTGATCCAAATAATATTGTTGTGAGCAAATATTACGATTATATTTCAAATTATCTTAATATTTGTAATGCGGATTTTCTCTGTGTTTCTAGTATGACATATGATGGAATACTGTGAAAAAACGGGTTCTGTCTCACTGAAGATAAATGCGATGATGCTCTACTGCACATCTATAAAATCCTCGGACTGGTATTAGTTTATTCAACCGATGTCAAAGTTCCGTATTCCAAATTACAAATAAAGGGTTATAGTTCACACCACAGGGGTTATTCTGTAAATTTAGAGTCTGATAATGTTAGCCTAATCGAACTAAATAAGTTTAATGGTCTCCCAGTTGAGATTTCAAAGCTTTCAAATGGTTTATTTATGATAAGGCCTAAACAGTTGTATAAATTTAAGCGAATATAATAAATAATTTTACCAATTTTAATTAATTCGAGTAATCTCTAGTTAATTAATCTAGATTATTTATATTTAAATTTTTGTTTTAAGTAAAGAAAAACTTATTCTTAAAATTTTAAAAATATCATACTTAAATAGTTTTAAGTTCCTAGTTTAAACTCTTCAACAAATAGTTTTAAAATTACTGTCTCCAAGATGGATTCGACCAACATTATTGAAGAACTTCCTCAAAACAACAAAGAAAACCAAGAAACCGAATTTCAAGCGGATGAGAATTTACGAGGAGAGGATTTAACATATTACGTATTGGAACCTAATAATACGATTTTATTTGAAACAAATGAAGAAATGGAGCTACAAAATTTGTTGAAGCACTGGAATTTAATTCAAATATATCCTCGTTTATATGGCAAGTAACTTATACATATTTAATTTTTTATAAAATTGTGTTAATTACAAGTAAAGAAACTTAAACATTTTTTTCTTCCAGATGAGAAGGTTTACATCAGTCAATTAAAACGGCTTAAAATATACTATATCGAAAAATTACTAAACGGATTTTCTTTTGGTGAAAAAATAGATTTCGAACATGAGGTCGTTCAATGGCAAACAATGCAGGGCATAACTATAAACAAACCATCAACTGATACATCAAGGACCGTTTCGTCATATTTGTCAAACATAACTTTGCCACGGTCAATAAGCCTTGATGAATTACTCTCTGAGGATATCCAAGGTCAAATGTTGAAAAGACACTACGAAACAAATACTGAATTTAATGATGCAAACCGTCGTTTATTGGTCGATATAATAGTGGATTTTTTTCTAAAAAACAAACTTTCGTTTACGACAGATGATTGTGAATCAATGTCTACGGAAATAGTTGAACTATTTCCAAAAGAAGAACAAGTAAAATCTCTAAATTCAATTATTTGTGCTTGTTATTTATTTCAAAATTATTATCAATTTTAGACGGTTTACTACCAAAGAAGAAAAAATTAAGCCCCTTTAGGACGCTTTTACAGCAAATATCATAACAAGAAGAATATTTATTATAAATCGAGCGGACTACTCTACCAGGTGACCTCGAAAAAATTGAACAACTTTGAGAATGGAAGTGCCACAAAAAAAATCGAACTGCCCACTTTGGAAGCTTTGGATTATCATATAAGATCTATTAAATTTCAAGCGTTTCAAGAGACAGAACTCCTTCATCATTAGGCATGTACATCAGCTCATCGGCTCAAACAAATTAAAGTTTGTAGAAGTACTGCTGATTTTATTGAAGAGTGGTCCCAATACCGGGCCTCAAATAGATTTAAATTGGTAATTTAAAATAATATTATTGAGTTAAATTTTATTTTTTAATACAATTTTTAATGAATTATTTCCAGATTGATATTGATTTCAAAGGTTTATACGCTCCAACATATAAACCAATTGGAAGATTTTGAAAGAAAAATAATACCAATATTTGAGAGAGATATTAGGGATATTGGTGCCGTGAAACTTTTACGGGACATAAGTCAAAACAGAATAATTTGTAAAAGTGAGTATTTTTGTCGATATAATATTTCTCCTTTTATTTCTTCATTTTTACTTTTATTGATACTCGTATTTTTTTCAGCTGGTAAAGCAACTGCGGTGATTCATTTATTACATGTTATTTTAAAACCAACGACTACGAGATGTTCTAAATCGGCCGAGGGAATAAAGCAGTACAATAAATTTTCCATTATTCAGTCGCAAGAAACTTTTATAAAAGTATTTCTCTCAGCAAATGAAATAAGTAATTTCATTGCAACAAAAAAAGAAATTCGTGAGCGCATTCAGCCGTTTATTCTAATAGAAGGAAGTATCAGTGAGCCAAGATCCATATATTCGTATTTTGATGACATTAAATATCATATGCCAAATACTCAAACAGCTGTAGATACTGTTTTTAAAATGTTGCAAAATGTGGCAGTTTATTCAGGTTTATTTTTATGAAATAATTTAAGAAAATGAAACAATTCATTCTGCCATTACAACATTGATAAAATTGTTAAATTCTCAATTTTTTATCATAATACTAAATTTTATTACACACTGAATTAAAAATAAAATAAATAAATTACATATTAGGAAATAGTATTAAATTGAACTTAAATAAATGTAAAAAGATTATTTTTAAATAAATGCATTGAATTTAAATTTTTAGTTTTTACTTGAATTAACCTTATTTTAAATTTAGTTAATTTAAACAATAACTTTAGTTTTCATAACTAAATAGGTCCAATAAATAATACAAAACATTTAGTTAATAAATATAACTTTAACAATAATTTACCTTATTTATTAATTTTTTGTTGAATGTTAATTAATTCATGTAATTTCTAATATGCTACCGGTGGTTAGACCATTTTAATTGTGTTTCGATTAACACGAGAAGTATATTAGTATTTACGAACAGTAATTCAACTGCATATTAGAAATTACATGAATTAATTAACATTCAACAAAAAATTAATAAAAAAGTAAAAATTAGCTTACACACAGAGCAGTGTGAATATCGTGAAGAAGAAAAAAAATTGTAAAAGAATTCATCTGTATTAGTTATGATTCGCTAATACTTAACGAACAGCATATTCTGTATATATAGAATGTAAATTGTGGTATAATCAGTCCAGTCGCCGCTGCCTGATGAGAAGATTGATTTTTTCATAATCATAAGCTCATCAGTTCGAAACTGGATTGAATTCTCTTACAATCTTCGAAACATATTAAAAATCATTTAATTAAATAAATAGAATTAGTTCTATTAGTCGGTTTCTTTGAATTACTGTTCGTAAATACTAATATACTTCTCGTGTTAATCGAAACACAATTAAAATGGTCTAACCACCGGTAGCATATTAGAAATTACATGAATTAATTAATATTCAACAAAAAATTAATAAATAAGTTTATTTTATTATACAAAACGAACATAACCTCATTATTACCGTTTTTTTTTAAATATGGAAGAGGCACGTTTTGGATACATTTTTTTCAAAAATTTAAAATCTCAAAATTTTAATTTTGCAACTGTAGAAGCCTTTGCTTATAGTCAACAGGTTATTTAAAGGTTTGTAAACTTGTTCAAGGTCTTAGAAAAAATAAAAAAATCAATACCAATTATTTTAATTCGTAATGCATGAAGCACATTAATTTCATTCGCTTTGATAATTTTTAACTTGGAGCTAAATTTAAATTTCGTGTGTCAAATCTCAAAAAAAAAAAAAAATAAAAAAAATGTTTTATGTAAAACCTAAATTAAGTCTCGCTTCAATTACTTTACTTAGCTTTCAAAACATTCTCGCGTACCTATACGCAACGATAAAGCATACAAAGAAAATTCGTATTCTTAATTATTTTCCATGAATTTCCATGAAAGATAACGGCAAAATTATAATGAAAATGTGTGTGAAGTGTATAAACACTCAATAAAATAAATTTCAAAATTACATTTTCAACATACAAAGGCGGGAAAACTCTTCAAATTTATGAAAGAAGACGAGAAAAACAAAACAACACAAAATAAAAAATAAAAAGTTTGAATTAGAATTTTAAATTGGAAAATTAGAAGAGAACAGATAACGTACATATTGTAAAGTATCATTGCCAACTGGTGTAAATCATTTTTCAAAAAAAAAAAAAGCAACAACAACAAAAAAAATGTAATAAAATAAAATATGTGCTAGGAAATAAATGATCTCTTTTATATCGATATTTCGACAATTCTTTTTTTTACTTTTCCTAAAGAAATGTGTAATAAATTTTAATGAAATGTGATCAAGTATATCAAGCTTTTCCAAAAAAAATATGAAAAATGTAAATTAAAAATAAATAAAAATTTGATTTATATCCACAAAAAAAAAACGAAATGGCAATCCATATCCTCCACCCTCTGTGTTCATATTGGTTTGTGAAATATTAGATTTTCCCATTTTCCATCGTCCTACTATATACGTATATAAAGACTTGTTATAAACCAAGATGAATTTCCGCTTCTTAAATTATAATAACAATAATAAGACATTTTTTGTTTAATGAAATTGTCTTCTATACAATTTTATATTATTTAATGAGAATTAATTTGTTTTTTTGCATTTTTTTTTTACAGTGGATTTTCCTTTTTTCCTTCTCCCTCGGACAATAAATTTTTGTTGTTGTTCCAGAGCTTCTCATCTTTCTTCTTTAAAATAAAATTGTTTTGTATCACAAAAAAAATGTATCTATAAAATAAAAACATTGTGCGCGGTTGTAAATAATAATGAAAAGCTTTACTTCAGAGCTTTATTTTTTTTTTTTTGAAATTTTATGACAATTTTCCGGAAAACTGAGTAGATATATTTTTATTTGTCTCATGAAAGCTGGATCAAGTTAATGATAATCATTAAAATGTATACATATATAATATTTTATTAAACCAAAATTAGATTTTTGTTACACATTTACACAATTTAAGGGGGGAGAGGTTGTTTTAAAGGACATATTTGTATACATAAAACTAGATATTGGAATGTATATATACGCATACACCATAAAACAGCTTGATTGCGAGATGATTTTTAAATTTTTTGAATTTTTTGTCCCTCCCCCGCCCGCTGCTAAACAAATTACAAATACTCGTAGCGAAATATTTGGTATGACAAAAAATAAAAAATAAAAGAATTACAACAAAATTTATAAAATTAATGATGAAGGATTTAGTAGGGTATTCAAGAATGGTTTTCCACTTCCGAATCAAATTTTCTGCTTTAATATTATATATTGTCATAATCAGTCATTGATTTTATTATGTGTATATGGAAACGCGTGAAAATATCACATTTTTGTTTTTGTTATGTCATGATGGGTGGGCGACCTAAAAATGGATTGTTTGAAAATATGTACAGCATAAATTTTAAGTAATGGCAGGAAATGATTTAAAGGAGATGAGAGCTATTAGTGAAAAATTATACAGTTTTTACACAGATGTTTTGTCAGGGATAATTTTATGACAGGCGATTTTATTTAAATACACATTTTAAGGTAAATTATTTAAATGTTAAGCTATGCTCAAAATTTTTTTGTAAAACACTTCTATTAAATATAATTTTATGAATGATGTTTGAATGACTTTCTTTATAAAATGTTTAGTCTCTCGGGCCGCTATTATTAGAGTTTGTAATTTTGTTATCGGTAGTATAAGCTGCAGCGGCCAAACCACTCAAAGAAGTAATAAATATATTCGGTTAGTAACTATTTCGAGCAATAGCTCATTCACAATAGAATAGTTAGCTAATAGTACGTATAGAGTATTATTAAAATATAAATTGAAATTCACATAAAATGTCACGGTTTGGCAGCAATGGCAATAATTTCTGTAAGCATATCATTGCCAAACAGTTGCATCATCAATCAATTCAGAGGCCACTTATATATTTGATGTAACCCGCAGTCAGTCACCGTTAGAAGAGGAGCTCCAACCGATTGTCAAGTCACCGGCGAGTGAAACAACTCAAAATTTAGTTATGACTGATACCACGTTTCAGCTTCTAGAAAACCAGCGACTGATTTTAACAAAACAAGACAGGTTTTCTAAAAAATATTCACGCAAATTGGAAATTTGGTCAAAGACAGCGTTGCAGGAACCACTGACGGTAACGAATTTTCTATGAAACATTTTTAAATAGTTCCAACATTTGATGAAGCCAAATCTTTAATTTCTTTATACTTAAGTTGCAGCACAATATGCGGTTCTAATAAAATTTAGTTAAATGAACTGAGTTCTTTTAGGTTGCTCAAATGGGATATATCGTAGATTAATTGGTAGTATTTTTCTATGGTCATTTTTTGTGAAATGCTCGTGGACGGGCAGAAAGAAAATGACAAAATTGCATTCCTGCCTTTTAAGAACATTATACAATGCAAACGATAAGAATAAGTGCGAATTTAATGTTCTCGATTGTTGTAACGCATCAATTTTTTAAAAGCTTGCACAGAAACGCCACAAGATTTCTCACTCAAGGGAAAACAAAATCGAGCGCGTGGTTTTAAAAGATCATAGGGGTTTGAACATGTTCGCAACATACGAGGTGACGCAAATTGTAATCCTTTTCCTTTTATAAAGTCCAGTATAATTTTCGATTTATTGTTCTAGTGATCATAGAGTAAATGATCCTTTAAAATGACTTGACTATAAAATTTTGAAATGTGCGGTATTTTGTGACTTTCCAATACAGCAGGCTATCTAATCTACTAACTGTTAAATTAATTTCAACATCTAACTTTATTTTAACGAGGTTTTCGGAAATATGTTTATGTCTGTTGCAAAAAAAACTTTATTTCTGTACTCTGTTTCGGCTTTCCTTTACCAAATCGCTTGATGTTAAATTGAGTATTTCGTTCATTATTGTTTTCATTATTTTTTGAATTGTCTAATCCATATTCTATTTCGATATCAGAGGTATGTCGTTATCATCAGAAGGATCATCCCAATAATTTTGCATATTTTTCCATGAACTGGAGGAATGTATTTTCAGCGCAACTTTATCCACGTATTGTCAAAAACGAAGAATTCAAGTAGTTAATTTCAAAATCTGTGAAATAACGTGCACTAGTCAATTTCTACTATTTAAGAGGTGCGAGTTATTTATTAATTACAAAACTAAGATACAACTCACGGATCCAAAAGCTTTATAAGGGTTTAATTTTTAATTTAAATAAATTTCCATGCTCCTTATAAACCAAAATTTTTAAAAGTTTATAGCGAATTATTATGAAAGGTACCTGTTTTTAGTGAGACGTACTGCAGCTGTTGTTGCTACAATATTACTCTTATATAATATGTAGCTGTATTATTTGATTAACTCTTATTACCTCTGTCAACTTTAATTAACTCTATTTTAGTAATTGCCGTTCCTTAACCGATTATGATGAAATTCTGCATGCACGCTGGATATATGGTTCTAAAATGATTGTTACATGAAGTTCTTAAATAAAGCCAATTAAGAAGGAACTCAGTTGTTGTTATATAGAATATTACAGTATTTATATTGAATTTCATCACAATCGTTTTAGAAATAACCGAGTTTCTTCCAAATTAACTTTATTCAGAATTTTTCTAAATATCAACTGAGAGAGTCCCATTTCCATCGTACAAATCGGGTTTGCCAAGTTTCTTCCTAACCGACCATATTCTAGCACTTTTTCTAATGAGGATTTCATTTCCATCGCATAAATCGATTTACATCAAAATCGGTTGAGAAACAGCCAAGTTCCTTCCTATTTGGCCTAAATTTGACTTGAAATGCTAAATTTTCTTTACATATCAAACTCAAAAAGAACTTGGAGATAGAAGTTACTCAAGTAGCAATTTCAAATCGATTGCATACAATAGCTAACCGAAGAGAACAAAAATCGCCGAGTCGACATTTGTTTGAATTTGCGATCTAGCTACAAAAAAAAAAAATAGAATTTTGGGCAAACAATCATTACTGAAGATGACAAGTGGATTCTATACGATAGTCCTAAACGAAGAAAAACATGGGTTGATCCAGGCCAGCCATCTCCATCCATTGCAAACCCAATATTCATGACGAGAAAGTGTTATTGTGTGTTCTTGAACCTGCAAACCGTCACGGCTGAACGTTATCAAGCTCAACTAAACAAATTGGCTAATGCATTAGAGCATTACGCCCACACACAGCAACAGCAAGTTTTTAGCACAAATACCTTTTGGCACATCACAAAGATTTTTAGCTTAGTATTGCTGGATATTTGTTAATGAAGACCACTATCAAAAAGGTATTGCTTGATCGACCTTAATTCGCTATGGTCAAAATAAACTTCTAATAAATAATTGCTCCAAATTTTAGAACCCTTAGAAAAATCTGTTAAAGCTTTGAGCAAAAGGAGTGCTGAACTGCTTAATTCCGTTCAAAGGAAATTATTCAATTTCTGTTAGACTCACAGTTGGGCACATCCATGTAAAAAAACCATTTTTTACATTTTATAGGTAAAAAATGTAAAAACCTACGTAAATTACATTAAAATGTAAATTATATGTAAACAAATTTACATTTTAAAAATAACAAATAATAACAAGTAATTAACTGAAAATTTAAAAATTATAATTATAACTTTATTAAAGTGTAAATTACGTTTTATAGATATTACGTTTTTAGTTGTCTACATTTAAAATTCTTTTGTCCAACGTCTTCTAGCGACCTTTTCGACAAATCTTTAAACAATTGAAGATCGTTGAAGGAATAAAACAACTGATAAAAGCTCTAGTTTAGTTAATTTTACTAAACTGCATGGAATTCCTATGCAGAAATCGATATGATATGTCAGAATTTGAATCGTTGGTGTCAAAATTCGATATCTCTTATAAGAATTCCATAGTTAATGTTAGAATTAGATAGAAAATTCGAATTATCATGTCAGAATCCGATAATTGATATCAGAATTAAATTTGCAATATGAGAATTTAAATTTATGTTGTCAAGTTAGAATTTGAATTGGGGTTGCCAAAAATTTAATTTTTTATATCATCGTTTCAGATTTCGACAAGTCATGTCAGAATTGAAATTTGTGTAGCCGAAATTTTATATATTATGTCTGAATTTGATGTGTCATGTCTGAAATTGAGAATTTGATATCAAAATTGGGTACATCATGTCAAAATTTGATGAATCGTGCTAGAATTCGATGTGAAACATCAGAGTTTGAAATTTTGAGGTCTGAATTCGATATATCATGTATGAATTTGAATTTGAGATGTCAACATATCATGCCGGAAATCGATACTTCATATCAAAATTTGATCTACCTTTGTATATACCATATCGGTATAAAATAAATTATGTTAGAAATCGACACATCATATCAGAATTCGATCGGTTATGTCAAAATTCGATATATGATTTTGATGCCAAAAATAGATACTTCATATCAGGACTAAATAAATCATAACAGAATTTAATATGTGTTATCATAATTTGAAGCTTTGATGTCATAATTCGATACTTTATATTATTACTATATATTTATATTTTGATGCCAGAATTCGAGTTATTATATCAGAATTCCATACTTTATGTTAGAATTAGATAATCAATACCAGAATTTGAACTTATGATGTCAGAATTCGATATATCATGTCAGAAATTGACATGAATCCGTTAAATTACGTCAGAATTTGTTACTTTAGAATTAGAATTTATGGTGTCAGAATTGATATATCACGTTAGAATTCGATACGTCATGTCAGAATTTCAATATCAGATATCAAAATTCCATACATTATGATATCAAGCCAGAAATCGATATGTCGTGTCAGAATTGAAATTTTTTGTTGTCGGAATATATGTATGTAAATGTATCATAAGTGTCCAATCATTGCACAGTTCAATATATCAGAGTTCGATATATCGTGTCAGAATTCGAAATATCATTGCCAAAACTTGGTAGAATGTGAATTTATGATGTAGTATGAAGTTCTGTATAACATGTCAAAATTTGATATACCAAGCCAAAAATCAATAAATAATTCTAGAATTCAATATGTCAAGCTAGAATTCGATTTGTTTTGTCAAAATTAGAGTTAATGCTGTCTAAATTCGATATGTCAGAAGTCAGAATTTGAATTTTTGGTGTACATAAGACGTTAAAATTCGATATGACATATCAGAATATCAATTGATAGTGTCAAAATTGTATATTTTATGCGAAAATTGGATAAATGATGCAGAATTCGATATGTAGAGCAAGAATTTGAATTATTTATATTTAAATTCAATGTCATTCCAGAATTCGAAAGTCATAATTTGATAAATCTCTCATGAAGCCTTTAGAATTCCGTATATTAACTAAAAATTTGATATGTTGTCTCAGAATTTGAGATGTTATCTCGCAAGTCAAATATTATATATCACATCGATATTTTAACTTTTTCTGTATTCGACATATTCGGTCAAAACTCGATATGTCTTGTCAGAATTCAAAAGGTCTTATCAGAATTTTGTATACTATATCATCTAATGACTTCCGACCATCATCAGAATTGGATATATCATCCAAGAATTCAACACAATTTATTTAGTTTTGATACGGTATATCGAATTCTGATATAACATCTTGAATTTTAGGATGATATATCAAATTCTTAAGTTTTGTGAAGTTTTATTAAAGAATTCAATATCTTTTATCAAAATTCGATAAATCTCTACAGCGTTTGACTTATGATATCAGAATTTGATAATTCATATCAGAGTTTGAGGTTTGGATGTTAAAATTCGAAATGTCATGCCGGAATTCGATAATCATACATGACGTTGAGACATAAGATTTTGTGCTTGTGTCTGAATTCGATATGTTTTCCAGAATTTGTATTTTTACGACAGAATTCTACGGTCGTTCAATAAGTCATTAGATAAATCATATTCGAATTTAAAATTACGATGTCGGAATACGATATCTCATATCAGAATTCGATATATCTTGCTAAAATTCTAAATGTCCTGTTAAAATTCAATATATCATGCCAAACCTCGATAAATTATGTATGAATTCGATATGTCATAATTTGGATTCTTTTGGCGTAAAGACCGGTCTTTCTTAGAAAATACCTAACTATGTTTTCCTCTTCTTAGAATTGCACAAAAATAAAAAAAAATAAAATTCCTGAATTACAAATTTGAAAATATAAGTGCATCTTACAACAAAAACTAATGTTTTGTTTATATTTCTTTATTAAAATACTAGCTAATAATAATTTTGACATACAATACCTTTTATTACAGTTGGATGACATAATCAGTATATTTTATTTACGGTACAGTTTTTTTACGTTTTCCATACATAATTTATAAAATTAACTTATGTAAATTACACGGTTTTTACGTGTAAAAAATTGTGTAAATTACATAGTGTAATTTACTCGACCAACCGTCCT
The DNA here is from genome assembly GCA_958295665.1 of Tipula vernalis. Taxonomy (NCBI): domain Eukaryota; kingdom Metazoa; phylum Arthropoda; class Insecta; order Diptera; family Tipulidae; genus Tipula; species Tipula vernalis. The sequence continues at coordinate 64,754,896 of OY282559.1, read as the reverse complement.
TAGACTTACTTTGTGAAATACTAGGCCTTGGTTAATTTTAGACCACCAACTGAGCTTCAAAGATATTGTAAAATGTTTGAAACCATCGAGGATCGCTAAATATGAAAATGTTTATGTATTAAATATTTCAATTTATTTTCCTTTTTTTGCGCTATTTTTAAAGATTGTAAGAAGCCCAGCTTAACCCGGGAAATCTGGAAATTGTGTTAAACTTGATCCCGATTCCCAAGATTAAAAAAACATCCGGAAACAGGACCAACTAATTACGAATGTGGCTGACGAATAATGTATAAATTAGAAACAATTTATTGGTGTTGCTTTTTGTTTACGACTATTTTGTTTTGGATTCATTTAGGTTGATCCAAGGTGAGCATAAGCATCACAAATTAGAACCGATGTCACCTGAATCGCTTATTTTTGATACTTCTAATCATGAGAAAATACACTAATGCAACCAAAATATTTAACGGCACACAATAGCAAAATGTATATTATACGCCGTAATGGTTGGTGAAGAAGTGATAATAAACAATATTGAACAACGCAAAGAAGGTAAGTATGAATCACCAATTTCTCCTTCAAAAAAAAATATTTACATTAGTTAATTATATACTAATTACATTTTGTGTGATGCATTTATTATTGTAATTATGCTTAGTTCTACTGTGCGCATCCAAATTTATACTTAGGTACTAAAAGTTTGATAATCGTTGTACTTAGTTTTAAATCAATTTCAGATAAGTTATTTGACAAAATATCATTGAATTTAAATTAATAAGATTTTGTATCTTTTCAAATTATAACAAGTATACGTCAGTATATAAATTTAAATATTAATTAAACTATGATAATCTTATTGTATTGTTTCACGAAATTAACAATACTGTAACAAAATAAAATAAGTTTAAAGAATAACTAAATTTAAAATCCACTGCTCGGTTTTGTACTCGGACTTCCGATAGACTAACAACGCCAAAAAAAAAAAATCCTATTGAAAAATTAGAAAGAAATGTTACATCCCTTTGAATCCGCATTTTTGAGACTTATTCCGCGACTCAAAATTTATAGACGAGTTCAGTTCAGATCTCCAGATTTCACAATGCTCAGAAAAAAAAAACGAAAGAATTATTTAACATGTGTAAATTATAAACTACCTTTTTCATATAACGGACAAAAGAAGGTAAATATTTAAAAAATGACGTTTTGCATAAATTTTATTAATTTCAAAATTTCTAGTGAATTCTTTGGGATCCTGGAAAATTCGGTTTTCTTATTCCCACATTCCGAGACTTATAAACAGTTGGGAGAGTAACCTGCAAATGGTAAAATAATTCATAAAACAATTAGAGAGAGAGAGAGAGAGAGAGAGAGAGAGAGAGAGAGAGAGTGGTTGGTTGCGAGTCATTTGGCTGGTCAATTCCTCTAATATTGGTGTCTGCTCTGAGCTACCAAAGCCATTTAGGTAGCACCATCACCAAACAGAGCTACTAGTAGGAAGAATGACCGTAAGAAGGCATACGCAGTAGGGAATACAATATTTGGATTAAATCAGTTTACAGGATTTTCGATAAATATTTTGTGCAAAACCGGTATTACCGGTAATTTAACGGTAATTCGTTGGTAAATTCATTTTATGCCTATAGTCAAAGACTAAAAAATAAGACTTTTTGTTTAGTTTAGTACTCGCGTCTTAGCTAAGCTTAAAGCTGCCATTGCGGTCTTAAAACACGATTTTACATAGTATCGATACATTTGATGGTCTTAAGCATCATAATTTATAATTTTTCGGAGCAAAATACTTTTGTTTCTCTTATGTTGTCGAGTTCATATAATGAAAAATATGGTAAAACCTGGGACCTCGAAGCTTTTGCTTTTGTTTTGTTAATATTTTATTAACGGAGAATTTGCTGCAAATAAAATGATAAAATTTGCAATTCGCCTAATAATTAGTGTTAATCAATGAGGCTAAAGTAAAAAATACCTGATTTATTACAATTATTTGAAATGTCGAGGTTATAATTGTATTTATTCAAATAAACATTTGATCAAAATTCTTGTTTGAATAAATTCGTAATTAGCGGTTTCAAAACTCCTGCCCATAAAGTTTAGAGCCAAAATCCAAATTAGGTTAGGAAATATTGCCGCTATGAAATCCATGAAAGTGGTTATTTCTTGGAGTCTTTCAAAATTGTACACCAAACTTTGTAAACAGGAATTTTGTGAGACACTAATTATGAATTTGTGGTCAACATTTTCCAATTCTCAAATGCGGATCCAAAATATTTATTTAAATAAAATTAACCTCAAAGATCTTTCACTTTAAATGGGTAATATTTGATCCGCCATTTTTAGTTAAAATCTTTTTACCTCAGATTCGTAATCAGCGACCTCAAAAATATGTTTCTATGTGGCTTTGAAAATTTGTTGAATAATTATAATACGGTTCTTACGTGAAGTTTACAAAAGGCATATTGGGTCCGCCATCTTGTATTAAAAAATTTGGATCATAAATTTGATATCAGGTTAATATTAATTATTGAACATGAAAGGTTTCATCATAATTCATTTATAAATTTCAGAGTCTGATTTAAAACGTTATAACAACTCGACTAATTTAAAATTAATAAGTTTAAGGAAACGCATCGACTGCTCACTTGAAACAAATTCAGTTGTAGACCTTAATCGTTTTACTTCGGTAATACCAATTTTGTGAAATTTATTAAGAGGGTAACCTGGTGAAGCGGCTTCAAAATTCATCAACCTTTTTCCTTGTTCGGGAACTTTAAACGCATTTTTCTCAAAACCATGTTTTTGAGTGCAGGGTAACTCAAAAAAATTCACGATGGATCAAAAAAAATTTTTGAATAGACATTTAATTAGTAAGCCAGTTCAGTGATATATTATTTAATTGCAAAATGAGCAAAAATATTACCTGAACACCAAAACAGACGAGGTGATGTTGAAAATAGAGCAAACTTAGCGCAGATTTGCGGCGCTCAAAAAAGATGGTTTATTATACCATTAAAACTTACAATGATACTAGGAATTTTAGAGAGAGACCCACAAAAGAATGAGTTCGAAAAGAGAAGGTAGGATATTTATTAAAGCAGCATGCACGAGTAAGAATTTAAATCCTAGGTTTTTTAAAATAGTGGATGTAAAATCTTAAGATTTCAATCCAAACTCGTGCATCAAGCTTTTGAAGAGTTTGTGTGATCCTTTTTTGACTGGTAGGAGAGTAACTGACACCGTATCACCTCAAATAGCGCAGAGTTGTTAAACTGGTATAGATAAGACATCGCGTGTTTGAATACATTCTATGTGGGTACACGCAAAAATCGAATTGGCTCCAAACATAATATGAAACGAAGGATATATTTTGCAAAACAACACCTATACAAACCTCTGGCGTTTTGGGAAAAAACTCTGGATCGGTGAATTGATGTATAGTTTGTTTGTGTTGAACTATAATGGGTAAGCGAGGCGTACGAAATATAAATAATTGGATCAAAAATACACCAATTTAGAACTAATAAGCAAATGGGCCAATACACATGTACAAAGATCCATTTATTTTTTAACACTTCCGAGACGCAGTGTAACGGTTCTGAAAAACAAAAGCTATCTTACTAGTAGAGCACGAAAATAACTGACCCCCAAAATTCACAGTACCTTGGAACGTGCCTAGTTCGCCTAGGCCTTAATCCGCCCTTAGTCTTAACATCAGAATTAGCCTGCTATTCTGTCTACTCAAATATCATAAAATAAATAAACTTAATTAATCAATTTTAACAAATTTGAATTTGAATTTTTATTTGAAGTCGCCAGAAAAATGTTCGAATGTTACATGCCACAGGAATAATTTTCATTATTGATATAAGCTTGTAAGGGGAGAGCATAGAGAATTCGTATACTGCCATTCATGCGTTATCGTAATTTTGGACATAATTGGCCAGCATCGGAAAAAATCCTTTCTTAGGCCACACTTGTTGGGTGAATCGTATAAAGTCAAATATATTCACAATTCTAAATGTTTACCACCCTTAAACCCTTGACACATCGCGATTTAATTAAACCGATTTAGTGAATTTTTCCAGATTAGTCGCAGTGTGTCAACCTCGATTTTAGCTAATCCCTTTATTTGTGCATAGAATACTTAGACGAGTTTAGCTAAATCAGATTTATTAAATCACAGTCTGTCTAGGGTATTATTCTCTCCTCGACCACGACCCATCGTGGTAAGACTACGACCCATCGTGGAGCAATAAAGTCATTTAATTAATTTAATGTTTTAGTATTACCAATCTTTTAACCTAATTTGAATTAATTAAATTATGAAAATTGTCTGCTAGTTACTGAAAAATATTATTAATTTGAATTAATTATTTGTTTCGTGTAATCTTTATATTCAAGCGGTCTTAAGACTATTTGATTGTGTTTTACAAGTATAACATAAAGAAGTCAGTTATTAGTGGTTACGAAAAGCATTCGCTCACTTCAAGGCAAAATTCAAGGAACAATTTTTTCCTTATTTTCAACAATTTTTGAAGATATTATTCTCATAATTCTCAGAGAATTAATGGCCGGTGTCGAATCGACACATGAAGAAGACATGAAAACGAAACAACGAAAATCTACAAAAAAAATTTAAATACATTTAAGTGAAAAGCCTACCACTTAGGAAAAAACAATCCCTCAACAAGTCATACAAGTCATAGTGATTGGACACAAGTCCTCACACCGATTGGCAAAATTTGTGTTATGAATTTTGTTTGTATATTTTTGGGCGTTGCACTTTATTTTATTTGTTAAATAAAAACGCCACTTATAGTTTTAAAACTGACTCTATAATATTTGCATTATTTGAAGTTTTTATTACATGTAATCTTGCGCCCGTTCACTGCGATTAAAACGAGCACCTTAAGTTTTCTTCCTGTAGCGACTCACTTACAATTTATATTCAAATAATCGCAAAATACTAATTACTCGTTCTTCACCACAAACAACAATGATTTTCAAAAAGACTAACCCTAGTCTTTTGCACGCAAACTCTTTAGTCGATGTTCATCTCACTACGATATACATCGTTTTTCATCTCTCGCTGTATACGAGAGTCTATATTAAAATACAAAAAATTTGAATCTGTTGCCATTTTCATTTTGGTAGTAAAATCCGACATTAAGTAAAAAAACCAAGAAATAATTCAGTGGTGATTATTACTAAAGTTTTAGTTAATAATTAAAATTATTTTAATAACTAACTAGTGTGCATTTTTGTATTAACTAAGTTGAATTAAGGTGCGCGTTTTAATTGCAGTGAACGGGCACAAGATTACATGTAACAAAATTTTCAAATATTGATTGATTGATTGATTTGAATGCACGGTCAAGCTTATGAAGCTCATGATACTGTCACATCAAAGCTCAAGCTTATGATACTGTCACACCAATTTTATAACACAGGTGAATGCTTTCCCCACTGAAGATACCTAAGCACTATTACAACAAGGAGAGCACAGCCAACCACGACACCACCATGTCCACCGCTGAGCGGGTCCCACCGTGCACCCTTTCACATACAACAAAACCGAAAAATGGGATAGGATAGTTAGAAGTGACAGAATCGGCCCGGTTACAGACACCTAGGTATAGCCGATAGTTAGCAAATTGTTAGTAATTATATAGTAAAAATAGTTAGCACAGGACAACACAATTTCTAAACTACAGCTTATATGATGATCCTGGAGGGTTGATTCTAGCTAAAAATAATTAAAAGTAATTCTCAAACTCAGTAATAATTAGTAAATTTGTTAGTAATAAATATAGCAAAATAAGTTAGTACAGGACAACACAATCTCTAACTACAGGTTAATTTCAGCTTCTCAGTGTCTCTTGATGTAACAAAATTTTCAAATAATACAATTATTATGGAGTCAGTTTTAAAACTATAAGTGACGTTTTTATTTAGCAAATAAAATAAAGTGCAACGCCCAATATTTGTGACCCCGATGTCAAATCACATACGCAACCTTCTGATCTGATAGAGATCTAGTTTTTATAATTAATAAATAACCCATATGATCTATTGGAGACAGTGTGGTCACTTTCATTTTTCCTTCTAGACTTTTTGGGTCTGAAAGAAAGTTAAATTGTCACCAGTTTAGCCACAAGGAACGCTGGCGTACTAGATAACGAGCAAAAGTAGGAATTTACCGGCAAATAAAATGTAATGGTAATTCGGTAGTAAATTTTTAATACGTTTTACCGGTTACTCGTGTTGCCTAATTGTGTATTATGTCGATAAAAAAACGCAAAAATATGTCCAGTCAGATGATTAGATATGGGGCAGGTTACAATATATTTACGAATCAAGGGTTGAATACCTACTCATATAAATTTTGGATCTATTTAGTAATTCGATTAAACTACAATCAACTTTCGCGCAAAGTGCTTAAAAATGGCACACAGTAAATCATCAATTTAAAAATGGAGTTCTTGAAAAGTTTTTCAATTACATCGTGTTATAAATAACATAAAATATAAATTAAATCCCAGCATACATTTTATTTATGAGGACCACCCAGATGACTTAAAACTAAAATCGTAAATGGAAACTTAAAATATAATTCATTGAAATCCTGACGTAAATTTTTTGTTTTGCTTACTTTAGAACTAAACTAAAAATGGTGTACATAGCTAAAAGAAATCCACTATAAATAAATATAGCATGATACATAAATAAAATCATCCAATATTAAACTCTTCCGCTAAAATTACATAATTTTTGTTTGTTTTTTGTATTTTGGTACTCACTCTCTTTATTCTGTGTGTGTATATATACGAGCTTTATACATTTTCCATTTTATTTATAAATTTTGTGAGTTTTTCTTTTAAGAAAATATATGGATAACAGAAACAAATAAATGACGAAACAGCATAAAAAATACTGTAGAAATAAAAATCCATTTATTTATCCACATTCACACAGCAGAGCGATGAAGAAACAAAAATAAAAAAAGCTTAAGCTTAAAAGCATTTTTTTTTCCTCAATTTTAATTTTTTTTTTGTTCCCGTTTATTTTTCGAAGCAACGAGAAAAGCAAATTTATGATCCCATCTATCTTACTCCTTAAAAGTAAAATAAACTTAATACATCCATGTTTCGTCTTGGATTTGGAGAAAACGCGAGCAACTTTTCACAAGTTTATTTTGTATTGTTATTACCGTACGAATTTTTTTTTTTTTTTTTTTGCATGTTGGCATTTAAAATTATGTTTAGGATCATGAAGTGTTGTGTGTGCGCGCCAATATTATGAAACATGTTTCAACGGAAATAAAATTTGAAAAATCTATTTCCTTTCACGTTGACCCAGATTCGAGTATATTGTGTCCCCATTTTATATTTTTTTTTACCGCTTTGTGTATAACGTACGCTTTACACTTCCATTAAGTAAATACGAATTGGATTTTCGTGCGCTTGATATTATATGTATGTTAGACGTCAAACGAAAATTGGAAAATAAACAAGCACAAATCAGTTCGTTTTGCGCTAGTTTAAAGTTATTTACAATTGTCAAATAATTTTTTTTTTTTTGGATTATATTTTCACTATGTAAGAGTATGTGTATACACGAACATAGTAAGTAGCTATATTAAAATATGTTTATAAGCTAGTACATACATGTATGTGTACCTTTGCCATCATGTAACATGTGTTACGTGCGTTCATTTATCACGATAAAATGAGAAAATTATGTTAAGATAAACTTTCCCGGTTGTTTGTTTTGTTCTTTTTTTTGTTACTTTACAACAATAAGACTTTAATGACGGTTTATTAGATAAATGATGAAAATTGTTGCAGAATATTGATACACGAGTAATGTTACATTTGTTTGTTTTTTTAGCTAATGTAATACAATCATTAGCGATTTCAGAAGCATATTTTAATTCGGATTTTAACAACAGGACACTTTATTAATTTTTTGTTGAATATTAATTAATTCATGTAATATCTAATATGCTACCGGTGGTTAGACCATTTTAATTGTGTTTCGATTAACACGAGAAGTATATTAGTATTTACGAACAGTAATTCAACGAAACCGACTAATAGACAAAATTCTATTTATTTTAATTATATGATTTTTAAACGAGTATGTTCCGAAGATTGTAAGAGAATTCAATCCAGTTTCGAACTGATGAGCTTATGATTATGAAAAAATCAATCTTCTCATCAGGCCGCGGAGACTGGACTGATTATACCACAATTTACATTCTATATATACAGAATGTGCTGTGCATTTAAGTATTAGCGAATCATAACTACACAGTAAAAAAAAAAATTGATTTTTCAATGGCAATTTGATTAACTTTTTCTTGTAATTTAGCATTTTTGCTGTAATATTGCATAAAAATAACAATTCTACATTAAATATTCAGTAAAATTACTGATTTTCTGTAATTTTCGATCAAAATGTAAAATTCGATGAAATATACCGGAATATTACATATATGTGCTTACATTTTTACTCGCCAGTTGAAATTTGTTAGACAATTAAATTAAAAACGCGACATTTCACGTAGAATTGTGAGAATATTGTAATTATAACAAAACGAATATAACAGGATAAACATCATGTTCATTCGTGATTGTGTTATTCAGCAAAACGTTTTTAAAGAGTGAAGCTGTGTTTCGAGTTTTGGGATTAATTCTAATTAATAAATTATATAAATTAAAATAATTAAATATTTACTATTAATTAAGTGTATTAAGGTGAAGTTTAATGGTATGTTTGTATCTCTATTATATTATATGTGCGATATGCTTATGGTAGTGGACTATTTAATTGATTTTTTTCATCCAAGTGAAATTTGTTTGAGGTTAAAGTTTTTTTTTTAACACGTAGGCCTTACATTGTAAATTCACCCACGCAAATGTTGCTGTAGATATACATTTTATAAAGTAATTCTGTGTGCAAAATATTGAAAAAAATATATAATATTTTAGTAGTGAGATACATTTTTTTCTGTATGTCTAATACGCCAGTATTCGTGGTTAAATATTATATGTACAATGTATGCCAAGAACAAAATTGGCATAGCGAGAAACATTTGGAATGTATGTCTAGAACAAAATTGGCCTGAATGGGAGACATGTTAAGGAAATGGTTTTATAACAAACGAGTTCAACTTGTATGTGTGAATAATGAAAAATTAATTTTGATTAAGTTACAGATTGTTTGATCTATCATGGTGTATGTTTGCGACAATTGTGGTACATCATGCGCTGATGAAGAAAAATATATATCCCATCTAAGATCCCATAAAAATGAGTGTAATGTAGTGTTTCGGTACATGCTTAGTAATTGTAATCGAGTTTACTCTAAATTTATTGGTTTTTCTACTCACTACTACAGAAACCATCGAAAAATTAGAAAAAAATTAATACAAAATACTAATTGCTTAGAATGTCATATAAGCAACTGCTCATTTAAATCTTTAATAATAGAAGAAATGCTGCAACATTTATTAAAACATATGCGTACTTCTCAAATGCCGAAAATTAATTGTCCAATTGGCGCGTGTGTAAAAATATTTAAAAATTAAAAAACGTTTAGTAACCATATTAATAGTTTCCATAAAATAAAGTTGTTGTTCAACAAAAAGTCCAATAATAAAGCAGAACAAGATGATCTTCTTTTACAAACCCAAAACTTTTGTTCCAACCAAAATAATAAACGCTTACCCGAAAACATCCTAACATCATCTGCTATATGCCAAGACCGGCCATCCAAAATGATCGATATTAGAAATGTAACAGAAAATTTGCTAATTAGATTAAAGAGTGATCATAATATACCCGAGCGAATAATAACAATAATCGCGGATAATTTAGCACATTGCTCAAATTTACTGGAAACAAATATTACTGAATCCGTAGAAAATATTTTCAGTAAGCATGATGCGCAAAGCGGTCTAAAAAGTGAACTTTTAACTTCTATAATTCCGCAGATTAGTTTAATTTCCAACACTTCGTTATCGAGCTATAAACGAAAACAAAAATTCACATCTGAGTCGTACGTCAAACCTCACAAAATTTTCTTGGGTGTGAATAGTTATCACAAATCGTGTTTTTACTATTATATTCCTATAAACGACACTTTAAAACAATTATTTACAGATCCACAAATTTTATTACAGTTCAAATAAATTCAAAAAACTAATTTTTCAAAATTTTGTGATTATACTGATGGGTTTTTATATAAAAGCAGTAACTTTTTTTATAAACAAAAACGGATCGAGCTTATATTTTATGCAGATGCCTTCGAGGTTTGCAACCCATTAGGATCAGCTAAATCGGGTGGTAGCGATTTATTTCATTGTTGGAAATTTGCATACTCATAATAGATCAAAAATTAGTAATATCATGCTAGCTTTACTGTGTACAGAATCCCACGTGAAAACATTTGGATTGACTAAAATTTGTGAAAAGTTATTATTAGATTTAAAAAAGCTAGAATCGGACGGAATTATGTTTGATGAAGAGATTGGAAATACAAAAGGTTCAATCATTGCATTTTGTGCAGATAATTTAGGAGCTCACCAAATAGGAGGATTTTTGGAAAATTTTAGTTCCTCAGAATATTTTTGTAGATTTTGCCATTTAAGTTTGAAAGATTTTAAAGCAAATTTTCGCATAAGAAGGGAGTTAAGATCTAAAGTTTCTTACACCAATGATGTTAAGTTATTGAAATGTCAGGAGTCTGCTCATGGAATTAAGCAAAATTCATGTTTTAACACTTTGCAATATTTCCACGTAAGCAACCCTGGTCTTCCTCCGTGTATAGCGCACGATTTATATGAGGGTATTATAGCATTTGATATTTGTTTGGCACTTCATTATTTTGTAAATAACCATTGGTTCACATTCGATTACCTGAATCTTAATTTAGACCGCATACAGAAATGTTTAAAATATAATGTTAGTTTCCCTGAAATTAAACATAATAATAAAAAGCTTACTGGACATGCCATGCAAAATTACTATTTACTTATATTATTACCTTTAGTTTTACTAGACAAGATCAAAGATACTAATGATAATGTTTTAGAAATGGTATTGCATCTTGTAGAAATATCGCAAATTGTATCGTCACATATTGTTACCCTAGCCCAAGTTCATATTTTAGATGGTCTTATTAATAGATATCTAGAATTGAGGGTATTGCTCTTTCAAAATGTGGCACTTAGACCTAAACATCATTATTTACAACATTATCCAGAATTGATAAAATTGTTTGGTCCTCTAATTAAATTTTCTACTCTACGATTTGAAAGTAAACACCAATACTTTAAACAAATTGCTTCGAAATCGAGAAACTATATCAATTTGTTAAAAACGTTTACAGAACGACATCAAATGATGCAGTCGACTCTTGTAGGGCAACGATTTTGTAACGATATTTCAAAAAAACATTTCATACGGTTAGAACCTACAACCGTTTCCATTCGTGTTCCAGAATCGTTTGTATATAAAACAAATAGTTTAACTTACAATAACGTAAAGTATTTCGCTGGTCAGTCACTGGCGATTACCAATAATATAGATGGTTATGTTATTTGTTTAACAATAAAATCAATTTTAACTGACGAAATGGTTTCTGAAGTAGCTTATTTTGGAAATAGTTTTAAAATGGTGTTCAATTACAAGCTAGGCCTCTTTGAAGTTACTGACATGGACGAATCACTAAATTTCATTTCATTTTATAACCTTTCCTTTACATTTCCTTTTGTTCAATTTAAAAATAGATCAACATTTTTTGTCACATTACAGTCGGCGATACCATTTTTCTAGTATGTTCGTTTGACTTGAATTGTGGTGGTACACTAATTATAATTTATCTATATTACATTTCATTTTAGATAAACAGTATTATGTCTTCGCAGCCTCGACTATTTGTTAAAATTTGGGATAGAGAACGCCTATTAAAAAAAAATTTTTTGTGTACAGAAAATATAGAATCTCTTATTAAGAAAGGTAAGTTATTAACTTTTAATAACAATAATCAAATTTTGAACTACTCGTATTTACTATAATATTTATCTAAATCTTTAACTATTTCACTTCTAGCAAACGCTGCGGGCTTATTAGGATCTAAATTAGTCCTAGAATCTGACGGAACCGACGTTGAGGATATGGAAGTTTTAGAACATTTTGGCCAGAAAAATGAAGTTTTTCAGATTTTAGAGCAAACTGAAAACTGGATACCACCACCGTCAACTTCCAATAATTCAGTAAGCTATGTATCTGATGCAAAAATTCCCAATGATTCAGAAAACTCCAATAATATAATTACATGGATCACCACAATTGATTTAACAACTGCATCGGAACTTGAGGCACCTGAAAGTCCTCTTAGTACAACTATTTCAATGTCAAGTGGTAGAGTTACTTCCATTAGTTCCGATGTTTCAGGAAAATCAGAGAGTATTGGCACAAATCAAGCTGAAAAATTATTTTCCGATTATCAATTTCCTACGAACCAAATTTCGGATAAAATACTGAATCTGCTTAACCAAGGCCAACCTTTAGATTACTTACATAACGATTTTATACATTGCGTTGTGAATGATATGCGAAGAAAATCATTATATATCCCTCAAAGAGTGTTTCGCACAATTGCATCTCGTTTAATACAAATATATCCGCTTAGTTTGGCAATACATGATGGAGAAGGAAAGCCTATTTGCACAGAACCAATAACTTTGGCAACAAAGATGTGTAACCACAATAATTATTTAAATAGAATTTCCCAAAACCGCTCACCTGCAAAATCTATAAAAAGAAAAGTAAATTTGTCAGAAGGTGTGGCAAATTTTTTTGAGAAAATTAGTACTAGCAACCAAATATCAGATGAGGAAGGAAACATTAAACAAGTATGGCTTAAGGAAAATTACGGTCGGGAAATTTCTAGCGATGCATTAAACAAAGAAATTATGGAAATTTTTAAGTCTACGTTTACACAGCAACGTAAATTTTTAAACAAAAATCCCACAATATCAGAGATAAAGGAATATTCGCCTCATTTATTATTACAAAATTTTTTAATTTGCCATTTTTATGAAATGATGGATATACAGGAAACCTTGTTTTTAAGCAGATGGAATTTTCGGAAAAATGCTATTTTTGAATTTGGAAATAGAATTAAAAATTCAGCTTTTGGAAATGAAGAGGACGAAGACCTAAGATTATTAAAGATTATCACTACGCATTTTAAAGAAAATTTAGACTCACTGGTGAAGAAATACTCTGTAAGTAATTACATTAAAACATTACCCACCAAACAATTTATTCTTGATTTTATTTCAGTATGGAACGTCAGTAAACGAAATAGAATTACCTACGTCAACACCATTCTTTGCTATAATCGGTAATTAGATATTATTACAATTTAATGATTATATTTACTATATTAAAGTCATTTGACTATTACAGATCAACCCAACAATAATAAAACTATTTATTTTTATGTTGAGATGCACCAACTTGATATCAGATGTAGTTGTATCAAGACTGCAGTACTTCTTTCGATTGCCGCGTACTATGCTTTTAATATACAATATCCCATGGAGTTATCACAGTCGTTGGAGGCTATGCAAAAAATATTTCTTAATATAGATGTAAATTTTTCTCGTTCCAAAAAGCAAAAAATAAATTTTAAGTCCAAAGTCGTCAAGTTTTTAAAAAAAGTTTTGAATGACTAGTTTTTAAATATAAGTATTAGAATTAAGTATTTTTATATGTATAAAGTATGCATGTTGCGTACACTGAAATAAACTGATATTTTATAAATAAAGTTATCATAATGAAGTAGGTAACATAAACTCTTTTGCTTTATTAAAACAACTATTCCAATTTAAATACATAAATGGTGCCCTAAATTAAACTGAATATTATATAATAACCTAATCTTTTTCACGTAAAAGTTTACCATCTTTCATTTGTAAGAATGCTGCAGGAATGTAAAATTACTTATTTATTAATGTAAAAAAATGTAAGAACTTATTCGCAAATTTGAAAAATTCACGTAAAATTATATGTTTTTTCATTTAACGTAGTACGAGATTTTGTTGGCAAATTTATGGATTATAACCCTTAATTTTCAATGGAAATTGATTTTTCAATTTAAATGTGATTTTGCATGAAACAGTTTGGAAATTTTGCCCACTTGATAAAACTCGTAATTTTTAATAAAAATTTTTTACTGTGTAATACAGATGAACTCTCTTACAATTTTTCTTCTTCACAATATTCACACAGCTCTATTTCTGTGTACGCTAATTTTTACTTTATGATGACTGAAGAGAAGATTGATTTTTTCATAATCATAAGCTCATCAGTTCGAAACTGGATTGAATTCTCTTACAATCTTCGGAACATACTCGTATTAAAATCATATACCAGGACACTCTAATACACACCCCATTGATCAAATTTTAATCCCCTAACTCCATTCTTGACTTTCGTTGCAAAAAAAATCAACCAAAGAATATCTGACAAATTATTGTTTTTTCAATGGAAAATTTAATTCGCGCCTGTCTTCTTATTTCTTTTTAACTTTCTCTTTCTTTCTTCATAGTTTGCCAGTATTCACCTTAGATACAATTATGTATTTTTAACTCCGTTAATTTTTTGAATTGCCAAATATAACAACCCAATTTGGAAAGCTGCTCTCACAAGTTTTCACTGAACTATTCCTTCTTGGGATTTATTAGCAGAACCGACTGGGTTGTGTGTCATTGACTTTGGTTTTTGAATCCATAACTAGTCGTAATTTTCCCGATTTATTAACATTCTTCCCTCTGAAATGAGCTAGGCACAATGTTCGTAGCGTTTCAGTTGCTACTTCCTCTTTCGAAAATTCGAGCATAACTTTTTTCTATATAATGGTCTAATTTCTCATTATATGCTTAATGGTCTTTCTTTCATCTGTTTTGAGTTTCGTCGTGACATTAACATTGTGACTTCATCGTTCCTCCACAATAATCCAGTCTGACATCATCTTAGATTTTTCAACAGCTGTATACCAAACCCGTCAATATGCTTTCTTTCATCAGCTGCAATGTTGTGCGTCGACGCCTCTTTGAGATTGTCTTCACGCAAATGTCGATAATAGCGTAGACACTAGTTTTCGACGTAGACAATGTAAACAATATGTAAACAATGTAGAAAATTCGTAGACAGTGAAAATTTAGATTTTGTTGTTGTTTTCCCTTCGTGTCGAGTTCCTAATTTCATCTGCGAAAAAAATGTTACGCTCATATTTAAAGTTAGTAATGTATTTTGTCAGGCTTCAAAGAAACCCTAAAAATATTAAACACAATTTGTTTGTTGGTTTTACAGCTCAGGCCCTTTGCACAGAAGTACTAGTAATTACTATTGATATTATTATTTTAGATATCCCACTTCAAAAAAAATTTGTTTCTCCACAGACAAATGTGCAAATCTTCTCTGAACGGTACACAGCACAAGTTGCGGATTTCGCAAATGACGCAGAATTAAATCATCCATAAAATTGCAGAATAAACTGTTTTTAAGTTAGTTCCGGTAACTACCGTAGTAGCGCACGTCATATTATTTTCTACCGCGATGTTTGATGAAATACATTTGTATTTTTTGGCCATATATCCCATGGCCTTGGCCATATTACAGAGTACAACAAATGATTTCCATGTACAACATATCTGTAATTTATTGGAAAATAGACCCTGGTTAAATATTGATTTTATGTTTGATTTTTTACCTTCCGTCAAGGATCATCGTTAAATAAAGGTAACGACGTTAAAGCTAATTCATATTTAAAATATGACTGCAATTCTTGCGAATTAATTTATTTTAATTCCGTGAACCTGAACTGCAATAGGAGTAACTTTGTATTTTCTTGGGTAAACAACGTCTTTAAAAAATTTGCCCTCTGCTGGCACACGTGATTTAAAAACCAGCAACAAGCATCATTGAAAGGAATTTTTCAGAGCTGGAATTCATTTTATTTTAGGATAAAAATCAAAATCTTAGATGTAAAATTTTGATAAAATTGAGCCACAAACATACTACCAACTTCCATTTTGTGGTGTTCCGGAATATTCCTTGAATTTGGATCTTATTTTATTGAAAAAATCCGACGGCAAATGATATGACCCAAGAAATTCTTCATAGCGTGAATAATTCTATTTTACACGAGGAACTACTTACAGAATCGGCTTAATAACACAGATATAAAATTTTACTATTGTAAAATCGATTGGCAAACGTGCGTGTAACATTTGGTGCTGAAAATGTTGAAAAGATTTGGACTGGTTAAGCATTTAAAGAACAAATTTCTCTTTGGCAAATCTAATTTTTTGATTTATGGTTTGTATTTATGTACCAAAGTATCATTAGCATTGTCTAGAAATTTTTGTTGAATTTTGGCCATGTTTTATTTAAGAAGCTCCATCCCTGTTGCAAATGGAACTTCTGCGACTATGCACCAATTCCATTCCAATTTGATATCTGACTTAACCAACATAATTGATGATCACTAAATTAGAGTTGCAGCACCGCCAAATGATGAATCAATGTGGCAGGTTTTGAAACTTTTCTAGAAGAGATTTCACTGGAAATCTATTTTCCAACAAGTGTATGATCGTCGCTAGATGGTCACCCTAGGGACAACTCCCATTGGCCGTCCTTTTTTAACCTTTCCAACAAGTCCTGAACTTAAACTATATAAGCCAGATTGAATAAAATATCGCTCAAATCGCAAAATTGGCGATGGTTTCTTGTGACTGCTCGGTTTGAAACATTTCGATATCAAACAAAAATTATTTCAAATAGTGAAAATATGAGGTTTGATCTCAAAACACGCGAAAGTTTTCGTTACAATTTTTTTCTTGTGTTAGTACCTGATGCTTGCTTTATTGTGGCTGGTCGAAAAGTTACATGCAATTTAGTGTGCTTGGCGATTTTTACTTGTGGGAATATAGAACAAATAATTTGTTTTGAATTTTGCTTTAACAATGTAATGAAGGGCACAGTTGAATTGGAAATGATGAGTGATTTGGCAAGTGTTCTTGCACTAATCAAGCATCTACCAGTGATAAAAGCATTTCCAAGGCAACCATAAAGATGTTGAATATATGGCGAGCTCGTTGGATGCCTGAGCACACCAACAACTGATGGCTTCATCGAAAAAGCGAACAAAATGGTTATGGACAATTGCTGCATCACTCTGTTGCGTGCGGTATATTATTTGGCTCATGCCCAACACTTTTCGTAATCTTTTTAGGATCAAACGTATCACAAAAAAATTGTTGAATTTTCACCAAAAGCAGTGTCGAAAGTTCATTGCATAGAAGTTGCTAAATGAAATCGTCCAATCGTCTAGATGGAAGTTTCCTGAAGAGGCAAGACCGAGAAAATCTCGTCAAGTTTGATCGTTTGTGAGGGTTCTGCTCACTAATATACTGTTATCTCCGATTTCAATGGCATATCATAATATGAGTTCTTACCATCTGGATGTTATACGCTGTTTGCGCGAAGCAATCTGAATGAAACGCCTAAATTTATGGCGAAAAAATTCATGGTCATTGTAATAATTAATAATAATGCGCATGGTCACACTTCTTTGCTTGCTCATGAAATTTGGTCAAAAGCAACCCCGTTATGATACCTCCAGCTCGCAGATATCGCTGCGTCTTCTTATTTTCCCAAAAACCAAATTCCCGAATACAAAACTGTGTGACCTTTTCGACAGCCAACAATAAACTAAGCATCCAATATGGCTACAAATATCAAAATACCTCTGGGTCAAGTGTACCAACACAACAAATTACTATTATGAAAATTCGACTTTTACACCCTGCAGAATTAAAAAAATCTTACATTTTCTGATCCCATGCCTTTCCAATTTCCCAGAATGTCGATTTTTAAAACACAAAATTTTTTTTGGCGCACCGGACAAATTTTTAAATGTTCCAAGTTTTGCGCGCGTATCACATAAATGGTCAAAATTTGTGCTGGAGCACGCCAAAGAGCATGACAACTTGTCATATGTTTGAGTGTTGCATTTCCATAAGCCGTTGATGTGCGAAGAGATTCTTATCACATGGGTAAATGAAATCCTCCTAGGCGTATTTCAAATATGTCACTACTATTGAGGTTCGTGGCATCTTTTTACATAAAATTTAATTGATGTAGAAGGTGTGATGCATTTTATGCGATCTAGAGCATACATAAACATCTGCATTATCAAATATATGAAATAATTATTTTCAATTCGTATTTCGGTTGCCATTTATTAAAACCATGGGCCTCCTTGGGTGCGATAAACATATGCCCTTAGAATTCAATAAATCAATGACATACATGCCAAGAATTTTTACTTACAACGATTAAGATAAACTGATAATCCAAGTTACGCTAATGAAACGAGTATAAACGGTTTTGGTCTGCAATTCCATACCATGACGTGATGAACAAAGGTTTTTATTTTACTCTTCTTTATATATTTATATATTATATATATTTTGTTGGTTATGTTTATGTACATAGTTCATTTTCAAATATTTTGAATATCTCTGTTACAAACTCTTCATCGCCATTTTCTATTTCATCAAATGTGTGCAACTTTAGGATTAGAAGTCTTGGCTGTTGCTTTGACAATTCTTATGCATTCTTCTTTCATTGAATTGCATTAATTTTAGGCCCAGTTTTGAATTTGCAATTCGTTAGGTAGCATGCCACTAAAAAATAAAACTATTGTTTTGCCAAATATGTTAGTAGCGGATCAGAAAGCAGATCTCAGATACTAATCACTGTACCAATCCACATCACTGCCGCGCTGAATTCTTTAAGTTTTTCCTTTAGAACATTTAATGTAAATTGGCCCTCATTGCTTTTGCTACAAAATTCATACAAGTCTCCAAATACCATAGAAAATCGATTGAACCACCGATTCGTATACTGCCCCATGCCTCATTACGTTTACAACTACCTTAACAACACTTACTTACTTGTGCCTACTGATATTCTTCATTTCAATCTGCTCAATTTCTTCCTAACAAAACAAGTAGTTACTTTTAAAATTTAAAGATGACATAATCGACCTTAAAATTTTTTGCTGCTGGAAATTGTCGACACATTTTCTACATTGTTGACATTGTCTACATTATTTACATAATTTTTTCAATTATCTACATACATTGTCTACGTGAGTAGACAATTTGATTAATTACTTTATGTAGAGTATGCGACACAACACTGATCAGCAGGTCTTGCTCTTCCATCTTGCTTTCAGCTCGTGTAGTGAAATAACAAAACTCTACATTATTTCCTTTTTTAGTTCCTTTTGGATCATGTAATTTACATCGCAATTAATACTTTGAAAATATTGGACAGTTCGGCGCACCTTTCACTTTTTCACGTGGGATAATTAAATGTCGGTTGTCCTGGCCGATTAATATTGTCAGTTTAGACTTTCGTGGGTATAATCACTGTTCTATTCATTCTACATGCGTATAATTCCTATACTTTGTTTATCAACGATGAATAATGACATTTTTTCAGACTCCCCAGACTTGTCTCAGCATCCTCGTCTAGCGTTGCCTAGGTTTAGAATTCTCCTCTGGGACCTTTCAGCAATCTGTTTCTACTGGGTTGGTGGTGGGTTTATTATTGATTGTGGCTCGATTATTGACTTCGGAGGTACTTTACAATCTACAATTGAAGTTGGTGGTCTTTCTTTACCAATGTGTACTGTATACAAGCCACTTATCTATTTCATTGCTAATTTACGCGACGAGTTAGATGTTTTTCACCTAATCATAATTAAAAATTCTCGTTGATACATTTTTTGGCAATATAAGTAACTATGAAACTAAAGCCGTCTTTATTATAAGTAACTACGAAACTAAAGCAGTACACAATTTTTATTTAAAAAATCGTCAAAATATTATAGATAAAATGCTTCAAGAATCAATAGAAAAATTCTTTCAGTTAGAATCTGTATCAATTTGTGAATTTGTTATTTAAATATGAACAATTTTGTGAGTCACATTACACTAAAACAACTTATAGAAATGATGATAACAGGTACGTCGTTTCATTGCCATTGTCTTCTAACATCAGGATTTCGGAGACTCAAAGGTTCAAGCGTTAAAACGATTCAATGACTTAGAACATCAGAATTTGATGAGAGTTCTAGCGCAAAATCGTATGTGATTTACTATGGAGGTCCAAATTTGCTTTTTTTGGCATCTTTTCATATAAATGTAGAGCAATTGAGGATTTGGTTCTAAATTACAAATTAGTTTGTTGTTGTTTGTAGTAGTAGGGACGCGGTATAGTCATAATCCAGATGTTGATAATTTTTAAAAATCCAGATGTAGGGGGTGTGTTTTTTTGTTTTGTGTGTTACGTCATAGTGGGTTGTGGCTTGTTGATTTTTAAAAGTGGGTATAGTGGCTTGTTTACGTCATGAGGTGGAAGGTGGTTAGTGGCTTTTAAATAGTGTGATGTGGATGTGATAACATATTGTTCCGTTTTTCCCTTGACAATCAAGGTTCGTATCACTGGATTGTGAATAATTCAAACTCAATTCAATTTATTACCAACGAATTTATGTCACAAAATTTACTACAACACAGTTTATCAATAAAAATTTACAAAATCACTTTATATAAATTATTCTTAAATTTTACTGATCACTTTTACTTTTTATTTTACACCAAAACACTTTTTAAATCACTTTTTAATTCCTTTTAATCTTTATACTATCGCTTACCAAATATTACTTATAATCTTACAAGTTTACTCTATCGCGTTCCAAAGAATAATAATCCAATTCGATCTTGTTCGCCTTATTATATACACAAACCAAGCTTCTCGAAAGTTCACGACTTTTCCAGTTGGAATAGCGTAGAAACATTACGTAACAATTTTTATCATGGAAAATTCCATTTAGTACAGTAAAACATTGAGCTATTAGTTTTACTTATTCTATTACACACTAGGTGTCGCCGTCACAATATGTATTTTTTTTAACGTCCGGAAGCAAATAGAAGTACTACATCATACACCAGTAAGTTTAGTGAATACCAACGATTACCCAGTCAATATTGGTTAAATAAAACTATGCTTTGAATTAGCCAGTTCCATTGAAATACTAAATATTGAAAAATGGAATCCAAACATAGAAGGAAGATTGACCTAGCTTACTGAAAGTTTAAACCTCAGTCACTTGAACGGAAAAGAAAAATCTTCCATACTGAAAATTTGCCGTGATTTCAACGATATTTTTTACTTAGGCTGTTAGTCAATGTGTTAAAAATATTTAGTTAAAAATTAGGTGACAATAAATAATCGAGGTGAAATATTTTTAACTACCAAAACATATTTTGCTTTGTGAATTGGTTAAAATTTTGACAATCCTCAATTGTACAAAATGTATCTTAAAAATGTGACAACAAAAAGAATTTCAATCAATTATTTTAATTAATAATAATTAATTAAATTTATGAAAGATTAAATAACATGTTTATGCGACATATAGTATGTAGATTTTCTATAATAATGAAAGTTTTAAATTTTCGGAATACAATTCTAATACAATCAGCCCTCTTTCATTTCTCCTAATTTGTAAGCGTATTCAATTTGAAACAAATTAAACATGAATTCATTCTGTTTTTGAAATACATCTACTCATTCTACGACAATAGAGTTTCCGACATCCGACCATAGTGAATGACCATATAGGAATTTCTTCAATTACTTTTGGCCCGCTTTCCCAGTCTGTCCAAATACGTATATCTTATAAAATGTTAAATGCATAGTTCAAATTAAATGGACACGTTGATGGTATATATGGAGTAAATAAAGATTTGAAAATACATTTAACACCGAATTAATGAAATATTAGGTTATGTTTATGTAACAACATCTGTCAAAATTACTGCGATACTCTGTCTACCACAAATGCGTGTTCACATCAAACAATATCGACTCCCCGATGCAGCTTTGAAGGAGATTAATAAACAAGTTGATAAGATGATAGACGAAAAAATTATCGAACCAAGTACTAGTCCTTGGAACTTTCCTTTATTGATCGTTCCCAAGAAAATATGGGAAAGCAATAAAAAATCTGTCAAGTGACATATACAAATTTTGCTTCAAACATCATATTGTCATATGAAAAATTGAACACGCTAATCACACAAATATGTGGAGGAGATCATTAATTCTAAACCAATTACTAATATTTGAAACGATCCAAGTGATCCTGAACCAATAACTCCAACCCATTTTTTAACTGGAGGTGCGATAACGTTGCCATCGGAACCGACATTTCTTGTATTACCACAAAACCGACTAACAAATTGGGAACGCTGGATACAATTCAAAGTTTTTGGAAAAAAAATTCAATTCATATTCATTTCATTTCAATGGAAATCGGATTTGCCACACATTCAGATGGACGATGTTATTCTGTTGTCAGATATTAACTTGCCTTGCACTAAATGGTTGTTATGGTGACGATAATAAAATTCGAGTTGTCGATGTTAAACGAGTAGTATCTAGATTGTCGAAATTGCCAATGTCGACCGAATCTGGGCTCAATGCAACAAAATATAATTGTTAAATCATAAATTATGTATTTAATATGTAAATAAAAAATAAAAAAATTAAATTTTGTTAACCTTTAGAATTATATTTAAAAATCAAATATTCCTATAAGTTTTCGGAAATTTTTACAACAGCAAGTTGACAAGTTGACAAATAATACCACCTACCAGCGATCAATCGTCTACACCAAACCAAACCATCTATAAATGTATGAAATGAATGAAATTATTACAGTCTATTTCCTTTATGGTTTTCCAATGAGTAAATTGTTAATATGTACTAAACAATGCACTAGTCTACACTCTACAGAAGTGTCTATATGCACCACTCGACATTCTAACAATTTAAGTGTAAAAAAATCGATAAAATACGATTTCTCGATAGTTTACCAACGGAAACAAAAAAAATTGATTCCCACATGAACTTTTGAATCGCGTTTGTAAATACTTTTAAAATACATATTCAATATCCTATATATGGTAGATAGAAATTAGTAATACCGTCTAACAATAGCTTTCCCATAATCGATCAAAAAAAAAAAAAAAAAAATCCTTGAACCTAATAAATCGTTTAATCTTTATTCACTGAGAAAAGTATCCGAAAACTAAAGTAAATAAAATAAATTGAAAAATTTTCAATTTCATTAAATTTTTTAAATCCCAATGCGCATTTTTATGTATATACTGGTATATGTATACCGTTATTATAAACGATTGGTAAGGATATGTGCCTCTTACAATATTGACTTATAAAGACGAGATGGGCGACAAAAAAAATGATATAAATTGAAAGGCCTAAAGTTAAATACAACAAAAAGCCACCAATTGTTGTTGGTTTCTTTCTTTTTTTGCATCGAAACATTAACATCATTGCGAACAAAATCAAAATAAAAAGAAATATATACAATCGATATACGAATATTGACAAAATTGCTTATAAAAGCATGGTATTATGTATTTCCAAAAGCTCATATGTAGAAACGCTTTACTATATGCTAAAAAAAAAAATTTAAAAAATCGTCAACAGAAAATAAAATGCACAGTGCTCGCTATATATGCATTCATACTCGTCCAGGTAAACCGATTTTTGATTTTTATTTGCCCACCTGTTTTCAAGTTATACAACTCCACCACTGGAATATATACATATGATACCTACGCATACAAACATATTCCGATAATGGGATTATTAATAAATATCTTTCGTGTGAAATATTCATGTTTTTTTCATATATGACATGGCAGTATACTACCAGCATTATTAGATTTCCTTCCATTTTTTTTTTTCTTCTTAAATTATATTCGGCAAAAAATGTTACACCATGTGAAAATTCACATTTGAAAATTCGATTTTCGAACAAACGAACATACATACGAGTATATGTATAGGAAGAAAAGTTAGAAATATGAAACGAGAATTGCTTATAATAATAAAATAAATTATAATATTTTCGATTATAATCATGTATTTTTGGGAGCAATGTGTGTGTGTGTCTGCCGGTTTGAATTAGAATTATTACGGCAAAAAATGTTTTGAATTTGGTAATACGTTTGCAATTTATGTTAGAATATTGTAATCAACTAAAATAAATAACATACTTTTTTTTTTTTTTTTTGGAACTAGAGTTGAGGTGGAATATTCGAACAAGTTTATGATTTACTAAATACTTGAATTCTGTAACCGACGCCACTATGGGATATTTCGACTTTTCCTGTTTCAAAATCAAATAAGTCCGAATCCAGTCGGTCGATCAACATGAAATTTTTGGAAGATGATGTTCGAACTATCAGAAATCACAGAAAAATGACCAGAAATGTTGATGTTTACTGTATGGTCCAGGATAACTCGTTAAAGTTGACGGTTTTCGCAAAAAAATCACAAAAGTCACTGTAGATCAATGATATTTTTTTTTATTTAATGTTTGTAAACGATATTTTTATGTATTTTTTCCCGCTGAATTTAAATCTGCCCCTTAAAATTTTGTAGGATTTTTTTTTACCCACAAAATCGGGAAAAACGTGTAGAATCGCCAAAATTTTGTCTTTTATGACTCCGTAGGATTTGTTCTCATTCTATACAGTTATAAAACTCTGTCATTTTATGTTTTTTACAATGCTGATGGTAAATATATGTTTGATTATATAAACTGTATAATAAATACGTCATACGACCCACATTTACGCATGAGCGCGCGTGTTTTAGCGCAAAAAAGGAAACAACTCTTTATTTAATACTTGCTGGAGCAGAGAAAAAATGAGAAAAAAGCTTATCCTTATGTATTTTTACCCGCTGAACACGAATCCAACATTGTTTTTGGCCTGTGTAGCCCCGGTTCTTTCATAACCTCAAAAAATACTTTAAAAAGAAGTTTTACTCGGATAAGACTCGCAAAAGTAATCAAAAAATTAGATAAAAAGCTTATTTTTATGTATTTTATCCCACTAATCACTAATCTAACTTTGTTTTAGGTCCTTTAGAACGTTCGATCGTCTCTAACTCTAAATAACACGTTATGAATGCAGATAAACGTGATTTAAAATTGCAGGGGGGTTACAAAGCTTTAAACTGGCTTACAACTACGCATGAAACCTTGCTTTTCTTAAATTTAATTATTGTTTCGGCTCATATTTTTTGTTGCAGATATCCCCTTAAATAATTATGTTAGTCATTCGGTTGTATTTGCAAGTTTTATCAAATATTGTCAGGTTTTGATAAATTTGGTATATGCAAACGAATTAATATTTATGCTATGTATGTATTATTAATAATATAAGAATATAAAAATTTATTTTTTAAATAAATAAATAATATAATAATTAATCTATAATTAGGTTCCTGTGAGGCGAAACAATACATAGAAATGAGTTTGTCCAAAACTTTATAACCACCCCTGCAATTTTCAATCACATCTATCTGCATAAATGAGGTGTTATTTAAATTTTGAAATTTATATAAATCGGCAATAAGATTTATTAAAAAAAAAAATTTAATCGACATATAATAGGTATATTGTAATTTACAAAGTTTTAATACATCAAAATAATAAACACGAGAAACTGCGTTGTTTTGCTTTGTTTAGAACTGTGTACTTTACCGATTCCTGACTTGTTTTCTTTTTCGTCAGAACTACAGTTCTTAAAATTTTACCTATTATTTTGAAAAAATGTTGTTCATAATGTAATTTTAACGTGTCATGAGTATTAGTATAACTTTGACAGTTGATGTGTGCATAGCAAAGAGATAATAAGATATTTCATACGTAAATTTACTTACATCGCGATTTTCATAAGTGGTGTTAACTTTTTTAATTAATTGTACATTTCACCTGTAATCATGACATAAAATAAAGGTAAGTGTAAAGTAATATTTTAAAACTCTTTTAAAGCCATAATTTTTTTCATAAAAGCATCCAAAAATTAGTGTATTTAAAATTTTTAAAAGAGTAACATTTCTCTATACTATTATTTCAACTATTTTATTTATCAAAATAATTATAATTTTTTAAGTGACTGTTGTATTTGCAATATAATGAATGCTACTATTAACATATTATAAGAAACTTAAGTAACCGTCTTTGTATATTTGAGTGATATTGTCATAAATTTATTTGTTAAAATTTTACATTTTATTTGTTAGTTTTACAAGAATAGTTATCTTAAAGTTATTTTAAATTATAGTACTTTTAAAATAATATTTTTTTTTTGTTTGTGTATTATAGATATTCTTTACAATAAGTTCAGTTATCAAAATATAGAAACCCGTATGATAATAATATAATTCGAAATTAGAGCTTTTTGTGAATTTTACTCCAATTAATCAGAGGTACAATATGGGACGAAAAAGGAAGAATAATAGGAATTCTAACGTAAAAGGAAGGCCAAAAAAAGGCGGTCGACTTAGCATTAACAGTGGTCGAAAAAGAAGTACGTTGAAAAATGCATCAGAATCAACTTTGCGTAGACGAGCTCATATTCTGCTTAGTGATCCCAACTATAATGAGACAGTAATATCTATCGCAAAAAAATATGATCAACTTGAAAAGTAACAACAGACAGGATGAACAAAACGAAATAAATGATCCTCGAGAAAGGCATACGCCCAGTTCGGCCTTAGCTTTCTTAATTACAAACGAGTACACAAGACGGCAATATGAAGCAATAATTGCTGAT
This sequence comes from Tipula vernalis, assembly GCA_958295665.1. Classification (NCBI taxonomy): domain Eukaryota; kingdom Metazoa; phylum Arthropoda; class Insecta; order Diptera; family Tipulidae; genus Tipula; species Tipula vernalis. Next base: position 64,728,069 of record OY282559.1, on the reverse strand, counting down.
ACAAAAGCATTAGGCTGCGATATTTATCCGTGTTATACCATTGTCATGAAAGAAAAGAAAAACTGTTATCCACGTAAATATGAAATAATAAATGATATAGAGGTCTGCGTTAGTTTACAAGAGCTACTCAAAATTACAGGTGAGCGATTGTGCAAAGCAATAATACACGACTGGCCTGATGAAACATATCGTAACTTGCAGATGCGTGTATCAATAAGGTTTGATAGTTCTTCGTGTCATAAAAATCCTCAGCAAAAGTTCGAAAATGTAAAGTATGAAAATAAAAACGCTCAAGTATCACTCTTTGTTACTTGTATTGGAGTGATTCAACTTTTTCACTCAACAAATAGTAAGTGCAATTGGATAAACACAACTCCCATCAGTATAAGATTTTTTAGACCTGTGAGACTTTGTTATGAGAAAGAAACTCCTGAAAATACAAAAAAAGAGTATACGCACGATTACTTACAGAAATAAAGTTTCTTTCTTCGTATACCTTTACCTTGACAAAAGGAAAATCAGTACGTTTTCAATATGAAGTTTTCCCTACTTTATTCGACGGTAAATGTTTGAATACGATTACTGACAATCCGTCTTCGTCAAGATGCCCATATTGTAATCTCACAACGACTGCATTTGGTGACTTAAAAAATAAATTTACACCAAAGGAAAATTCATTAAATTATGGATTAGGACACTTATTTGAACACTTAATGAATATAAGTTACCGCAAACCTTTCAAGCACTGGGAGAGAACTGACAAAGATAAAGGTGCGAACTATTACTTATTTTGAACAATATATGATTACTTATTCATTTGTCCAAGAAAAAAGAAATTATTTTACAATTTCAAGTAATTATTATAGTTAATTATTTTGACGTTAAATGTTCTAATTTTTCTACTTTACAGTTTTAATATGGTCTTTATGCACTTTTTAAATCTGTATTTTGATAACAATATTTTATTTTGTTAGCTATGTTAGATTTTATTTACGCTTTTATAATTATATGTAAGAATGAATAGTATCTTTTAAAATAAAAAAAATTATAGAAATTATTAATTACAAATTAATTACTTAAAGTAATTTTAATAAATAAATATTAAAACAAAATAATAATTATAATATACTAAAGAGAATCGAACTCAAGCATGTACTTGATTTAATTACAGAATGCAATATAAATTTGTAAGATAAATAATTGTTAATTTAAGTAGGTTATTTACTACAAAATATTTTAATTTTTTAGATAAATACAAAGACAGGGAAAATGTTGTCAAAGAAAAATTGTATGTAAAATTTCATATTAGAGCGGATCAACTTCTCCAAGGTACAGGGACAACCAATACCGGCAATCTAGCTCGCATATGTTTCAGAGAACCATCTACTTTTGCGGAAGCACTAGAACTTGACAAACAGTTGGTTACAAACATAGCAATAGTTCTCGCAGCATTTAAATGCAAAAAACGACTAAATTTAGAGAAAATGGAAACATTTTCTTTGGATACGTATAAATTATATTATACGCTATACCCGTGGGCAAAAATGAACCCAACTACACACAAACTTTTGGTACACGGGTGTCAGATCGCTAGAAATTTCCCTCTTCCTATGGCATACTTTGCAGAAGATGGGCTAGAATCGTGGCACAAGTACTATAGGTCAAACACAAAAGATCATTGTCGTGAAAATTCTCGAATAAATCGTATTACAGATTTATATAATAGAGCGATTGAAATGAGTGATCCTTTAATATCCCTCATCGGAATAAAAAAGAAAATAGCTGTTTTGCGCAAACATAAAATTTCAGCTGAAGTTAAGAATTACATAAAGAAAAAGTGAGTATTGGAAATAAAAATGTGTTACTTGTCTCCTTTATTTTAAAATTGATATAATTTTTTAGTCTTCTTGAGTCAACATTTGATGAAGTAGAAATTGACGACGAATGCAGTGATTCTGAAAAGGACGAGACTGAAATGATCACAAATGATGAATTTGAATCACAAAATATTTAGTATATATAATAGCATAATGGTATAATTTATTGTATTATATTTGTAATTAAACTATTCGTAACATTTCTACGAATACAATTACTTCTTACCTTAATCTCATATTTTATCTATTTTATTACTAATCCGAAGACGAAATTAACTATGAATATTTACGTAAGTGCATATTTTTTAAATATATTAGGGGAGATATGCCCAGTATACATAATGCCTAGTATGGATAATTTGATGTTTCCAGCTTCCAATAACAGATAAAGCTACTTTAGGTCGGTTTTTTCGTACGTATTTGTGGTCTAATAAACATACATCGGTACCGTTATTTTAAATTAATCACAGAAAAATTATAAGGAAAATAAGTAAATGTGCATTTCAAAAGTGTGAAAAGTTATTTAACGAGGATTGAAAATTGCACTTTTTAATATTGATGTCGCGAAATAACTATTCACGGGACATCGAATCGGGACAATTCCTAATCATAGAGGGCTATGTAAGGAACAAATTCACTTGAAAATTTTTCATTTTTGTGGAGGGTAAGTAAATAGGTACAGCCGAAATTGTTAAAATTATCCATACTGGAAGCATGTTTTCGAGATTTCGTAGATTTCCTTGTAGAAATTGGACTAGAGAACACGTAGAAATTTCGAATTCGAATATTCATCGCGTTGTTTAAAAGTTATGCCCAAAATAGCTAAGGGTATCCGTAATGGGCACACTTCCCCTATATCTATTATACACTAGCGCACGCACACACACACACACATACACTATATATATATATATATATATATATATATATATATATATATATATATATATATATATATATATATATATATATATATATATATATATATATATATATATATATATATATATATATATATATATATATATATGCATACACAAACATCAGAATCGCGATGTATACAATCCCAAAACCCTGCAAATAAAGAGTTGTTTCCTTTTTTGCGCTAAAACACGCGCGCTCATGCGTAAATGTGGGTCGTATGACGTATTTATTATACAGTTTATATAATCAAACATATATTTACCATCAGCATTGTAAAAAACATAAAATGACAGAGTTTTATAACTGTATAGAATGAGAACAAATACTACGGAGTCACAAAAGACAAAATTTTGGGCGATTCTACACGTTTTTCCCGCTTTTCTGGGTGAACAAAAAAATCCTACAAAATTGTAAGGGGCAGATTTGAATTCAGCGGGTAAAAATACATAAAAATATCGTTTACAAACATTAAATAAAAACAAATTCCATTGATCTACAGTGACTTTTGTGATTTTTTTGCGAAAACCGTCCACTTTAACGAGTTATCCTGGACCATACAGTAAACATCAACATTTCTGGTTATTTTTCTGTGATTTCTGATAGTTCGAACATCATCTTCCAAAAATTTCATGTTGATCGACCGACTGGATTCGGACTTATTTGATTTTGAAACAGGAAAAGTCGAAATATCCCTTAGTGCGAAGCACGACACAAATAATTTATTTTCTTCGAAAATTGGCCGATTGTAGCCATTTAAATCATAAGCTTGTACCAGTGAGTTAAATATATTTCGTGAATTTTCCATAAATAAAATCATACGGCCTCATTAGAAATTGGCCGATTGTAGCGATTTGAATAATAGACTGGTACTGGTGAGCTGACCAAAACTTACCCTAACCTACGACAAACTCAAAACAACAAGCAAATTTTCCGGCCCAGGAAGTTTCAAGAATAAAGGATAATATTTCTTGAATTTTCCATATATAAAATCATATGGGGTCATTGGAAATTGGCCGATTGTAGCCACTTCAATCATAGACTTATACTTTTGTGTTTATAGGAAAATATTTCGTGAATTTTCCATATATAAAATTCAATAAAATTCTTAATAACTGTGATGGGATCGAGCAAACGGCGCAATGGTTAAAGCTGCGGCGGTTGGATCGGGAGAGGTTGTAGCGGTTGCAACATTGTTAAATACTTAACGGCGACTACACTACAATAATGGCGCGTACAAAGTTTTGTATATAATACCTGTTATATATTTATTATATACTTGCCTAACATATACAATACAAAAGAAGTTACCAGAATATTTTGTGTTTCGATCGAGTGGGCAATCATTACCAAAAAAAACAATTATTTTATACAATCAGCCGGAGCAACATCAACAACAAAATAAAATAAAATATTGCTGACTTCTTGACAAAATATGGTCTCCTCGTCGACCTCCGTGGAAGACGCCTCTTGGATCCCACGACGAATCTTGCTGTGAATGCAATGACAGCAAAGGTCAAAACACCTACGCCAATCCATCCATCTGTTACAAATGAATATAATTCACTTTTGAAGATGTTTCCTTCTTTGGTTGAAACACCAGACTGCAACAATCCAGCAAAACACAATGTGGTTCACTACATCTATACTGAAGGTCGACTTCCTTGTTCAAGACCACGCAGGCTGGATCCAGTTTAACACAAAACTGCGCTTACCGAGTTCGAGCATATGGTCCAATTGGGCATATGCCGACCGTCATCTTCTGCGGTGTCATCCCCTCTCCATATGGTAAAGAAGAAGGACAGTGCCGATTGGCGCCCATGTGGTGATTACCGTCGACTTAATGCCGTAACCACGCCGGATCGTTACCCGGTCCCACATATTCAAAACTTTACAATGCACCTAAATGGATGCAGCGTCTTTTCGAAAATTGATTTAGTTAGGGCTTATCATCTTATCCCAATTGAGCAATGGTCAATTACTACCATCGATTCATTCCAAGGCTAGCCGAATCGCTTTCTCCAATTTACGCTCATTTGGCAATATTAAATAAAATACCCAAGAACAAAAAATGTTTTTCTTGGCCCGACGAGTGCAACGAGTCATTCGCCAAAATTAAACGAGCACTTGCTAACTCAACTCTGTTAGCCCATCCCAATAGCGACACATGCTATAGCATCTCTACTGATGCATCTAGTACTGCTGTAGGAGCAGTCCTACAGCAATATTGATTATTGGCAACCTTTGGGATTTTTCTCAAGAAAACTTTCTGAAACAGATGTAAAATACTCTGCCTTTGACAGAGAACTATTTACTTAGCCATCAAACACTTCCGCCATTTCCTGGAAGGTAGACAGTTTACTGTCTATACGGATCATAAGCCTTTGATTAAAGCGATAGTCTCTCTGAGCAAAAAGAGTCCACGGCAGACTCGACATTTTGACTATATCGCTCAGTTCCCGACGGACATTTAACACATAGAAGGTAAGCAAAACGTAGTCGCTGACACTTTGTCACGAACTAGCGATCACGTTTCTACAGTAGACTCCGTTAAACTAGATCTTAAAAATCTAGCTCAGACACAACAGTCTGATGACGAATTACTTGAATTATTGAATAATTCATCGCGTTCTGAGAATTCCAAATTCAAATTGGAACTCACAAATCCTTCCTGAATTTAAAATTTATTGTGAAACATCAACAGGCGCGAATCGCCCATTTGTTCCTGCATCTCATAGACGTATAGTTTTCGATGTCCTACACAATCTATCTCATCCAAGTATTTGAGCATCAAGGAAATTAATTTCAAGTAGGTATTTTTGGCCGAATATGAACAGGGACATTACACACTGGGTGAAATCCTGTATCGGCTGCCAGAAGAGCAAAGTTTACCAACACACAAAGTCTGAACCCGGTAAGTTTATTCTCCCTTCTCAACGGTTCGAGCACATACACATGGATATAGTGGGACCTTTGCCACCATCCGAAGGCTTTGTCTATGTGCTTACTATTGTCGATCGTTTCACTCGTTGGCCTGAGGCATACTCTATTCAAGATAGCACCGTTGCCACTATTGCTAAGACATTCGTCGAGCAATACGTTTCAAGAATTGGTATACCGCTTGAAATCACGACAGATCAAGGCAGTCCATTTGAGTCTAAGCTCTTTTCCGATCTAACGCGTTTACTAGGCGCTCATAGGATTCGTACCACCGCTTATCATCCACAGGCAAATGGTACGGTCGAACGATTCCACCGACAACTCAAAGCTTCGCTCAAAGCTCGAGGGAATACAATGAAATGGAGCACTAAGCTTTCTATCGTCTTGCTGGAAATACGAGCAACAATAAAGGATGAATTAAAATGCTCTCCAGCTGAACTAGTTTATGGTCAAGCCCTCAGATTACCAGGAGAATTTTTCGAGACCACCTCCAAGGATAGTTCCGATCCACATGACTATGTAGAAAGGCTTCGCGCAGCAATGCGTAAAATAATTCCTGTTGACACTCGCAAGTCAAATAGTCCGCCTATTTTTCTTCCCAAGTCCCTAAACAATTGCGAGTACGTTTTCGTTCGTATTGACAGAGTACGAACGGTCCTAACAGCTCCGTACGAAGGACCTTATAAGGTCATTCGACGTTTTCGTAAACATTACATTTTTGATGTAAAAGGCAAGAATGTAAATGTTTCTATCGACAGACTAAGGCCGGCTTACGGTATCCTAGCTGAGTCAAGCTTAGTATTTAACCAGGCAACTCTTAAAAAGTCAGTTCAATTCCAGAACTGTCCATCCTAAGTACCTACAGTTTTATTCAACCTTCCTAACTATATCCTCCAACCTTAATTATAATTTATTCGGGGGGGTCTTTACTTGCAGGGGGGTAATGTAGCGGTTGCAACATTGTAAAATACTTGGCGACTACACTACAATAATCGCGCGTACAAAGTTTTGTATATAATACCTGTTATATATTTATTATATACTTGCCTAACATATACAATACAAAAGAAGTTACCAGAAAATTTTGTTCATCGATCGAGTGGACAATCATTACCAAAAAAAAACAATTATTATATACAATCAGCCGGAGCAACATCAACAGCAAAATAAAATAAAATATTGTTGAGTTCTGTATTAAAATATAAAAAACATAAATACATATTGTTCAACTGATTTAAATAAAAACTATATATATTAAAACGAATTAAAAAAACATAAAAAGAATTTAATAAAAATAATTGTGTTTTAATTATAAACTCGAGGATTGTTCTGTGTTCTGCGGGAACAGCAAGTGTCGCGTAAAATTCCGAAAACAAACAAGTGAACAAATACAAAAGCGTACAAGGTACCAGGTTCGAATCCTTATAGGGGCGAAAAGCAAAAGGGATTTTTCATCATCTGATTACGATCGGTGAAGAAGATGAACACATCTATGACCCCCTGTTGACAGTGCGGAATCCATGGGCCGATCCATCTTTCATGTCAGCCCTATAGGTTGGCATGAAGCAATGCAATGTGCAGGTGGTTTAAATGAAAACGGGTCTATAGCCGTACATCCTCGATTTGGCTACTAAAGGCGTAAGGCAGGACGTAAAAAGCGAACTGCGAAAGATTTGGGAATGCCTCGAGCCCCAGAACATATTGCGGGTATAAAAACAAATAAACAAACAAAACAACGGTGATGGGATAGAAAAAATATTTTACTTTCGTTTAGTATTGATACATACTCGTAAATAAAAAAAAACTGGGATACGACAAAATTGCTGTCCGGAATAATAGGAACCATTTTGCTGAAGAAAGCAAAACGAACATCTCAATGTTTCAAGAGCTATCAATGTGAAAATGAGTGTATATTTAAAAAAAATTTTGACTCTAAGCCAAAACATGTCGAAAGTGATAAAGCACCATTAGATTCAGCGAACTCAAACTAATTTTACCTCCTGGATGCCCAGCTTGTCACTTTTTCCATCTAGCAGAGTGTTATTTTTGGAATTTACTGGTATTTGTATTACTTTTATTCACATAGTCGACAACATAAAAAGTGTAAATTCGGCTTAATTAATGTAATATTCAATTAAAAATTCTCAAAAAATATTTAACATCTTTTCATTTTAGGCGTTTAATCTTTTTAGTTTCTTCAGTTTTATTGAGTGCAATAAGAATGTTAGATTCTCCCGTTTACCAGCATGGAATCCCGAAATGACAATTTATTTGATGAATTAAGAGAAAACAGCTATTTAGAGACAAAATTAATTAAACTTTATTGGTTTAGTTTTTCAAATATTTCGCTTGTTGGCTATCATCAGTGACTTCTGTTATAACAAAATATGCCTCTGCAACGGTTACTGCAGTTTAAAACTCTTATAAATGACATTGAACTTCTGTAGGACTGTTCATTTATTTTTTTCTTGTCGATATTCTCGAGAGAGGAAAGTAAACTTCAGCGAAGGGAGCACTAGAAATTAAATAATTCCATGTCCATGTCTATCTCTTAATTATTTGTAAATCTATATTTCACTCGGCCGAGTGTTTAGCTAGCTATTTTTTTAGCTCTGTCTGGGCTTCTTTAAATTAAGATGGATGTGAAGTTTTCCACAGTAATACGTATACAAATCATATTGGAAAAAAACAATCATATTGGATTCTAACTAATTTTTCATGTGTTGGTGCGTATTATACACTGCTAAGAATCGGTATAATATAATTTTACTAAATTTCGATTTAAAAATCAATACAATATAATTTTTGTTCTAATAAATTATTATTAATGCAATACGTAAAACTATTTTAATTTGAGATAACGATATTTGGTATTTGATATTACTATACAACAGTGTAATCTAATAAAATGAATTGTTTATTCTCAATTATATAATAAAAATATTATAATATCTATAATAAAAACAGTTTTTAAGCACAGTAGTAACGGAATGTTAAACTAATTTAATTAAATTTATTTAAGTAATTATCTTCGACAGTTCGTTTATATCCGCTAGTCAGCGTACAAAAACGTTTATTTAGTTTTTTTTATATGAAGTTTTGCTAAAAACAAATGCCACGATATGAAGTTTAAAGTAATAATAATAATTTACAATAGATTGGTGTCATGTATTTTGCAAAGGGAATAATCCATAAGCCTTTAATATCCAGGAAAACGATGAAATAAAACAGCCAATTGTAACACCTTTATAGCTGATTTATCAATTAAACTTATTATTAAATTTATATTTTTCGATGCAACTTACAAACGTTCTCTTTATTTTCTGTTTTAAATACAAAATTTTGCTCAAATCTTATATTTTGATTGCTAATAAATTTCAAAAGGAACAGACATAACCTCATAAAAAACGAAAAATCAACACTTTTATTTGCAATTTTCTTTGATTATAAAGGGTCAGCGGATTATTTAATTTAAACAAAATATGTTAAATAGTATTTCAGATTTTTAATATAACCTTCAGCGTTTCTTCAAGATAATTTTAATTAACAATTTTGCAATTTTATTGGACTGGTATTTCATATAAAAAAATGGAATCAAACAATTTTGTACACGGACTAGCGCCTCTTGCGAAAATGTTTGTAAAGCTGACACACGATCTATAGTTTTCTGCTACCAGCACCTTTATTCTGTAAAAAATAAGATAATGTGTAAACGTGAAAACGGGTAAACTTTGTGATTTTTTACTAGAATTACATTAAATTGTTTTTCGATAATTTTTTTCGTTCACTGTTTATCACGTGTAAACTTTATTTAATTTTTTATAGAATAAGGCTACAGTTAAGCTTGTTCAATCAAACATCGAACTTCTAAAACTAGAAACCAAAGTTACAAACCACAAAAATATCAAATAGTTTAAGTTCAACATATTTATTATTTGATTCCAATTGGAATTCAAATATACTGCATTCAAAATGTAATTTAATTACAAAATCTTTCGAATAAAAGTGATTTCCTGGGAAAATAAGACCATTCAGAGGCAATATTAGTGGAATTTAGTCAAAATAATAAATGGACCATAAGAAAATGAATCCAAATTACTGGCAAGTAGCGTAAATGACATTTAACAATTGTTAGTCTTAACCGCCAGAAAAAATGTCTAGTTTAAATTAATTCTTTTTTTAAAAAATCGTTAATCGGGATAATGGACAACAGTTTTAAGCAGCTATTACATGTACTATCGGATTCCAAGTTAAAATATCTAGAAGTTTGTGTCAACGGTCAATGAACGATATCAGACGAAATCACAATTGGTACCTAAAGTTTCCAGACGAATTTATTCGCCTGGATAGGGGTTATTTCTTGGACTCAATGGACGGAGTAGTAGGTCAGCTACTACAATTACTATCGGAAAGTGAATTTAAATCTCTGGCAAAGGGTGCAAAGGCCCATTTATCAGTTTCAGCTAAAATCTCAATACCTAAAGTTTCCAAACTAATTTATTCCCCTGGATAGGGGGTAGGTTTTTAACTCGATGAACGCAGTAGTCGGTCAGCTGCTACATGTACTATCCGAAAGTGAATTCAAATCTCTGGCAAATAGTGCTAAGGCCAATTTCTCAGTTTCGTATCCATATTCATCAATAATTATTTATATTTTCTAATTGCTGGGTTCCATTTAACGTGGGAAAGTACACACAAGTACTTCTGACTGCACGCAGCTACTCCTGCTAAATTTTATGAGTAGTTTGCTTTTTGAATTTATGGCGATTTCGTTACCAGAATATTTAGTACTACTAATCCATATTATTTTAATGTAATAATAATGTTTAACAACAAACAATATTTATTAATTATTTAAAAAATCGAGCCTCAGACATTTGTGCAAAAGTAAAACACACGCCCTCTTTTAAGCAAAACCAAATATTTCAGCAATTAGCAGAATTACTGTGTAGTAAATGTAGTACATATGCCCTAACGGAGATGTTACCACATCGACATATTATAGACACATTTGTTTTGATTGCATAAAACAAACAAATGTATATTAACTTGTATATGATAAGATAGACGAGGTAGTAAGGTGATAGAGTGGAGTGGAGAAGGTCTGGAGTTCGAATCTAAGCAAAGCCAACGAAAAATTTATTTTTAGATGAAAAATTTTGAATTGGGGATAATCCGAGAAGATTAATCGGGATCTCGAGATCGCTACAAAAAAAAAATTGGTATAAAATTCGTGGAAATAAAAAAAAAAATCAAATTTTTGCTTAAAAAAAAAAATAAAGTCGGAAGTTTGAAGAATCGAACTCCAAACCATTCGCACAACACTCCTTCATCTTACCACCCAACCACTCATCTATCCCAACCACTCATCTATATTTATCAGTATTTAAACGAAAAACTGAGTGTAAATTATGTATAGATGAGTGGTTGGGTGGTAAGCTGAAGGAGTGTTGTGCGAAAGGTTTGAAGTTCGATTCTTTAAACTTCCGACTTTATTTTTTTTTTAAGCAAAAATTTGATTTTTTTTTATTTCCACGAATTTTATACCAAATTTTTTTTTGTAGCGATCTCGATCCCGATTAATCTTCTCGGATTATCCCCAATTCAAAATTTTTCATTTAAAAACAAATTTTTCGTTGGCTTTGCTTAGATTCGAACTCCAGACCTTCTTCACTCCATTCTATCACCTTACTACCTCGTCTATCTTATCATATATAAGATAATATACATTTGTTTGTTTTATGCAATCAAAACAAATGTGTCTATAACATGTCGATATGGTGACATCTCTATTAGGGCATAGGTACTACATTTACTACACAATGTTTCTGCTAAGTGCTAAAATATTTGGGTTTGCGTAAAATAAGGCGTGTGTTTTACTTTTGTACAAATGTCTGAGGCTCGATTTTTTAAATAATTAATAATTAATTACGTAACATTATGATTGCATTAAAAATTTGTTTTTAAACATTATTGTTTGTTGTTAAACATTATTATTGCATTAAAATAATATAGATTATTTGTACTAAATATTCTGGTAACGAAATCGCCATAAATTCAAAAAGCAAACTACTTATAAAATTTAGCAAGAGTAGCTGCGTGCAGTCAGAAGTACTTGTGTGTACTTTCCCACGTTAAATGGAACCCAGCAATTAGAAAATATAAATAATTATTGATGAATATGAATATGAAACTGATAAATTGGCCTTAGCACTACTTGCCAGAGATTTGAATTCACTTTCGGATAGTACATGTAGTAGCTGACCTACTACTCCGTTCATCGAGCCCAAAACCTACCCCCTATCCAGAAGAATAAATTATTCTTCAAACTTTTTATACCAATTAAGATTTTAGCTGAAACTGTGAAATGGGCCTTAGCACTCCTCGCAAGAGATTTGAATTCACTTCCGGATAGTACATGTAGTAGTTGGCTTACTACTCCATCAATCTAGCCCAAAAACTGCCCTCTATCCAGGAGAATAAAATAGCCTAGAAACTTTATATACCAATTAGATTTTAGCTGAAACTGATAAATGGGCCTTAGCATTCCTTGCCAAAGATTTGAATTCGCTTTCCGATAGTACATATAGTTGCTGGCCTACTACTACATCCATCGAGTCCAAAAACTCCCCTCTAACCAGGGCAATAAATTATCCTGGAAACTTTTTATACCAATTGAGATTTTAACTGAAACTGATAAATGGATATTAGCACCACTCGCTAAAGATTTTAATTCACTTGCCGATAATACATATAGTAGTTTGCCTAATACTCCATCAATCGAGCCAAAAAACTTCCCCCTATTCAGGGGAATAAATTAGCCTGGAAACTTTACATACTAATTGAGATTTTAGCTGAAACTGATAAATTTATTAATTTATTTATTACCAACTTATACATAACTAGTTACATCACTTAAATAAGAAATTTAATAAAATTATATAATGTAAAGATTACCAATAATTCAAAAGAAGCTTCGACATCAATTCCTTAAATGCATTTCTAGACAGATTAAAGTCAAAAGGGGCCTTAGCACCCCTTGCCAGAGATTTGAATTCACTTATGGACAGTACATGTAGTTCTTAGCTTACTACTCCATCAATCGAGCCCTAAAACGGCCCTCTATCCAGAGGAATAAATTAGCCTGGAAACTTTATGTACTAATTCAGATTTTAGCTGAAACTGATAATTGGACCTTAGCATTCCTTGCAAGAGATTTTAATTCAATTTCCGATAGTTCATGTAGTAGCTGACCTACTACTTCGTTCATCGAGCCCTAAACCTACACAATATCTAGGGGAATAAATTATTCTGGATACTTTATATACTAATTGAGATTTAAGCTGAAACTGATAAATCGGCCTTTGCACCAATTGCCAGAGATTTGAATTCACTTTCGGATAGTACATGTAGCAGCTGACCTTCTACTCCGTTCATCGAGCCCAAAACCTACCCCCTATCCAGGGGAATACATTTTTCTTCAAACTTTTTATACCAATTAAGATTTTAGCTGAAACTGATAAATGGGCCTTAGCATTCCTTGCCAGAGATTTTAATTCACTTTCCGATAGTACATATAGTTGCTGGCCTACTACTACATCCATCGAGCCCAAAAACTCCCCTCTAACCAGGGGAATAAATTATCCTGGAAACTTTTTATACCAATTGAGATTTTAACTGAAACTGATAAATGGGCATTAGCACCACTCGCCAAAGATTTGAATTCACTTTCCGATAGTACATGTAGTAGTTTGCCTACTACTCCATCTATCGAGTCCAAAAACTTTCCCCTATGTAGGGAAATAAATTAGCCTGGAAACTTTTTATACCAATTAAGATTTTAGCTGAAACTAATAAATGGGCCTTAGCACCCCTTCCCAGATATTTGAATTCACTTCCGGATAGTACTTGTAGTAGTTGGCTTACTACTTCATCAACTGAGCTCAAAAACTACCCCCTATCCAGGGGGATAAATTAGCCTGGAAACTTTATATACTAATTGAGATTTTAGCTGAAACTGATAAATTGGCATTAGCACTACTTGCCAGAGATTTGAATTCACTTTCGGATAGTACATGTAGTAGTTGGCCTAATACTTCATCCATCGAGCCCAAAAACTACCCCCTTTCCAGGGGAATAAATTCGTCTGGAAACTTTAGGTATTAATTGAGATTTCGTCTGAAATCGTTAATTGACCGTTAATACTTACTACTAGATATTTGAACTTGGGTTCCGATAGTATATAGAGCAGCTGCTTAAAATTGTGGTCCATTATGCTGATAAACTATTTCTTAACCCAATAATTAATTTAAACTATACATTTATTCTGACGATTAAGACTAACAATTGTTAAATGTCATTTACTCCACTTGCCTGTGGTTTGGATTCATTTTTTTATGGTCCATATATTATTTTGACTAAATTCCACTAATATTGCCTCTGAATGGTCTTACTTTCACAGGAAATCACTTTTATTCGAAAGATTTTGTAATGAAATTACATTTTTAGTACTAAATATTTCAATATGAATCGTAATTTTTCCAATTGGAATTTACATTAGCAGTGTGAAACTAATACATTTATAGAATCTGTGGATTTGTGGAAGACTTCACATCCATAAATTAAGGAGGTTGAAATCAAAATACGAGGAAACATAAAAAAATTTAAATTCTTTTGGGTCATAAAATTAATGAATTAATTACAACAAGACCCTTCTAGCTATTTTAGTTTGTTTAAAAACTGTTTAACTTTTGATGGTATCCTGGAAATAAAACGGAAGTGGATTTCAGAAATTAGACGATTTAATGTTATCCTTTTGTTTGAAATTATAATGAAAAAAAAAATGGTTTGGATCATTAATAATTCCAACTGAAACTATTTATCACGTTAAGTCACTTAATTAAATGAATTAATTTTAAATTACTTTGAAAAAACTTTTAATATTCAGCTTGAAAGGAGTTGTATATATAGTTTTTTAAACCGCATGGTATCATGCTTAACAAAACACAATTCTAAATTAAGAAATCACACCAATACAAAAATACCGCACGAAAACTATTTCGAGTTGAAAACAGATGAAAACACGCTAAACCAAGTTTTCCTAACAACTAAACACAAAATAATTTATATTTGTAAAATAAAAAAATAAAAACTTATTTTATTTTTTTATACAATATATACAATATAGTTACAAAAAAAATTAATTAATTTTAACACGACATATAGAGCTTCGGTTCGATTTGTTTTTTGCCAAATTAAAAATGTTTTAATGTTACTTTATAAATTTATTATTTTTATTTATTGGGTTTAACAAATTTTATGTTTTGTGTTTTTTTTTCAATCCTTTTGTTTTATTTGTATTATTTGAAATGAAGTAAATTGATATAATTACAATGTGACATTTTTAATTGGTAGCAATTAATTAAAAATTATATACACAGTACTCATTAATTTCTATATAGAATTGATGCAATTAGTCGCGCGAGATTTTTTTTTGTGCTATAGTTGAACTGTGTGATTGAACTTAATGAACGTTTTGATTTATTATATTGTATTTGATTTGAGGTTATGGTGTTTCTTTTTGGTTTTCTTTGGCGGTATAAGGTGTTCGTTTACTCTGAATAGTATATGTATATCGGATTCCTCTATATTTTTAAATTGTGCATGGTACAGACATAAACATTGTTAAATGTAAAATATCAACATAAAATGGTTTTTAGTATTGTATAGGATATCGCCACTCTCACTTTATGTATAACCTATACCACAGATAAAAATGTCAGATGTTTCAAGCCGAACAAATATTTGGCAATTCATTTCGGAACCCAAAACCAGAAACTCTTACCAATTTTAATTATTTTACTGAGGTTCCATCTAACCTTTAATAAAAGAAACAGTTAGTAGAGACACATTTTAATAAACTAATTATTTTTTAGGTAATTTTGCAAATTTTTGTTGTAAAAAATTACAACTACAATTTGGCTGTAATAACTTAACTTTAAAATATAATAAAATAAATAAAATGTTCAATAAAGGAAAGAAGTGTTACCTGAATCATTTTTGTTTTATTTTATACATATTTAATATTGGGTTCCAGTTTAAAAAAACTGCAAAATCATTCGGGCTTGGTTCGTA
Organism: Tipula vernalis; assembly: GCA_958295665.1. NCBI lineage: Eukaryota > Metazoa > Arthropoda > Insecta > Diptera > Tipulidae > Tipula > Tipula vernalis. Next base: position 64,712,197 of record OY282559.1, on the reverse strand, counting down.
TGACGCCTATAATAACCATTGTCTCATTTGGCACAAACAAATCAATTGGTTTTGATGAGTGCGATTTATCCTCACTTTATATTCGAAGTGTTCAACATTTCCGTTGATGTACTAGTTCATAATTGCCTTCAAAACTAGTACACAAAAATGAATACTGTCATAATTATGATAAAATCGCTCTCTTTTTCGCCGTCGAGACAAGACGAATCAACTTTATTCATCAAAACTATGCCATCAAAAATAGCGGTCATTCCTAATCGCCATTGTTCATCAATAAATGCGAATCGACGTCAGCTGCATCCAAAAATCCAGATTATCAGCAAACAATATTTTAACAAATTTACATCGCAATTATTTTATATAGAATAAAATTTGTACAATATAGGTTTAAAATTAATCGTGATAATAGTAGAAGTGATTGTGTGTGGTTATTTCTATATTGAACTATTTCCTCGTCTGTTTTGTCATTTTTGTTGTGAATTTTAAACTTTTCTAACAAGAAACAATACCCGTTCATTCATTTCCTTGACTTTTTTCTAAGTTATATTTGCCATTGCACGATGTGCTTTTTTTGAGAAAAAGTCGTGTGAATTTTGTTTGATTTTTTGGCTTATATTTTCATCAGTTGCTCAAAGACTGGTCCTTCGAGCCGGATCCTTGAACCCATCAATTCATTAATTCACTATAAAGTACAGTGAATAAAGTAACGACGCCTCATGGCTTAAGATAACGGAAACACCATTTCGAGACCCGTTCAAAACGTTTTTTCATGAAAATAAATCGATTTCTAACGAATTTATTTGGTGAGGCAGAGTACTTACATGGAAACTTTCACAGTGATTTGTTGTTAATTATGTAACAGCAAAATGTACACATCGAGTCATTGCTAGCCATTAAAAAATATTGAATACAACTAGCAGAACCTTACGGGCATTAAAAAAGTTTGGCTTACCAACTCAACATTGGAACGATTAGATCTTTTTTTATGATCGTACAAAGGCTAGATTGTGAAAGCATAAAACAATGGGAAAATCTGCAATTGTTCCTTCAATACCGGATTAACGTTCTAAAAGCCATACTACTACACAAACCGAAGTGAACGTTGAAAATGAGAAAGGAAATGAGAATTTTCTCACTTTTCTCACAACATCAACATGTCCAGACATTCTAAATCTATACCTCTCCGATTCGTTCTTTTACCAACCAGGTGTTATCGAAATATTGTTAGGCTTAGACGTAATTGGAGAACGGTTACTTGATGGACTTATTAAAAGTCACAATGTTTCGAAGTGTTATCGACCTGCTAGCGTCATGAATTTTCACTCGTGATATTGACGAATTAACGACTCGGGCTCAATCAGTAGATGACCAAGTATGTGAAGAATTTTTTTCAAGAACATACAAAAGATCACCAGAATGGGCCCGATTCCAATTCTTGATGAAGAGACGTTTTCGCCTAAACAAACATCTTTGTGATAAATATACCAAATTCTTGAAGGATGTTCTCGAACAATAGCTCATATGGAAATTATCAAACATCTGCAGATTAACATTAATCGATTGTTCTTTACATGCCAAATCATTTTGGGTTCAAGCAGTTCAGTACCATAACTAAACTTCAGGTGGTATTTGGTGCCTCTTGAACAAGTTAATGGCGGGACCAACTTATATGGTTGCATTCACGGCAGACATTAAAGCAAATTTATCGGCAAATTATGGTGGGCTTAGTTGAATCCGATTTTCAAGGATTTGTTTGGCGTTCAAGTCCTAAAATACCAATTGCCGATTTGGCCAACGAATCATCAAATCATGCATGATCAGCGCATGCTGATATTCTGCGATCAGTTCCAAATGAATTACACGAAACTGAATCAGCATTGGATATCTATAACAATGAGAAAATTAAAACACGGCATTTCTTGGAATCCAAAGACTGATGAATTTGGCTACGACATTTACATGTCCAATGATGAGGACATAAACCAAAAGAGAATCCTATCTAACATAGCTCGCCTATTTGATCCTTTGGCTTAGGCTTCTCCGGTCATTATTACTGCGAAAAATATTCTACAAAATCTCTGGTTAGCACCCGTTGGATTGGAACGATTCAGTACCACAGCATATTAAAAGAACATTGCTAACATATCAAGATGAACTTAAACAAATTCTCGGATAAAAATTCCGAGGTGGCTAAACAATCGTGCGAGTCACATTATTTTACGTTCTGATGGAAGTTTTGGAATCGATCTGGTTGCAGCAACCCTGTACCCCTCTTAATAAACATTGTACTGTACATATGGCTGGACTGTTAAAAGGGCACTCTAACCGATGAAATACGTTCATTGCGAAGAAGGAATATCACCTATACTGCATTGCAAAATCTTCTACTATGGTAGACTGAGCTTTCTTGTTTGGGACTACATTCATCGCATTGGCCGATACAAGAATGTATGCTGCTATATTAGAATTTCGAAATTTGAACACAACGTAAGTAATAAATTCAACAATCTATTTGGTTTTCTATACACAGATGAATTTAAATAGTCTCAATAGAAACAGGGGCAAAATATTCATTTTCATGAAGAGATTAATTGCTACAACATGAATTTATACATTGTCTTGGCATCTCTCAATTTCTTCTTGGACGAATACGGTTTTTTAAGATTCGGTGGCCGTTTAGAGCACAGTTACTTTTATTCAACCAAAAATTCAATCAGTTTGCTGTGTATCAGTCCAACCACTAAGATGAATATTGGATTATTAACGGCCGAAATTTGGTACGGTAGTTTATTCACCAATTTACAGCATCCGAGAAAATAAGTCCACCTATTAGGATAGGAAATGAGCACTATACTTACTTATAACATACTTACTTACATTTTTGTACACTTTTGGCAACGCTGGTTGACAAACTGAATGACTATTTGCGGTCTGGTTTTATAAAACGACGGGAATTTTCGTCTATCGAAAAGGCCTTTGTGCAAAAGTTCTTGAGAAGCGTCGTTACACTCAAGGTATATCTAATTGAATAAAATGACAAATTTCGAAAATATGTCCACTATATCTTTCAACGTTCTTCACTATTCTGTACTCTCGCTATTTGGTTTAATTGTGTCAACGTCATTGACAGTAGGCCTTTTCTTAGTTATATTTACCGTTGCACGATTTTAACTTTTTCTCTGCAGAAGTGGTGCAAATTTTGTTTCATTTTTTTGCTTATGCGCAAACAAATGGATGTAATAGTTCTGAGCTAAGAAGTCGAAATAATAAAAAACCTGGCAAATGATCTTAAATTTATGGTACTCTTTTATATATTTTGGAAGTGGTTTTTGGAAGTAATTTATTACACCTATACCGCAGTATACGAACGCCTTATATTTTCCAAAAAACACTTTGATAAGTCATCCAAAATAATTAAGTCATGTTTTTGCAGAAAAAAAAATCAACCACATTTTTCTTGAAATGGTTTTAAGGTTCTAAGGAAATTCTAAGAGTTATAAACATTTTGGATTTTCAGAATTTCATAACATGATAACATGTGAGGGCACAAAAATTTCGTTTACCATTTTATTATTGACTCAAAATCAATTTGGTCCATTTTTGATTAACGAAAGGATTTCAAAGTATCACCAACATTGTTGCACGGTCCTTTGAACACCAACAATTATAAAAGTAATCGAGACAAGTAGGTACATAAAACGATTTTTATTAGTACGTATCTTAGCGTAAACCCTTGGTTAATGACAGATCCGATTTATCGTTGTTAGGGTAACATTGAAATAATAAAAATCAAATTTCTATATAGGCGCAGGCATATAATTTCTACTTATTCGTTATTTATTGATTTTATGCCGAAAATGTTTATTTAAAATACATAAATAAATGGAAAAATCGTATTTTGGTTGAAAAACCAAAATTAAATGATAATCAATTTATTAGATCAGAGAGATAATAATCTATAATTTAATTAAACGAAACTCTATGTATTCTCTTCTCTACGTATACATTTCTGGTGTTTGGGTGTATTTTTACCGTTCGTCCCGAATTTTTTATTTAATAAAAATAAAAAAAAATTTCATTAAATCAAAACACCCCAAAATGAAAATAGATTTTTCACTTCCCTTATATAATATGCATAGAAATTTGTTATCTCCCTGGTTCGATTTTTGTTGTTTTTATTTTTCAGTTTTATTCAGATATTTATCTAGATATAAAAAAAATTTTTGTTTTGTATTCCTAACATTTTATTTTATTAAATTAAAATTTAATTGAGCAAGAAAACTGTGTCTATTGATTTTATATTTGTGCGCCGCGCTTTATTCTTAAAGCGCACACACAATATAAAAATTATTTAATAACAAAAACAAAAAAAGAAAAGCCCAAATATACGTTCGATGGATTGAAAATAACAGTAAACAGGTGTTGGCGAAATTTTTATTAGATTATAGAGGCTTTCTTGTGAAATTTTAACTTTTTTTCAAACATTTCAAACAAGAAAGTCTGAAAAATGAACATGTCGGCGACTAACCGAGACAAAAGAAGCTGTCCAATAAGCAGAGACCAGCACAAAACAAGGCTGTAGGGAAAAAAGACAACTAAACCAACCAGCCGAAACGAGATACGCAACCAACAAGCCGAGCGGAGCAGACGAGTTGAAGTGAAAAAAATCGAACAATTATTAGGTTATTAAGCTCAGAATAAAATATAAAATAAAAAACTCAACCAAATATTCAGGTACTAGCCCCTATCATAGGTTAGCTCAGAATAAATCCAAGGTAATCATGAGAAGCCAACCAGACACCAAGGACAATTAAAACCAATCCGACCTTATCAATTCTCGACAAATCATTAGCAATTAAAAGATTAGATATCAAAATTCCCGGAAATAACTAACAGTGGGCGCCAGCACTACACGTATTAAGCAAAAAATTGTGTATCGCGTAAAAACGCAAGGACCACCAGTCTCAAGTAAAACATACCGCCTAGCTCCCGATAAGCTAGCTATGTGGAGATTAAAGTGCATTAAACCGAATAATTACAGGGTTTTTCGTCGCAACGTTCTTTCGACGTTAGACTTTGTCCAGCCTTACCACCAAATACCTAAAGAACCACTATACAACTTTCGGACTTTTCGAATTTACCAAAATGGCATTTACACTCTTATTTTAAAAAAAAAATTTAGTATATACTTAGACGAAGTCTTAGTTGCTTCAAAATCATCTGACGAATAGTTGGAACATCTAACGGACTAGTGACTAATTCAGAAAAAAGGATATTCGCAGCAACGGAAATTACATTTTTAGGACATATACGAAGACTGGACAAGGTTTACTGCCAAATAAAGGCCGCATTGTAATCATTAAAGATTTGAAACGCCTTAAAACGTCGATGGGATCAAAAGGTTTTTTGCCACCATCAATTTTTACGGGATTTTTATTCTGGGAGCTGCAGTTGAAACTCGTTTGGTCAAAGGAATTGAGTCAAACATTATCCACAAGACTGAAAATCACGGTCTATGCCTCGAACATAGTGCTTGGGACAATGGTACTGCAGTATGTATCCGGTTCTTAGGAATGCTCAGTTTCTTCTCAATATGTTTTATCGCACTTCAAACACTTATTAGAAGGTAGTGAGTTCACAATTATTCACTGACCATAAAGCCTATAGTTCTGCGCATCTGGAAAAAGCATCTCCTCGTCAAATTCGACAACTAGACTTCATCGGCAAATAAACCCATATGTTGTGACGTATTAACTGATATACCAAAACGTTTTATTCAAACAATTTTTCGGAAAACCGTTTTTGAAACTATACACAGTTTATCACATCCGGGCTTAAAAACTTCTATAAAACGTTTAACAAAAAATGTTATGTCGCCCTCAATGTCCAAAGATCCAAAAATAATGGCTCAAAATTGAATAGAAAAGGTTCCTTGGTCGGCAACCGATTTCCGGGAACAACCGATACTGCGTGAGGTCAATTTATTTTTACTTACGTTGGAATGAGGCGATTTCGATGCCGAAAATAACTGCTGCCATGGTCGCTTTTGCTCTATATTCAAATTGGATGACTAGATTCGGAGTACCGGAATTCATCGTAACCAGATAAGGTTGAACAATTTCAGTCTTAATTATTTTCCAAATTATCACTTTTACTTGACTTCCAGCACAGACGCACCAACAGCTGCAAACCGAAATGCAATGCCAAAATGGAAAGGTGGCACCGCACTATCAAAGCTGTAATTATGTTGCCATAACAATAGAGTGGACTGCGCAGACAATCATACTACCATCAATCATGCTTTGACATCGCAGTCTCATGGTAAGAAAACACAAAAACATGAAACACAACTGAACGCATCGGTAAACAACAAGAGATTTACAACATAAAAAGTCTCTTTTGATCATCCCCAAAAACTTGTAACAATATGCACAAGAACAGGCAAAACGATAAAAACAACAACAAGGTTTCGAAATTGCTAACTAAGAAAACTATACACGAACACTTTTAACTTAATTTATAGGCGAATTCACTGGAAAGGGATTATTGTGGTCTAAACCATCTTATAACAAAAGCCAAATTATGTGGGACGTGTCGGAAGTCTGTGATAATATGTTTTTTGGTAATAATTTTGAAATGAGGGAAATGATTTTCTCTTCCATATTTTGTAATAAGTTCGTTGAAAATTTAGTTTAATTTTTATAAAAATTTATTTGTTCTATTTCTTAGAAATAAATTAACGTGATACGGCTTAATTATTGATATTGCGCGCTTTTATTTATGAATGTTATTACAGAAGTATCAAATTTACAACACGTAGTGGCTGTGATAATTCGGTTGCATACAAAATAATGACAATTGGAAATTTAAAGCAAGCATTATCTATCGGAATAAAATAAAACTATAACTACAATACAAAATTAGTATAAACGCTCGCAGAACGGCTAAAATATGGCATAGCGAAAATTTTTTGCAGGAAAGTTGCTATAAATATGTTGTCTAAAATTACGTCTCCTTGCTACGGGCCCGACGAAGCGAATTCTTTTTGGGAGGTTCTAAAGAACACATATAAAATATGACTGAATACAGCCAGAGTGATATACCGCCTTGCCGAGAGAACATCAACAGCAGAAATTCCGCAATTCGCATGAATTTTCTAAAGAGAAATGCTGTACCTAAATAGGCTTATTCGGAACTTAGACCAATTTTAGGAAATTATTTTCTAAACTAACCTAACTTTCAGATTCCAATGGTCTCAATAACATTTAATTTAAAACAAAACATCTGGGGTGGGATGTTCTAACGTCACTTTCAATCGAATTCGATATAGTTTATGTCTCTTGTTTCAAGAATAAAATTGTACTCTATATTCATGATTATTTATCACTTAAACTTTTGTTTAGTGATACTTTATCGATATGAAAGAAAGGAAAAGTACGCAACAAAAAGAGATCGCAATAGAAAAAGCGTAATAGAATACAATTTTATTATTGAAACAAGAGGCGTAAACTCTATCGAATCTGAATCGAAACTGATGTTACAACATCCCACCCCTGGTCTATAGAGTAACGTATTAGGAGTGTTTTGCAATAGAATTTAGTTTGATGAATCGCATTTCAAAAATAAAAAAAATTAAAAAAAAGAAAATAGGGGTTCTACTGTATTTTATTATTTTATTTTTTGTGATAGATACCGCTTTTGTTTTGAAAGGTTATGAAAAAATCCATAATGCCTCAATTCCACTGTGAATCAAAGTTTGTCAGTAAAAATAACTTGAGATAAAAATATAAAATCGGTGGTTGTGTGAATGACACACACAACGGAGTCAGCTAAATTTTTACTTACAAAAAATGTGTATCTGTGTTAGTGCACTGAGGTCGAAATTAAAAAAAAGTATCAAATCGAGAACATTTTATGGCAGTCCAATTAATACATGTACATAAATATTGTGTATCGATGAAAAATATTTCTCGCACACGCTGATAATTTTAATTGTTTGGCATGTTTATGGGAAAGATTTTTTTTGAATAAAATAATTCTGATATGAGTATTAATAATAATTAAATTTTTAGATTATTTTGAATAGTAAAAATAATCGAATTAACACTAATTCATAATTTTTTTTAATAATTCTAGATTAGGTTTTTATTTGCTGTCTGGATGATAATTTTAATAAAATTTGCAATAAAAAAAACAATAACAAAATACTTTATCTTTGTCTCTCTGATGGATTATTTTTTTTTGTCTTCTTCCAACTTCAAGTCAGCTCAGTCATTTTTTCACAGTGGAATTGGGGCTTTATTAATTTTCGCAGTAATTCATCTTGGCTCAGATGCTTTTCAATTAAAATAATTGTCTTTGTAACACTGTTGCCGATTGAGTGAACGAAAAAAAAAAAATAAAATAAAACAAGACGGAAAGCAAAATCAAGAAAGCCGAAAAGAAATAAAAACGCAGATAGTAAACAAACTTTAAAGTACGGAAAACAGATAACCAAGTGGTGTGTCTGTAATCTACCAGATAATTATTCTTCCTAAAAATTTCCATACATTGTATGAAAATTACAATCGAGGTCAACAACAAATGGGCGTATTTCATCGTATTGAGGATGCCTATATCCCGCTTTTCTTATACAGGGGGCGAACCCTCCAATGAAGTGAACCTCAAAAATTTCCATCGAAAATTACCAACATTCGAGGTCAACAATAAACTGATTTAAAAAAAAAAAAAAAAAAATTTCGGGTTTTTTCGGAACTCACAAATTTTCTCACAAAGTAACCGAGATTCACACCTTCCAATGGGAATTTTGCTTGGTTGATGGAGACGCATAATTTGAGATTTGTAAAGGACGAAATATTTAAATTGCAATAGGCGATGTAATACATGAAAAAAGGTATTTGTATGACAAAACAAATGGTGTAGATTAGGGTTTCTCAAGACGGGGTTCCGGGATCCCATTTTTGTCTGAAAAGGGTGACATGGATATCTCAAAATTTCCCGGTTTTCGATTTTTTGTATTTACTCTTTTAATTCTATAAGGGATCAGAAATAATACAATATATTACAGTAAAACCTCCGTTTAAAACCTAATTGGGGATTATTTCCGTTTGACCCTTAAAACCGAATGTAGAAAATTTAAATATCTCGTATAAAAGTTATGTTTGGTTATTTATTAACCGATTATGATAAAATTATATATGAACGATTGAAAAGGGATTCTAAAATGAGTTCTAGATGAAGTTCTGGAATATGGCTAATTAGGAAGGAGCTGGATCATTTCTAAGAAACAAAGATGAAACTTCACCGTTTCTCTACCGATTGTGATGAAATTCGGCACATGCCATGTAAAGTTCTGGAAAACGTACCTACAATTACAGGAAGGAACTTTGTTATTTCTTTACCGATTACGACGAAATTCAGCAAGTACGATGGAAATTGGATTCTAAAATTAATTTTAAATATAATTTTGGAAAATGACCAATTAGGAAGGATTTGGCCGTTTAAGACGACTTTTAAATAAAGTTCTGAAATAAGGCGAATTAGGAAGGAGTGGGCCGGCTAGGTAAAATCGTCGGGGTAAGTAATAAAATTAGATTTAGCTTTTAAAGTACATTTTAAAACGGAGTAAATATTGTAGATATAATTTAAAATGTCCAAGATGACTGAACAATATGAAGCATTCAGAAAAAGGTTAAGGAAACTATACGACGATTGCCCAAGCAATGGTGGGGGTTCAGACATCGATCCTTTTTGTGATGATGGTGAATTTGTAGATGAGCCGACATACGAACCTTATATTCTAATAAGCGATAGTGATGAAATGAGCAACATGGAAAACCCGAATATTGAACTAAATCATTCGGATCGATGATTTAGGTGGACTGTCGGTGAATCTGGTGAAGAATTGATGGATGACTTTAAAAAAATGCCAAATTTTTCTTTGGATGAGAGCAGTAGTGGTGTACAAATTGAAATGCAGCCTGACGCAACACCACAACACGTTTTTCAACAAATTTTTAAACCATCAATTTTAGAAACGCTTGTCGAATTAATAATTGCTTATGGTAAAAAACTTTGTGAAAGTAACCGCCCAATAACGAGGAACTGCCATATTGCTAAATTTAAACCTACTGATTCCGAGGAATTGTATAAGTTTTTGGGGCTTTGCATGTTACAATCACAAGTAAAAGCTCCAACAATACGGTCCCTTTTTTCTAATGACCCTCTGTATTACCACCCATTGTTTCCTGCAACAATGTTCGGACGCCGCTTCGAGCAGTTATTACGTAGCTTTAGTTGTAATGTGGATAGCAGTGATAAAGGAAAGCTAAAAAAGATAAGTCCACTGTTAAAACTATTCATTCAATGTTTCAAAAGGCATATAGACTCTGCACTTTTTGCTGCTAATTGCTTCGAAAAATTTCATGCAAGCTAAGTAGTCACATTAATTTTTGTATGTTACAGGATATAACAGCATTAGGCGACTTGTCCGCATTTGCCGTCTTGCCATTTGGGAGCATTTTTTCTTCTAAATGGATAAGACGACAAATGCCTTCATCTAGAAAACGGGACCAAGGATTACATTTCTAGTAATTTGGTCTTCATCCGACCGTGCGTCATTCTGCAAAACTACTTGTGAAAAAAGTATCCACGAATGCGTTAGGAGCCTAAATATTGGCTGGACGGATAATTAGGCAGTGCGAGGTGGCTGAACGGTCACACAGTAAGCAAATTAATATTTTTAAATCGTTTTGTTTATACTATCACTACTATCACTACTTTTATAATGGAAATCAAGCTTTATTGTTTTATTCAATACATAAAGGGGTAACCAGCGAATCAGTAAGAATCCCTACAGAATTTGACGAAATTTTTTTCTTAGAGAATATTTGAAAAATCGGCCATCGAATCCGTAACAACTAACAAATACAGTATTTAAAATGTAATGTGAATACCAAAATTTATTAGTTGTCAGAAAAGAGAGCAGTTTGCGCATTAATTTTCGCTCAGTTAGTCAATAGCTGAATTGAACGAAAGTTCTAGTAATTTTTATTACACAACACTACAACAGATAAGCTTCTACTTTTCAGAGAATATCGGCAGAAGCTTTCTCGAACCTGCACCATTAAATGAAATAATCAAAATAAAACGGATCATTTGCCAATAGTTCGATGAGGAGAATGATCAAATAATGATACTAGCGCACTTCGAAGCAAATCCACATTATGTCCCATTATAAAATTCAAATAATATTTTTAAAAAATTAGTTCTACGCTTACAAAATACACTTGTTGCAACATTAGCGAACAACAGACGGAGAGCGAGGGACTCATTTCATGAATATAAACAGAAATAGGAGAAGATCTATATATTCTTGCAAGAGTTATGTGAGTGATGAAAGTAATTTCAGTAACAATATGTGTGTGTGGGGTTCACCAAAAAACCAGCAGTTGTTTAATGTTTTGTTTATGTTTGGTGTGCCGTTTTATATGACAGACTGATTGTGCCTTATTTTTTAAAGTACTCTAATATGTGTCAGATATCTTGCTTCCTTGAGAAATAAACATCAGAATTTAATGAGAGATATACCAATTAGTATGCGATAAAATAATTGGTTTCAAAAAGATAAGGTCGCCCTCGCCTTTCAGGTATACAAAAAATAATAAACATTTCACAAAACCGTAACAATTTTAGTAGAGAGAAATAATTTTATGCAGCAGATTGACATTTTTAAAATTTAAAAATCTCATGTTCCCCTCAGTTACGTAAAAAAATTCTTGCGTAGGCAAAAAACCATCAATAAGGTTTTTGTGTTTCTTTTCCAAAATTTAAAAAAAATTTGTTTTTGAAACCTTGAAAGTCTCCTTCGACATTTTGCTCTCGCTAAAAATAATTAAATAATATACACTCCCGAGCAATTAATCCGACCCAAACCTCCGCGCGTACCAAATTGCATATTTTTTAAAATGGTTTTATCGACTTTCGTAAAACAACTTTTTTTTGACAGTTTAATATTTTATCTTTGCAAGGACACCTTTATCATTAAAATCTATACAGTACTTTTAAAATTATTGTAATCGTAGCAAAATGCCATATTTCGGTGAAAACAATTGGCGTGCTGCAATGTCCTGGATAATGCTACGTTGACCGTTCATTCGTTGTTTTTCATAATGATGGATACTAATCCAGAAAAATCCGCACAAGTTGTTGCTTTATTGCAAGAAGGACGCAATAAACAAGAATTTGCTTGTCAGCTAACCATGAGTTAATCTGCTGTCTCAAGAGTATCAAGAAGGTTTCAGGAAACTAGTACCTTCAATCTGGGACCACATACCAGCCGGTACCTGTGTATTGATCGATTTATCGTCCTAACTGCACTGCGAAATCGCCAACTCGAATTTACTGGCGAACACATCAATTGGAGCATCGAGCAATTGAAGTCCATTCTATTCACTGACAAGTGCAGAATATGTCTCCATGATAGTGATAGGAGAGACCGGGTCTACCGACGTCCAGGAGAGCGATTTTCGCTGTGCTGTTTTGCAGAAACAGTCTCGTACGGCGGCGGTTCGTGCATGGTGTGGGCTGGCATAACACTTGAGGGAAAAACAGATCTTGTTTCCATATCTGGTGGAGGCCGTAGAGTAGGTCTGATCACTGCTTTAACGAACACATTTTCTTGGATCATGTAGTGCCCTATACGCAGGATATTTAGGGAAGATTTGACAAATCCCAGTGACACACAGCTCGAAGGTGATCTGCCCCCAGTCCAGACATGAATCCAATTGAGCATTTATGGGACGAACTGAAACGGAATGTCCGAGTCAGAAATCCGGTACCATCTAACAACAGTGACCTCAAGATTGCGTTGGATGAGGAGTGGGGTGCGGTCCCCCCCAACTCTTTGTCAAAACCTTTATAAGGTCAATTTGGGAACCGCATGCGAACTGTTTTAAACGAAAGGGTGGGGGAGGGGGTCTAATGCTAAATATTAACCAATAAAATTGTTTACGTTTTGCTTGATTTTTTTGTTGTAATTTAAATTTAAATATCCACAATATTGTTTTTCATAATCATCAATTTTGGTTGCATTTTCATTCAAAGTTCATTTAAAAAAAAAAAGTGCTAAACCAATTTTAATGAAAATAGTGTCACTTTAAAGTTAAAATATCAGGCTTTCAAAAAAATAATGTTTTGTGAAAATCGGTTAAGTTGTTTCAAAAGAATTCGCCTTTCTGTGAGTGCTGAAGGTTTGATTCGATTTAGTTGCTCGGGAGTGTGTTTATTATTTTAATTTAAATCTAATTAACCGCCACTGTTTCTTTACGCAAACTTTGACACTAGAATTGCTTTGATTAGATAAAGTGTTGCTTTATGCTACAGCTCTCAACCTGTGTAAATTGCTGTTAATTCAAATTTATGGACAGATTAATTATTTTAATTTAAAATAAATTATCTGCCACAGTTTTTTTATGCACAAATTAACATTAGAATGGTTCCAATCAAATGATGCGTTTGCTCGCTATAGTGCTCTCGGATAAACTATTCTCTTGCTACAGAGCTTCAAGCATTTAAATCGTCCGAAATCAGAGGTTTGCGGCGCGGCTTTTTTCGCGGCCTGATGACGTTATTGCGATAATATTATGTGTGAAGCTAGAAGCCTAAGGACCAACGTAAGCAATTATATATTTAAATTAAAGAGAATGCTTTCTGTTGATGAGTAATTGCCCAAGATCAAGGGCAAAATTCGTGTCACTCGCTTTCTGAACATGCGGTGTGAGAAACCGTGGAAAACTTCTGCTGTTATGAATTATATTTGTATTACAGAGATCAATTCTACAAGAAGAGACGTTTAAATTTTTTGCAGAAATCGAGTCCACTATATCAATGCCATAATCTTTAAAAACAGTATTGCGACAGGCAAATGAAGGATTCTCGTAACATACAGATACAACTGATGAAAATTGCATTACTCGAAGATACAGTACATCGAAGCTGACTGATGACCCATTTTATGTTGGTAATCTATTTAATATTCATTTTATTAATGTATTCGACACATTAAACTTAAATTCCTCAAATAAGGAAGAATTCGGTAAATATTTACTCTACATCATTTGAATTCTCCTTAATTAAAAGCGGCGAAATTCAGGAAATTATTGAAAGTTTGAATATGGGTTCAGCTATAGGATAACTGATGATATCCCTACTAAATTTTTTAAGTACTTTACTGAGTAAGTTTGACCTATTTTCGCGAAATTATTAAATCAATCGATAAGCATTGGTATATTTCTAGATGTACTTAAATTGGCCAAAGTGGCACCTATTTAGAAAAGTCGTGAAAAATTTGAACCAACTAATTTGAACCAATTTACTTCAGACTTTTCAAATACTTCTCTTTCAATAATAAAATTCATGTGAATCAATTTGTATTTACACCATTGTCTAAATACTCAAGCAGCCGAAATTATATTTTGTTTTAATGAAAAAAAGTGAGTAAGCTTGTTATCGGGCTTGTTATAAAAATGAATAATAAACTTCTAAAGCATGATTATTCCTATAAATTTTTGGGCCTTCTAATCGACCACCAGTTAAACTCGAGTGGCCATATATAGCAGGCAATATTTATCTTCTCAAACTGCATTAGCTACCTATTATGCATACACTCATCCAAAGTTTATTTATTTGAATTTCGTTTAAAGTGCAAGCAAAATTAAATTGAGTGAAATTCAGGTATTTCAAATGAAGACTTCCAAAACAATATACGAGCTTCCTACACTTAATCCAACTGCAAATGTTTTTATTCAGTTGATTACTGTATATTATACATGTATATTATACCTCACTCAAACAGATCCTACCAATTTTTAAAATCCAGATAAATTTAATAAAGTTCAATTCCGGACTTACAGTTCAAGACACCCATTACCAGAAGTAAAATAAATTTCTGTATAAAGAAATATAGAAGAAACCGTCGTGGAAATCATATCTTGTTTAAAGGTTTAAATTTGTTTAATGATTCACCACAATATATTAAAGATGAAATCAATTTCGGATTTTTTAAGAAATTATTTAAAAGGTTTATGAAGTGTTAGTCTCGACTTCCTTGGTTTTGATGTTTTAGTCAGCAAAATTTAAATTGTAATTATAAATATTTTTTTAAAAATTGTTTTAGTTGATTTTTTTTTTCTTGAAATACTCAATTTATTATGATACTAAGCCATATCTATTTTTAATTTCCCTGAAAATGATTGTAAAACAACAGAGTTATTTTAAATTTAAAACAAACCATAACCTTATTAGAATATAAGAATTTAAAAGATTATAAATTAAATCTGTACACAAGTCTCTAACTTTTCAGCTAAAAAAATAGTAAAACTGAGCATATTCTTTAGAGCACCCCCTTAATTAATAAAATTTTGTTTTATTCTGCCAAACCGTAAACCCATTTTAACTGTCACGCGAATTTGATTTAATATTGGTAGCAGGACACCATTCCCATTTTCATAATTTTTGGTCTAAGCAATTTTTAAACTTTACTGGATAATTTTCATCTAAAAGACATTCAATAATCTTCAAACACATTTAAAATTCTGTTCGAACCATATTCAATTTTTCAGAACTTTCAAAGTCATTATACATATTATCGCGATATTCTAATATTCGCTATAATTTTATTCATTTTAAATCGATTCATATAGCGTCAAAGTCATTTTATATAATTTACCCTACAGACAATATGTTTCAATAAAACAATTTTTATTTTTTTTATAATCTACATTAAAATAGTGTGATGTACTTACAAAATATATTTAGTTTCATTGCAGTCTCTTTCATGCCATATTTTACTAATTCATTTGTGGCACGACACACTAATGTTTTATCATTATCTTGCCGTGTTGGTGTAAAACTAAGTGTTGATGTACTTAAATTACCATCTGGGGAAACCTGAAAATATATATAAACAAAAAAATAAAATTATCGATTCAAAGTTATTTTGGAATGTTTTTTTTTTTGGTTTGTTTTTATTTGAAAACTGAAACTAACGAATGTACATTTATACTATACATTATGTACATGTACATTTTGTAGTGGTTTCACCTTCATAATATTATAAAACATAATACACAATGCATGCGATTTTTGTTGTTTGCTTCCATCACACGGAATCACATAAATCACTCAACATACTTGCATGTTGTATACGTACGAGTACACATACAGAATGTCATTACAATTTTTTTTGTTTGCTTAATAATTTTGTCACATTTGTAACAAAAAAAATTAATTTTTTTATTATTATAATAAAAAAATATGAAAAACAAAATCATAGTTTTGCTATGTAAATATTTATTTGGGAAAATAACTGAAAAATAATTTTATGGTAATTTTATAATAACAATCATTTATAATCCGTTTGATAATTTCAAAGCACATCTTCAATTTTACTACTCCTACATTTTTTCTAAACTTGTCAACACATTTTACCTATCGTACTGTACCTAGTACGAACTTAAAAACTTTTATTGACAGTTTCTTACGAACGAAACTTTCAGTTTTTGGTCCAATATTTGTTTTGTTTGAGCAAAAAAAAAGTTTATTTTAGTTTATTCAACATAAGTCAATCTTAAATAAAAATCGATCGCAGATAACAAGAGGAGTTAAACCTCGTTATTCGTTGTTTCGAATAATCAGTATTCTCAACCACATAGCTTTTGAACTAAAAGTTTTATACAAAAAACGTTATATCTAAGTTACAACTAAAAAGCTTAGTTAGATTTCAGCGTACTATAGAACAAGATAACTCAATATTTCATCAAGAATATTAAATCCAAAATGTAACGAAATTCGAAATTTAAAAACGAGAAAACGTGTACATGCAGGAAAATACACGGCTCTTTGCTAGAAAATGAGGTCAATCTTACATCAGGTACATCTTAATTATTCAGTAAACCAGTGTAAGTTTTATTGAAACAAAGTCACTACAATTCAATCAAATAAAATGAATAAGTTTAGTGAGTAGGACAAATCCCTATCAAGGTATAAATCACACAACGGGGGCGTCTCCCATACAGTTCGTTATTTTTACAAATAAAAATATTTATGACGAGCCCGTTGTCGAGATAAAAACGAAAACGAGAAGAAAACAAAAGAAAATCAGTTTTCCCTTTTTGATTCACTTCAGTGTTTGCTGGCCATTACCCCAAAAATAACAACTTTATTATTTAGGCACAGAAGAACACCTTAATGTTTCTTGTTTCATTACATATTGTCAATACAAAATATATGTATGACGAATGAAGGAAAGAAAGGAAAAAACGAAAAACCGTCAAACCGCTAATATCTATAAATAGCAAAGAATATGTAAAAAAAATATTTATAACTTATGGTGGTTTTAAATTTATGAGAAGAGACGAAGCTGTATAAAACTTCCAACGGAAATAAAATAACCAAACTTTGTTATGAAATAAATTCCAAAAAACGAAATGAATTAAGTACCAACTTTGCAATCTGTAAAAGGAAGATGTAATTTTAAAATTAGAATAGAAATCCCTTTCCAAAATCAAATTCGCAATCCAATACACTTTGGTAGGTTTTATTTTAATCCAAAGAACTATGCCAACTAAAAAATGGAGTTTTCCGGCGAGAATGGCATATAAATTGACATATTTATATAAGTAGGTATTTGAACTAACTTGTTGGCGAATAGTCGGCAGACCTGGAAACGCCAAACCTATTATCTAAATGAAAAGTATACTAATAAGGAAGGTACCCCACGTGTATTTTATCGATAATTTCAAAGTTTTGCAATGTTAAAGAACACAAAAAAAATCGTCTTTAGTGCCAGCTCACTAATATAAAGAGTAAGAACTACCCCCAATATTCGACCCTCCTATAAACACATTTTTTATAAACATCTCGTATACCATTGAAAATTATTTGAATAAATGGATATTTTTTGTTATCAAAGTAAAAATAATCCATAATCAATCGGATCAATCGTTGCATTCCCTAGTTTTCAGAGTGTGAAAATATATATTTTCCCGCATATTTTACAATAGAAAATTACTTGTTTGAAAATGTTTGAATTTCATTAAAAATTGAGCTTTTGAGGAGGACCCTGGTAAAGAATCTTTTATTAGATTATAGGAAATAAAAATGGTGAATCCAACATGGTGGTCAACCGGAAATTTTTTAATTTGCATGTAAACTTCTAAACGGAGTTTTTCTAGGTCGCTGATTACAAACCTATTAGATTTTTAGAATTCCGAATTACGGATGATATATGGCCAATGAAAATAAAAGGAATCTGTTATTAACAAACGAATAAAAAATACGGGGTTGCTAAGGATCGCTGAATACAAATCTAGTATCTAATTTCTAATATTTGAATAAGCGTTTCCAATTAATGGGTACACATTTTACAACCCTTTCTTTTACACAGAAGCGTGCAGGCCGGAGACCAATGCTCTTATATCGCTAAACCTAAGAGAAGCCAAAAACTATTTTCTTACACCCAAAAAAGCGATAACCGATGAAATCCTAAACCCAGACTCCCCGAAGGCATGGTATTTTACACTGATGCAGGTTATAATCAGCAAATCTCTGAAAGTCCAGAGGCCTGCACTTTTAAATTTAAGTAATCGATAACTGTCAAAATTATAAACTTTAAAAATGCCAGAGGTCTATTCCCTTACATCCAAACCTTATGATTTAAGACAGGACGACGGGAATATTCTCTTATGATCAAGCAAGAATATTTGTCTTCGAAGAATATAATATTAATTCGTAACTACTTTATATGCAGGCTTTTCATTTCAAGATTTAGAAGTATCATTTTTGAGTTAGTGTTGGGGCAAATTCCAATAGCGATCAATTCGCAAGGTTTATATGATTGGAATGCGTATTCCCAAGATTGATATACGGGAAATATTGTACAGGAATTTTCCGTGACCTTGATTGTTGCACCTTTATAACTTGCTTTATTTAATTTTATAATTCACTATTTATTATAAACAAGTACAAATTATATTTTGAATTTATAGTATATAAATATATGGCTAACTCGATACAATGCAAAAACGATAATGATTTGTTGTACAAAAAAACTATTGCAAGAAAATTTTAATGAACGAGCGATGACATGACGAAATTCGAAAAATTATATTCGACGTTTTTGTAATAAAGTTCAAAACCAGGTAGCGCGTCGATCATAATTTTTCGTTACATATTTTCGTTATTTGAGAAAAAGTACACTAGAATTCGTCTACAAGTTTGACGTTTTGACGTCTTGAATTATGTGGACAAAATATTAATATTTTGATAGAAAGTTTTAAAGTTAAGTATTTAGTTTTATAAATTACATTATATAGAATTATTAATAATTAATTTGCATTTCAGGGAGGGACAGTACTTTATATAATGCTAATGGGTAACTATAAATTAATTATAATAATTACATTTGTGTTTCTTTTTAATTTTAGGTTAACAAAAAAAATGATTAATGTTTTCAGGAAGAGATATAATGTTGGTGAGTATTTTTCAGGTATGTGCTCCAACAGTTAGTTTTAGTAGTTTAGCAAAACATTTTTTTGTAAGTGTAAGCTAACATTTAAAGATTTTCTAATATTTGCAGTAACCAATAAAGGGAGTGATGCGACCTTTGTGAATGCGGTTAGGAGAGAGGTACTAGATCTTACACTGTCTGACATGGGTACCTCCAGTGCAATTCTTTAGTGGCATGTGTCCAAGGAAACATCCCTCTCAGATCATATGTACATCAGGCTTGAGTAACTTCTGTAAGAAAATAGACAAACTATCTATGGCGTGTCGACTGCAGAAGGCACTCTCCTTGGAGCACAGGAATCCCCTGGGATCTGTTAAGAAACCAAGTGGAGAGACAACCACAACCAGGGAGGAAACTCTGGAATGTCTAGTGAGAGGTCACTTCCCGGATTGTGTAGTACTGACGGATCAGGAAGAATTCAGCGCAGGTTGCGTACATCCGTATCTGGTTCCAAAGGTGGCTCACGAGTTCTCGATGCGGTTTATTACACAGGAACGGATAGGCTGGGCAGTCAAATCATTTGGCCCTTTCAAATCACCGGGAGAGGACTGCGTATACCCCGCCTTTCTATAGCAAGGACTGCAGACTTTGCTGCCTTATCTTACTATACTCTTCAGAGCCAGCTACAGCTTGGAATATGTTCCAAAATGCTGGAGGGAGGTTCAGGTGATTTTTATCCTAAAAGCGGGAAAAAAAATCCCCAGATGAGATTAGGTCTTATAGGCCTATTAGCCTCACATCATTTTTACTGAAAACTATGGAGAAAATTCTGGGACTTTGTATCAGATCCAACACTCTCTAAAGATACCCTCTGGACTCTAGGCAGCACGCCTACCAAGCTGGGAAATCAATAGGAACGGCCCTACACGAGCTGACATTGGAAATCGAAGATACGCTTCGGAATAAAGAATTATTACTTTGCTCCTTCATTGATATCCAGGGAGCTTTGGATAATACTAGTTTCTAGGTAATTCAGGAACAATCACTAGCAAGGGGTATGACTCCTCCACCGTAAGGTGGATTATAAACATGTTAACAGGAGGATTACGGCCTCTTTTGGAGCCAAAACCATCACCATAACGGCCACCAGGGGTTGCTCCCAGGGAGGTGTTCTCTATCCCTTATTGTGGCTGATCTTGATGGATCAATTACTTATCAGACTGAGAAATTTAGACTTCTCGAACATTACCTATGCGGACGACCTAGTGTCGATGGTTAGAAGCAGATTCGCAAATACAGTAGTGGAAAGGATGCAACAAGCCCTAGAGGTAGTAAATGATTGGTGCACAGAGGTGGGCCTCACGGTACATCCCAACAAGGTCAACTGCACTCTCTTTACTAAGCGGAGGAAAATTGGCCTCCCGCCGATAGGCCTGGGAGGGGGGGGGGGTAACTCTTCAACTGTCAACAGAGGTTAAATATCTCGGTGTCGTACTTGATCAGAAATTGACATGGAATCCCCACTTAAATCATATCACAAACAAGGCGAATAAGGCCTACTTCACCTGCCATAGAATGATTGGCAAAACGTGGGGACTGAGCCCACAAATGTTGGTTTGGCCCTAACAGGCCGCCATTAGACCTATGGTCGCTTACGCGGCGGTTGTGTGGTGGCCAAAGACGGAGCAGACTGGTGCACGGAGAATACTTGAAAGGATCCAGAGGTTAATCTTTGTGGGTGCAACTGGAGGAATGAGGACTTGTCCAACAGCTGCCCTTGAGATAATACTGGGGCTCTCAGCACTGCACCTACACATTAAAAATGTAGCCGGTTCAAGAGGTCTGATCCTAAGAATAATAGCCAAAATTAAAACTGTAAGGCCAGGACACTGCAGTAACCTGTATAAATTAAACTTTAAGGAGGAATAGACTGTCGGAGGAATTTTACTATTAGTTTGCCGGATAGGGCACGGGTAGAGAATATTATCTCCTCCCTCCTCCGCCATGCTTCTGTATGGTATACGGATGGGTCGAAAACAGACGGGATTACCGGTGCAGGGATAGTCGAGCCGGACCTAGAGCTATGCATACCACCGTTTTTCAGGCAGACACCTTTGTTATTAAGGTATGTGTGCTGCAATGTCTCAAAAAGAAATATTAGAAGACCGAGATCTATATAACCTCGGATAACCAGGCAGCTCTGCTAGCCTTAGGAACTTCAGTGTTCAATTCGGAATTGATCTGGAGCTGCTACTCTAATTTATTAGAACTGGGTAAATCAAATAAATTCACCCTTTTGTGGTCTCCTATCCACTCCACCATTAGAGGAAATGAGGCAGCAGACCGATGTGCAAAAATGGGAGCAATTTCCTGGGTCCCAGTTCTAGTATTGCTTTTTCCAAAACCCATTTAGCAGATGGTAGGTATAAGGGACTGGCAGCAGAACTATAGGAAATTAGTCTGGGAGTCTTCCATTGGGATGAGACAGGCCAAGAAACTATTCAGTTGTAATATTATACGTCTGGAAGAGGCACCGAGGATGGACCGCCAATCCCTAAGATCCCTTTCCTGGTTTTTAACAGCACACGGCCCTTTCAACGGCCATCTACATAAAATGGGAAGGTCCCTAACGGACCAGTGCAGATTCGGCGACTGCTGCTTACATAAAGTATAATATTAGGGTAGTTTTTTGTTGCTCTCCACAAGCATTATTTTATTCTATAGACCAAATGGAGTGAATATATCAAAAATTGGCCCATTTGAACTATGTATATATAGAGGTTGCTATGATATGATATGATTTGTATTGCGAATTTTTCGATCATTTTCTATTGTACAGTTCCATGTCTTCTCAAAAAAGTGAGGTTAAAACATGGGGTTAAAAAAATTCGTATGTATGTGGTCTCCAAACGCGAAAAAAGTTTTATTTCCAATTGCGAAATTTCAAACTTCGCACGATAAAATATAAAATGAGTTATATATGAATAAAAATAATATATTTAGTATCAAATCTATTCTAATTGCAGTAGAATTTGAAAAGAAAAAATAAATCGCATCGCACGAAAATTAGCTGTGGCAAAGCCTTAACGCTGAATAAAAGTCTATATAAAAAGGGAAATCCCCTTAATTTCTTATAGGATATATATTTCAACGAGAAATTTATCATTTGTGTCTTTTGTTTCAATGAGTAAAGTTGTTTGCAGAACAAATAAAATATACTTTTTAAATCATTATATATGTATATATATTTTTTTTAAATTTGAGTGTGCAGTGTAATTTGTAATTAAAATAATCATTTACTGTGAATAGTTAAATTATAATTAAAGTTTAAAGGATTGAAAATGGCGTCCACTAACACGTCGAAATCTACAAGAACCTCAGCTTGAGTTTGGCTAATTGGGAAGTCAACAGAAAGTCTATCCCATGCAAGGCTTCCATCAAAGGGGGATGTTCTTAAAAGATTCCATTATCACCATTTAGAACAAAAAACGACTGTTAAGCAAAATATTCGGAATGCGGTAGTTGGAGTGATGGAAATTTGGGAAAAAGCCAGAATTCATTCCCAAAGGATTGACTTAGTCGAAAGGAAATTAAACAAACTTGTTGGTGAATATTTGCTTCTAAAAAAGAATCGGAAACCAATCTCGAAAGTTGTCGAATAAAAGAAAACATATTCAAAGCAGATTTGGTTGAAATATTTGACATAGCAGTTAGGGACGCATTAATTATAATGAAAAATAAAGAGGACAAAACATTTCTTATCATGCAAAGAGAAGACAACATGAGCTGCAGCATGGCAGGAGTAGACAATTATTTAAAAAATAAAGAAAACCGAAAACGAAAGAGAGACGCGGAAGCTGAAACCAGGCGACTACTAAATATCTAAAAACAAAAAGCAAACCAAGAAGTTGTTGATACTCTTTCTGAGATTATGGATTCTGACGATTTCGGTGAAAATAGCTCCAACACATCATCATGTGGTGAGTATCAGGCTCCTTCGATCTGGACCTGCAAGGCAAAGGCGAAACCTTCCTTGCAAAAATCTATTTTTACCAAAAATGTTATTGCATCTTTTGACCGAGTGAACCTTACTGATCGAAATACAGTGTTTGTTTTTGGATCTGCAGCTCAGGCATTGGGTATAGCAATAGCAGATATCTCATTATCACGAAGCACAATACGTCGAACAAGAAACAAAATTCGTAAAAATTTAGTAGAATCGGATCAAGCTTCATTTAATTCACAGTGTCAATGTCCACTTATCTTACACTGGGATGGCAAATTATTAAGCGATATTATTATTGGTGGAGTACAAAAGGTGGATAGAGTTGCGATTATCGTCAGTGGAGGTGGATTAGAAAAACTAATAGGAGTTCCGGAGATCAAAAGAGGTACGGGTGAACAACAAGCCAAAAGATGCTTGCAACTTCTTGACGATTAGTGTCTCATTCGCACACTATGCTTCGATACCACAGCGTCTAACACAGGGTTAAACTTAGGTGCATGCACTTTAATTGAAAAAGCCCTTGATAAGGAGCTCATATGGATTGCTTGCCGTTATCACATTTTTGAAGTAATGCTTTCTAATGTTTTTAAAGAAGTTTTTGGATCATGCGAAGGGCCAGATGTACAATTATTTAAACGCTTTCAGAAACAGTGGTCGAAAATAGATAAAAAAAATTTATAGTGGGAGATGGATCGTTATTTAGTACCAATAATTTGATAGAACTTCTTCAAGAAATGCAAAATTACTATGCCGAAGCTATAAAAAGTCAACAGCCTAGGGACGATTACCTCGAACTATTGACCCTCTGCCAAACTTTTCTAGGATGTTCAGAAAAAACTGTGGTTAAGTTCCTTGCACCCGGCGATTTACATCAAGCTCGTTGGATCGCAAAAGCAAATTATTGTCTAAAAATATACTTGTTTCAAAACCAGTTCGTCCTTACTGCAGCAGAGAAAAAAGGAGTCACTGATATAAGTGTATTTGTTAGTCTAATATATGGCCGTTATTGGAATGAAGCCCCCATAGCCGTAAAAGCCCCTTTAAATGACGCTAATCTACTTCAACTTATTGACAACTAAAATAATATTTGCTTCGGTTAGTCGATCTACATAGAAATAAATTTCCCACCGCTTCGAAGGCCAACGTCATGAAGATGAATCTGAGCGAGTAACACTTTCAATTTATGAGTCTTTTAATTTAATTCAATAATTTTGAAGTTTTTTGTATTTTGTTAATAAATAACTTTTATAAAAACTTGAATTGTGTATCATTTAAACATTTACCCTAAAAATGATCAATTATAGCGACCTCTAAATATTGTCCTAGTTAGCTGAAATTTTGCAAAGTCGTTAGTTAGCATGTTTGGAATAAAAGCAACCTTGTGGAAAACATAATTTTAATATTTCAGATAAATGGACCACCCTAGTATAATATAAATCCTATACTTGAAATTGTAAGTTAAAGCGACACTGAATATGGCGAGATTTAATATATGACTATTGATGTGATGCTCTAACTAACTATGTATTAAACTGGGGTACAAAAAACTATATTTGTACACGTCAGCATTCTGACCTACTATAACGCTTCAATTAATTCATTCTGCTAATTTTGCTTTTCTTACACAAATTTGGTATATGATGTTATAAATTCCAAGGTGGCCGTCAGCAATGTAAAACATTTATTCCCTTACCTGTTTGTGTAATTTGTCTACGTATAGCTTAGGGACTTCAGCATCAATGTTGATTTTTACTACTAAATATTAAAAACAAAACTGTCAATTCATTCAACGTTACAACATAGCAGATGATCGACAAAGAAATATCATTGACAAACTTGATCTTTGGTATGGCATTTAACGCGTCGTGTTATAAAGTTTTAAGGACGTTTATAACTGAAACGTTAAGCACCACAAATTAAAGGAGTGATTCGATTTGAAGGTCAATATACCGCAGTTAAAAAATAATTTGCAGCTTGTGTGCGAAGAACAAAAGGAACACACATCCTGCATCGGTCGACTTAAAAATAAAGCAAACGATTATATGTCAAGTTTATATGAAAAGTTTGTATGGTAAATAACAAATTAAACAAATAACAAAAATCATTTTAGAATATGGACTATTTCGAGATGTCGAAGTTCAGTGTTGTTTATTGATTTAAGAACTTTTTGACAGAAATTTTATTTATTGTGGTGTATGACTACTTTGGAGCGCTGGTTGAGCAAGTTGGTAACTGAACTAACCTTGTGAGATTATAAAACTGAAATCTTTTATCGAAGTGCACTCACTTTATTGGAGGTGACTATTTTCTGTAGTTGATGTTTTAAATGTAAAAAATATGCTACACCTGTAAAAGTCATTAAAATTCCGTAATAACAATAGTTTATAAGGAGAAATCCAGGTGTACTTTTTTCGCCTATCCCAAGGGAAAAAAAATATTGGAAACATTGACCAACCACTAAAAAAATTGGTAAAAAAAATTGTTCTAATATTAATTAATCAATTTTAGGGGTACAGCCCGTCCTAGGACGGATACATTTTGTGAATAAGTTTAGTTAGGTGATGTTTTGCTAAAGATATTACACCTAAAGCTAATGTCCGGCGGCCACTGCAACAATCACCATTTGACCATTTGATATTTTTTTACCCGTTATTTTTTACCCGATAAACAGGCAGTCTGGGTTTTTATAAAGAAACAAAAAATACATTGAAAAACCAAAATTAAAATACCTTGAGCACAATCTAACCTCAGACCCCAGCCGCTCCACTAAGCCACCACATGCCTCGCAACAAATTTCATGTAATTTTCATTAAAGCCGAATTTCTATTATACAAATATTTTGATCAGTAAGAAAAAGCGAGATAAAAATATAGATTTGTTTGAAGTGTTAGAGCAAAAAATGTTTTTTCAGTAATCAGTACTGGAAAAAATTGTGTTTAGGCTCGTGCACAACCACAATTTATAGGAACAAAATATCAAGGGACGCATCATTTTTTATAGTACTGTGAATACATCTACATACAGGCTGTATAAAGATAGCAAATTTTTGAAGCACTCTGAAGCACTATGTATATATATTATAAAAAAATGAACTCCTCCCAAATTCGACATTTTTATGATATAAAGTGACGTTTGGTTTTGATACATAAATTTAATAAACTATAATAGTAAAGAAATTGAATTAAAATTTTATGAAATCAAAAACGAACTTTGGACAAAGGTACTCGAAACAACTTAAATAAGTTTTATTAAACAATACCACAAAAAGAAAGTATTCTCATATTGTTTTTGTTTTAATTATTTAAAATTCAAATTAAATATATTGCGATAAGTTTGTGCAGCGTATATGATCAAAAACTTAGTAAAACACAATAAAAAGGAAATGCACTCGGTGAATTACGAAAAATTATAAAATTTTTTGGTTATGTTAACAAAAATATGTCAAAATGTAACCTAAAATTTTACTAACAAAAATTACTACCTTTTCCACTCTAACGGAATTTTCGATTGTCTTAACTCCTCTGTCTTTTTTTTTAAACGTGCCACTGTCTTCCACCGTAAATAATGCCTTGGCGTTTTAAACGAACAGTGTACCTATACTAGGCGGTTTATTCAAATAAAACGCTAACAGCACCATTTTGTTCTTTACTTTTTTAAAAGTAGGCGTTTTCGGCTATCGATCCTGATTAAAGTCAGGCTAAGTTTTAGTTTTTCCTATGTTGGCAAAAAATTATCAATGTTCATCACATACAAAAGTTAAGAATAAATTTTTGGTACGAGAACAAAATTTGAAAATGTATATTGAGAGTTAATTAAAAGAAACACACATGTCTAAACCCATTTATATTGCTTCTAATCACGTATTCTTTTTATTTTTATTTGTATTGACAGCTAATTACAAAAAAAAATTAAATTAACGACATATGAGCAGTGTAAGTTACCTCATTCGTTAGCCGGAAGTTATTCAGGATATATATTTCCGAAAACTCCTGGAGTAAGCACAAATAAAAACAAAACGTTAAAAAAAATGTTTTCCCAAAACCCGAGTAACCAAAAATGGTTGGATCACAAAATGCTAGACTAATTAATCACAAAATAGGAAGATTCATAGAAAGATCTTGGATAACTTCAGAGTAAAAGTTTCGAACATTTAATTTCACTACAATACATTTTCACTACTGATCTATTTGCGACTGTCCCTAATTTAAATTAAATTTTGCCACAAACAAAAAGTTTAATGTACAAAATACAAGTTAATTTTATCTACCAAATAATATAGATTTTGATCATCAATTTATCACAAAATTTGTGTTATTTTTCGTGACAAATTATACTTGACAATTTTGTGACATATTTGTCATAAATATTCGTGACAAACAAGATCAACACCATCTACCAAATTTTAGCCAATTTATCAAAAAAACAAATTTCCACATTTTTTCACCAATCGCGAGTAGACAAAAATGGTGATCACAAAATCTTAGACCAATTTGTTATAAAATGTAAGTTACTGTGTGTCACAAAAAAAAACATTGCTAATTTGAGACATATTTATGCGGAAATTTTGTTACAAAATTCATGTTGACTTCGTCCAGGAAAGAAACAAAATTTTGTATTGTGCGACAAGACTCAGATAAGATCAGAATCTTACCATTACAAAAATGGTGCTCAGTCAGGTAAAGGTTAAGTCGGTCGTTTGGTTTGGTAGCTACTCTTACGATCTAGAAGAATACGTTTTACAGGAAAAAAACTTGGTTGAAAACAACCATGGTTGAACGGAAATTACTGTGGAGAAATCAAAGAAATTACAGATTCATCTGCATATCATACATAAATGAAAACAAAGAAAAAACTTAAAGTTCCTTGTTAGCAAGCATAAGAGGTCATTGGACGTTATTGGCTACATGCATTATACTTCCCCATGTTTTCTCCTGTTGGTAGTGGAAATGAAATTTTTCTTGTGAATATATTATACGCAAATAATTTTTGTTATACCTTTAATTACTATCTCGTTGGTACTGTTGGCTCCGGTGGGATCAAAAGCGAATCGTTGAACAGCAATTAAAACTTCTCTGGTCTCCTCGCAACAGGAAATTGTCGGCGTATTATGACCGCCTCCAATCTTTCCGTTGGTTATTAAAAAAAAGTGCATTACTGCGAAATAGGGCACATTGGATTATTTGTATAACTCATATTGCACACAAAAAAAAAAATAAGTTTTTACTTTTATTAGACTACTTACGCTGTTTATTTACTCGTACATAGTTTGGGGGCTGGGTTGAGTAAATCGTAATAATGAAAATAGTTTAGTAAGGGAAAAAATGTTTTTACGTTAATTTACGGAAATCTGAGTGTACAATGTTACTGAATACAAATAGATTTCAAAATATACTTAAATGAAATAGGATATTGCATGTCGCGTGCCGGTAATTCATTTGGTATTCATCAAATTTGTTTAGATACACGCTTGCGTAATGTAGAATCAAATTTACGAACTGAATAATGTGAATATAATTATAATTGTACCCAGACAGTGTCATTAGAGATTTTTCTATGTAGGGTGACAGTTTTATTTTTTTTTTATGATCAATATAGATTGGGTATATTTGGTAACGAGGAATTATAAGTGCCCATTACAATTTTGATCACCAATTTATTTTATTTTTTTAGTAAATATTATTGACAATTTTTCGATATATTTATGCGAATAATTTGTGACAATTTACATTTTGATTCGAAAAGGTCATATTCTACCAAAAACCATCAAATTGTTTCTGCAAAATATTCAAGCATCAACAACATCATCGACCATATTTTATCAATTTTGTCACACAAATTACTTAACATTTTTGTCACCAATCATCATTTTATGTGAAATTTTTTTTTTGCGTCACACCATCCACCATATTTTCACCATTTTTTAACCAATCCCAAGTAACCAAAAATAGTGATCACAAAAAGTTGACAATTTGATACATGCGGATATTTCGTGACTAATTATTACTGACAATTTTTCAACATATGTATGCGAATAATTTGTAAAAACTTCGAAAAGTTCACCAAATACTGTAAAATATGTTTCGCAAAATATTGGTTTTTGGCGTGACAAGCAGCGTCAACCCCATCTATCATATTTTATCTATTTTATCAACAAAAAAAAATTCCCAC
Organism: Tipula vernalis; assembly: GCA_958295665.1. Classification (NCBI taxonomy): domain Eukaryota; kingdom Metazoa; phylum Arthropoda; class Insecta; order Diptera; family Tipulidae; genus Tipula; species Tipula vernalis. The sequence goes on along the minus strand of OY282559.1, from coordinate 64,682,516 downwards.
ATTTTCTTCAACAATCTGTCTTTTTGTCGATTTTTTATGCATGCAAATTTGCATTTCTCGGGTTAATTATTGTTGCATCGCTCCCGACATTGTTTAACAAAATCGTTCAGTTTATGAAGTCTTGTTTATACTAAAGGCTTTGCACTCGTTACTTTTTTGCGTTACAAAAATGTAAGGAAAATGGCGCATTTCATACAATAGAAATTAAACAAAAACATTAATTTTCTCTTCGTAAAAATTCGTTGGGAATCTTCGTTGCACTAAAAATTTCGTTGAAACTACTCAGTGTTCGTTATTTACCTAGGAGTTATTTTCATTGTAAGAAGTATAGCGAGTAAAATTTTCAAAACTACTTAGTTAAGAAATGAGGAAGTGTTGAGATGCGCGGTACACAGGTGTAAACATTTATTAGTTGAATTAAAAATCCTCATACAGATTACAAAAACTTAATTTATTTAAAAAAAAGTTTTTTTGCTAAAGCTTTTCGCTTCCACCGCAATGCCTGACACTAAACATGTTAATACATTTTGTTAACCTTAACGAGATTAGTTAACAATCATTATTATAGTCAAAATGTTTTCTAAGAATCGTTTCTTATTTAATCGGAAATATCTTACAAGTAAATTCTTAGGTTTTCTAATTTATGTAAATAACCTTTAGATAAAAGTTCCTCGTATGAATATCTTTTGAACAAACATGTACATGACACATTCGACCAGAAAATGTGGTTATATTTACTTCTATTTAAATAATTGATACTTGATCACGTCTTTATTCTCATGTGTATGAATAAGAAAAATAAAAAAAACGTAAAATTGGGATACCAATTTTCATTGTACTTTTAACATTTTTTTAACACCCATTCTATCACTTTCGTTTTTGTGTGAACAAATTTCATTACTTTACTCTGATCGTATAAGAAGAAATGTTTGTAAAGATACACACACACACACATACATAAGCACACATACATTTTGGTATCTATAAAACGAAGTGTATACAATTTTCCTAAATAAAGGACTGTTATATAATATTATCCTTTTGCTACGTCTTTTCTTTATATTTTTTTAAATTTGTGCTGCTCAAGTATCAATTTACTTAATAGAAAATAAAACCCTCCAATGAAACACAAATTTTTTATTTCATTTTTTTTGTTTTTTTGGTTCTGCCAGCCTCTTGACAAAAAATTTAAATTTTACCCCAAATAGAAAAACAAAAAAAATTTGTTTTGAAATAGGTTTTATTGTAATTGAACTGAAAAACCTAAAACAAAAACACTGTATGGAGGAAAAACAGAAAAAATTAAATAAATTGAATAATGAAAGACTTAGAGGGAAAAAAGAGAATCGCACCTTTAATTTTCTTCTCGTTTTCCGTATTTCCATTTTTTATATTTTTTTCTTAAATGGATTAGTGAACAGTTAACAGATAAAAAAGAAAAATATGGTTAATGTAGTTAAAATAGGATTCATAAAAATCACTTTTATATAAAGAAACGAAAAGAGTTGGCAAAAAAGTAATAAAAACAAATTAAAGTGTTTTACTTTATATACGTAAATATACGAGTACATTCATATAACGTCAAACCTTAGGGATTTCGCTATTAACTAAAATAATTTCTATTTTTGAAGCCTTCGAAGTTTTTAACATGGAATCATGTTAGGGCATACGTCATGATTCTTTAGGTATAGGTATACATCTAAACTTTTTGGAGGATTAAATATCAAGGAATATGGGCATTTTATCCCTTGCGCAAAAATAGCAAAGTCGGAAAATTGATCCATGCGGCAAATTGATGATAGCAAATGAAAGTTGATCAGAAATCAATGTAGAAAAGCCAAATTCCTTATAGTTCATCCGAATATTAGTAGCATGCGAGCAAATTTCGATATGTTTGTTGGTAACTTTGCAAACCTTTTTTCTCCGCAAATCATTTTTCTAAGTTATGTTGTTACTTGGTTGAGTTGCGGCTTTTATTAGTGAAGATATTGATGGCCAAGTACCTTCATTTAATATGACTTCCTGCGATGTGGTCAAGGCGAAACAAAACTTAGGTTCGTATTGTTTCTGTGTTTTTGGCTTTTATAGGTCTAATTTTGGTGAGGTGAAGATATTTTACGATGAGGTGCCAATTGTACTGGGTAGAGCTGCTAAAAAGCGAAAATATCGAGCTTTTGGGGGCAATTTCAGAATTAAAAGCTCAATATTTTTGCTTGAAATACTCGATCTTTTTATTTTCGACGAACTTTGAAAAAGTACGTCTAAGAATTCGAAAAGTTTGTCCGTGTGTAGCATTTTTTTTTTCGAATTTCGAAAATTTGATTTCAGATTCGGATTCCTCACACCCAAGTTACTATTAAAAGTATTATTAAAAAGTTTGTAACTCTTACCATTTAAGAGATAAAGCGAATTTTCTTGATTATGAGAGATAATATACGTTATAAAATTAATATTTTTTGGACAAAAACGCTCGAGCCAAGCTCGAGCTTGTACTCTAAAAAGATCGAAAGCTTGAGCTTTGCAAAATGACTTTAAATCAGCAGCTCTAGTACTGGGGGATAATAGTTCAAATTTATTGATTTAATATAAACAGCATTAAGGAAAATTCTGTCACGACTGAATATTTGATATTGTTATCTTCATTGGGAATTAAGTCGCTACTTAATACGCCTGCTAGATTTGGAGGAGGGACGCTATCTTGCCTTGATCACGATCTTATTAATCTAATACCTAATTGTATATGTACTTGCATATAAAGCCGCATCAAACTATAATAGTAGTCATTACTAATAATATTAAAAATGGAGGTGTGGCCAACGCACGAATTTCTTTTACGAACAGAGAGTTTTGAGAAAATTTATTTTTTTTTTTATAATTTTTTATTAGTTTTTGGAAACATTTTGTATTAAGTAGTTTTTTGTAAACCTTATACTTTTTAAGATATTTGCAAAATAAATTTTCTGGACCAAAGGGGTGGCCACTTCCGGTTGACCGATTTAAAGTAAAATTCCATGGGACCTCCCAATTTATCAAAAAAGCTTAAATCTGAAGTTTCAGTTCGATTGGTTAAACCATCTGGGTTGTAGAGAGGACACAGACTGACAGATTGACAGACCGACACTATTTCGAAACATACTTTTTCGGACTCAGGGGACCTCAAAACAGATAAATCTCTAAGAATCTGAAGTTCCAAAATTTTCATGATTACTATACTTTAATTTACTAGAGTAAAAGAAACTAAAAGGGTCTCTAGTAAAATTGATTGTAAATCGCCAAATTACCTTCTGTTTAAAGAACCTTGAGAATGTTTATGTACGGAACCTAACAGTTGTGCTGCTTATAATTTGTTTATTCTAAGCTTAAAATCTACATAGAGATATGTACGAGAACTGTCAGTACAACTTCAAAAACTATTGTAAAATGAATCTAAAACCGTGGTAGACACCGGATCTTTCAAAATGAATACGACTAAAAGATTGCCTTAGTTCTACACTTTCTAAGCATCCAAGCAATGTTAACCTTATGAAGCATGGCAAATATAAATATATTCGGAAGGAGTGGGAGCAAACTAAGATAAGGCCTACTTTTCTTTAAATTCTCTATTAGATTTGGTGGTTTAAGATGTGAATGGTGTCTAGTTAATAATATTTTAGGATGACAGAATAACCAAAGTTAAATTAAATAAATCTTTAAATCAGTAAATATTATTCCAATATCATACGTACACTTCACTCTGAATGTAATTTTAATTTGCTAAAAGGTAATAGAACACATACCTGGGAGATCACTGTAATGAAAATAATATGTTCATGCTTCCGGACCATCCCTGGTAAATTCAAGCTATTTTGAATGGTTTGAAAAACAAGGCATTTGTTGGTCACGATAGTATTAGCATAATTACTTTCAAAACTATTGGTCAAAATATTATCACTCTAGAAATTAGAAGATGCTTAATTTTCCGGAAGCATTAAAGCTGGCAAAAATTGGGCCTATATTCATAAAAAAAGTCATATCGAGCTGTTGGAATATTACAGACCTCCTTTCGAGAGGTCTAACTTTTTCTCATCACCAGTTTGGTTTTAGAGGAGGGAAGGGTACGGAACAAGCATTACTGTAGTTTTTAACATCGTTCACCTAAATATAAATGATGACAAATGTGTCGCAGGGCTCTCTATTGATGTTACTAGAGTGGTTGTAGACATCTCAGTTTGCTGTTAGCAAAGAGGTCGCTGATTGTTTTCCGTGGAAAATGTAACAATTGGTTAATATCGTTTTTAAATAACAGAACATAATCTATCACTGTTAACGGTGTGATTAGTGACATAGCTGATTTAAAATTTGATTTGCATTAGGGATCCGTTCTTCACTTTTCCTTAATTTAGTTTTTAATTGATGTAGGTGAAGTTTGTCCTGAATCTGTCCTAAAAAGCAAAAAGAACAAATTGTGCGTATTTGTGTTTGTGAAAAAGCTGAAACTCCCTTTAAAAGGAATTTTATTTCTAATAAATATAAAATAATTAAATAACATAAAAACATTGGTAAAATATCAAAGCTATTTGAAAAAAATAGTTTTAGAAGAAGTAGGAGATTAGAGTATTTAGGACAACAAAGATTGATGACATCTCATAAAATATATCCAATATAAGTAAAAGTCATTTTCCAAATTTTCTTGAGAAAATCCTGGGAAGCGTGCATCAAAATGACCCATATACAAAAATGTCACTGGACCTTAGCTATCCCAAAAATATTCCAATTTTGGAAAAAGTAGGGGATCTGGGTGTTTAGGACAACAAAGTTTGATGGCATCTCATAAAATATATTAATATAAGTAAAAGTCATTTCCGAATTTTCTTGAAAAAATCCTGGGAAGCGCGCATCGTAATGAAACATATACAATAATGTCACTGGAACTAGACTATCTGAAAAATATTCCGGTTTTGGAAAATTAGGGGATCTGGGTGTTTAGGACAACAAAGTCTGATAGTATCTCATAAAATATATCCAATATATGTAAAAGTCATTTTCTGAATTTTCTTGAGAAAATTCTGGGAAGCGCGCTTAAAAATGACCCCTATACAAAAATGTCTCTAAACCTCAGCTATCCAAAAAAAATTCCAGTTTTGGAAAAAATAGAGAATCTGGATGTTTAGTACAACAAAGTTTGATGGCATCTCATAAAAAAATATCCAATATAAGTAAATGTCATTTCCGAATTTTCTTGAGAAAATCCTGGGAAGCGTGCATCAAAATGAAACATATACAACAATGTCACTGGAACCAGGCTATCCGAAAAATATACGAGTGTTGGAAAAAGTAGGGCATCTAGGTGTTTAGGACAACAAAGTTTGATGGCATCTCATAAATTATATCAATATAAGTAAAAGTCATTTTCCGAATTTTCTTGAGAAAATCCTGGGAAGCGTGCATCAAAATGAAACATATACAACAATGTCACTGGAACCAGGCTATCCGAAAAAAATACGAGTGTTGGAAAAAGTAGGGCATCTAGGTGTTTAGGACAACAAAGTTTGATGGCATCTCATAAATTATATCAATATAAGTAAAAGTCATTTTCCGAAATTTCTTCAGAAAATCCTGGGAAGCGCGCCTCAAAATTAAACATATACAACAATGTCACTAGAACTAGGCTATTTAAAAAATATTCCTGTTTTGGAAAAAGTAGGGGATCTGGGTGTTTAGGACGACAAAGTTTGATGGCATCTCATAAAATATATCCAATATAAGTAAAAGTCATTTTCCGAATTTTCTTGAAAAAGTCCTGAGAAGAACTAAACTTTAAAACTTAAATAAAATTCGGAAAATGACTTTTACTTATATTGGATATATTTTACGAGGTGCCATCACACTTTGTTGTCCTAAACTCCCAGATCCCCTACTTATTCCAACACTCGTATATTTTTCGGATATCCTGGTTCCAGTTACATTTTTGTATATGGGTCATTTTGATGTGCGCTTCCTAGGGTTTTCTCAACAAAATTCGGCAAATGACTTTTACTTATATTGGATATATTTTATGAGACGCCATCAAACATTGTTGTCCTAAACACCCAGATCTTCTTCTTTTTCCAAACCTGGAATATTTTTCAGATAGCTTAGGTTCAGTGAAATTTTTGAATATAGGTCATTTTGATGCTCGCTTCCTAGGATTTTCTCAAGAAAATTTGAAAAATGAATTTTACCTATAGTCGTTAAGTTACATGAGATTTCATTAAACTTTGTATCCTAAACACCCTAATTCCCTATTTTTGCTAAAACTTAGTCTTGTTTCGGATAGCCTATCTATTATGTTAACTTAACATAATGACTAGTTTGGTGTCAGCTTCCTAGAATTTTCTTAAGAAATCGGGAAATTCATTTTTTCATAATATTTGGTATATTTTTGGAGGGAATGTATCAAACTTTGTTGTCTTAAACATCCTAATCCATCACTTTTTCAAAACTGAATACAGTGGCGGTTAGCCTAGACTCGATGCTACTTTTGTATTTAGACCATTTTGGGCCAAGTTCCTAGGTTCTCCCCAAGAAAATTGAAAAATCGTTTATTCATATTATGCGGTTTGTTAAATTTTAAAGAAAATAAAAATGGTAACATCTTACTTGAACATCATATTTATTATAATTTTTAAATTATGTTTATTATACTTATTAAAAGAAATTCGTTATAACGAGAAATTCTGCTTTTACACTACTACATGTAAAGTATAATTTTGGTTAACGATTTCTTAGGACATATTTAAGACAAACTACGCTTATGTACACATATGTATATGGATTCGTGAAGTTTGTCCTTAAAAATTTCTTTTTTTTAGGACAGATTTCGGACAAAGTTTACGCGAATTTTAATTGTTCCTATCCTTTCCTAGTTTTTCGGTTTTTAACCTAATTCAATGGTAATTCCTTTCGTTCTCTACCCCCCCTTCAGTCTAGAAGTGGTATAATAAATCTCACTATATCTAAGGATCATTGTTTTCACAGCACAATGCGAATATTTAATTTCGTTTGACAATTCTGCTTGGAAAAATAAAATTAATTTGTTGGAATGGCCGGCTCAGAACTGCCACCTAAACGCAATTCAAAATGTATGGAATATTCGGAAGAGGTAGATCAGCATAAGAAAATTAACATCGATTGCCTATTCGAAGGCAGAATTACCAGAAGAATGGAAAGCTTTAGGTCAAAAATTAATATTAAGTTTGTTAGTTATACCTTTAATAAATATCAATAATTAAAAAAAAAGAAAAACAATTGTCAATATTGGTAAAAAATTCGAAAAAATAGGGGTGGCTTATATTATATTGCTTAGCGCTAATTTGAAATTTCTCAGAACCTGTTATTTATCATAGTGTGGTAATAGTTTTGTTTTTAAAGAGTAGGTATAGGTTAGTCATTCTCTATTATGGTGGGGGAGTTTGAGCTTGGAAACAAGGCTAGGGCAACGGGTTTATGGTAGTGCAGTAATAAGTGAAAAAACGGTGACAAAAATTAGTTCAATTAATTCGTTCCGGAGATATGACGCATTATAATTAACGAAGGCTGGATGGGCTTTCTGATGTGGAGGACGAACGATTGAAAATTTTGGTAGAAAAAATCTCTCGCCAAACAACAGAAGAATTAGCAAAGGAGCTCAGTATAGCTCAACCAACTGTCTGGCGTCACACACTCTCACTGAAAACAACAAGGTGAACAAAATGTTGATTGCCATTAATTATGTCTTAGGACGAAGAAATCAGCTTATCTTGGACAATAATGCTATTCGGGAAGAAAAGTGGATAACATGGGAAAATTTTGTCTGGAAAAGACAGTGGTTGGAGAGTTAGTGTTCACGGAAAAAATATTTTATTGTCTGTGTGGTGGGATTGCCACGATATTAACTCGCTTTGAACTGACGATTTAACAACTGCAACAAGTGGAAGAAAAACTAATTGAGCAGCGTCCAGCGTTTACTAATCGACGATAAGTACTGCTTCGACTCTATGACAATGGTCCCTTTAAAAAAAAAAAACCTTTACAAACAACGAGCGGGTACTTTAACACCTCCAAACCTAGAACAAGTTACAACTAATAATTTTGAGTTTTCGAAATTGTAATTTCTATGGTGAAACAAAGTTGAAGTTCAAAATCGGTAATTATTTATGAATCAAGCCAATAGTTTTGTGAATATCAAATGTCAGCAAATTACCGAAACGGTCCTCGGTATTTCTTCGGTAATTTTGCGAGTCTAAAATTTTAAAAGGTTTGGCGAGAAAGGTTATCTTTAAAATAAGAACCTGCATTTTGCAAGGCACTCTTTGATTAAGCAGTAAAAATAAATACTTTTGGTCTTTATACAATTTTTCATAAAGTATGTATGTATATCGTTTCGAAAATAAAAACAAAAACTGATATTCAATAAAACAAAAGTATTTTCTTTAAGTTTCATTGTAACGACAAATGAAAATAAATAACATCAAGTGTTCTTTGAATCATTAAGCAAATTTTTATTTTTGTTTTTTTTTTATTATCATAAATAGTAGCAAATTTAAAATTTGCTTAATGAATCAAAGAACACTTGATATTATTAGTTTTTATTTGTTGTTACAATGAAACTTAAAAAGAACTTGTTACATTTATAATACATTTTTGTTCATATCTCTAAAATCATACAATTGGACAAAAAGTTTTTATTGGTAACTGTTAATCAAGAAGTGTACTTAAAAGTAGAATTTCTAATTAAAAAAAAATCAAACTTCACTCTGTATTTCCGAAACTAATGAGTTTCAGATTGTTCTGGGAGAGAAAACAATTGTAAATGGCGAACGCGTGCTGCAGCCTTAATAATCTAACAGTAGTGCAATGGGGTTACTAGGTACTCGCAGCAGACGTAGCCGGGGGAAGGGCCCATGGTTATTGCAGCCGGCAATATTCATAAAGCGTTCGAATATTAGATTAAGCTTAAATTAGACCAAATTTTCAAATTAGCAAAACCGTGGTCTAATTTTTAGAGAATGAACAGGGTTTCTGTCACTGGTAGATGTTTTCTTAAACCATGCCTCATAATTTTTCACGGTTGCTGAAGATAATTGTCTGAGTAAAGTACAAGTAGTGCGACTAATTAGAAATAAAAATCTCTCTATAGGTTCTCATAGATATTTAGATTTAGAATAAAATTTACTAAACTAATTAAATTGACATTAAATGATAACGCTTTTAGAGTTTGCTGGATTTATTTATTTGTAATACAAATTTTAGATTCCACACCCCTTTTCTACTTTAAGTTCCACTTTTACAAATCAAATTAAGTTTTGATTAGAAATTTTTGAATTTTATTTAAAAAAGGATGAATCTAATATGCAAAATAAAGTTAGATGCTGCAAAGCAGTTAGCGAAGAATCAATGTGATGTTCATAAAAAGCAAGAACCAAATTGTTGAAACTTCCTTCGCATATTAGGAGCGACTTTGCTTTTGAGCCAAACTAGACATTCTTTATATAATAAATTAGCGTTCGTTCGGCATATAGCATCTCATTTACCGGCCGTTTTCGATTACCGGTAAACAGTAAATACAAATTGAACTATCTGTAAACCGGATAGTGTTTTTTTTTGTTTGTTCTCGTTGCAACTCTCCTGCGGTTTTGGAAATTTTCGTCACTTCCCGATTTCATATCCCCTTTTCTCGGATTTTATCTTTTGATCATTTTTTAAAATTTCGCAAAGATTTTTGGAGCATGGAGATGAAATGTATAATATTCGAGGCTTAATTGGTGAGCTGGTGTTTCAAAACAGTCGATTTATTCGATATTTTCGTGATTTTCGAGATTATTCGAGTATCTATGAGATTGTCGAATGCATTTCAATACTCGAGAATCTTAGAGCCTATTCGAATAATATGATTATCAATACTACTACGTTTGGTCGTGCTTAATCTTCAGAATTTTTCGAAATGTTCTTGGGTTTACCAATAGGTATAGCGAAATTATTCATTAATATCCAAACTCTCTCGTATTATTGAATTAGTTCGAGATCAATCGAGATTCATATAATACAAAGATTATTCGAATTTTTCTAGAATAATCGAGATTATTCCGTTGTTTATTCTAGATTTCTTATGTTTATCGTTATTATTAAGATTTGCAAAAATTATTCCAATTTTGTATGGTAATGTTTTGAGCTTCATACATCTAAACCGTGATATTTAATAGATTTCTCTAGTAGGATATTCCAAATTATTCAAAAATGTTAAGGTTCCTTATATTTCACATGGCGCAGTGATTATCGCGTATAAGATTTCCTTCCGTTTTATATATTTACGGATAATTCGTCGTTTGACAACTATCTAGAATACATACTTTGAATGTTCAACATTTTTCAGATTATTTTGAAATTATGGATATTATTTGTTCCGTGTCAGATTTGAGCATGACATTTCTTGTGTATTTCTCTATTCAGTAAAGAATTTAATTTTACTTGTAAAAACTTTAGGTAGATGTCAAATTGCAAAGTTTACCGATAAATGCACTGAAAAAAAGGAGTGTTTGGAAACTATTTGTGGCTAAATATCGAATGTTTGGGATGAACACAAATAATTTATAATAAATTATTGTTAGTAACAATCATTAATTAATTAACGTAAACAATTTATTTCAAATAGAAATGGTGTCAAATAATTCAAAGTGTCTTGCAAACTGTTTAAGTGTTTCCAAAGCACACTTTAATAAAAAAAATAAATATGGTAGCCATAAACAGTCAAAACGTTGTCCTCAAAAACTTAAAATGTTTGTGATAAACACATTGTAAATGTATTGTTTGGTGCAACTGCTTCTTATTACCTGTAAACAATTCATGTTTGTGTGCAACAGAAAGAACCGTTTTATAAAAAATTTAACAAATTAAAACATATTTTTGCAGAGTTCGTGGTAAATGGATGTGTGTGATAAAAGAAATTCTCTAAAATATAATTTAATTATAAAAATTTAAAGTGTGTGTAGTGAAAAGTATATAATTATATTATTTACGTTAGTTTAGTGCGGGTATACATAACATTGTATATGAAAACTAATACGTGAATTTGTATTCACAGTTCTCATTCGAGAAACGAAACGTGTTTTCAAAAACTATAGTAGATTTCATAGAGACGTCTCATGTCGAATAAATAAACATTCAAATTAGTTGGGTGTAGAAAATACCTATTTGGGTGTAGAAATTATATTTCGAACAATACAGTGAGCCCCTACGCAATATACTTGAAACCACAAAAACATAATTCTCTCTTTGACTAGATTTACTCTTCAACTAATACGAGATTGTTTTGAGCGAGGTCAAAAATATGTATTCAGAAAAATTTTCCTGTGTTAAACTAGTTAGTATGCGCTGGTACACCGGTGAGCATGATTCAAAAAAGGTTAGCTCGATGTTTCGAGTCACGTGTTCGTGACGTCACACAATCCTGCCACGTGTATGTTAATAAATAGAGAAAAAGCGAATGAACCATTTTTGAGTTTGTTTTTAGTTTTCGTTTATTTTACTTGTTGTTGTAATTTAAAGGTCTCCTTAAATACTAGATTTGAGTGTCGTCATAAAACAAAAAATGATCATTTGTTTACATATTTAGAGCTAAACTGGTATTAACTGAATCACGACCGGTGAATAAAGGGAATATATGTTTATTTGTTTTTTTCTTTATTAACAAATTAACGATGGGTTTTCATTCGGTTATGGGTTATTTATTGTGGCCAACCAGCAATATACATTTGAAAACGATACTGACTGAATGTGGGATTCTAAAATGATTTTTAGATAAGATTCTAGAATATGGCCAAGTAGTATGGAATTTGTCTATTTCTCAACCGATTATGATGAAATTCGACTTGTACAATGGAAATGGGATCTTCAAATGATTTTTAGATGAAGTTCTGGAATATAGCCAAATATGATGTTACTTGGATATTTCTTGAACGATTTTGATAAAATTCGACTTGTGTGATGGAAATGGGACCTTCAAATGATTTTTAGATGAAGTTCTGGAATATGACCAAGTAGGATGTAACTTGGATATTTCTTGAATGATTTTGATGAAATTCGACAAGTGCGATAAAAATGGGATTCTAAAATGATATTTAGAAGAAGTTTTGGAATATGGCTAAGTAGGATGGAACTTGGCTATTTTTTGAACGATTTTGACGAAATTCTACTTATACGACGGAAATGGGATCTTCAAATGATTTTTAGATGAAGTTCTGGAATATGCCCAAGTAGGATGAAACTTGGCTATTTCTTGAACGATTTTGACGAAATTCGACTTGTGTGATGGAAATGGGATCTTCAATTGATTTTTAGATGAAGTTCTGGAATATGGCCAAGTAGGATGGAACTTGTTTATTTCTTGAACGATTTTGATGAAATTTGACAAGTGCGATAGAAATGGGATTCTAAAATGATATTTAGAAAAAGTTCTGGAATATGGTCAATTAGGAAGGAACTCGGTTGTTTCTCAATCGATTATGATGAAATTTTACTTGTGTGTTTACAGAGAAATACCATTTTGTGAACAACTAAAATTGTTGGTTTAGAAATTCGATATGAAGTTTTGCAAGTATGTCAAAGGTGTTAAAGATTTTCTCTATTAGATTGATTATTTACTAGAAGATATTTTTCCGCAATTATTTAAAAAACACTTTTGATTGAAATATAATGTGACTCTAAAGAAATAAAATAAACTTTGTTTGGGGTATTTTACTAACAATTAAGTTAATAAAAAGTAAAGTGAGGGGGCATAAGAATAAATATTACCTGTCGCACCGTCGCTCAATTAGCAAAGCTGGTTAGAAATACTTTCTATACAATAAGCATTGAGAAGCATAATGGAGATTGGCTGAAAAGAATCTCTATTTAAATTGCGCAAGAGCCGGTCTTTCTTATTTTTAGAATATACAATTTAAAATTAGTATAGGCAAAGCGAGAAAACACTAGTAGTAAAGCAGAAAGACCTATTCATGCAGTCATGTTTTTCGGCCATAACACAGCTTTTCGAAATTGTTTTTGTAACACTACACAAGCATCATGAATAACATGAGATAGTATAGGGCATACTCAATTCAAAGTCAAACGCAAATCAAGAAGAAGTAAGAGGTAAGAAGAAATTAACAGCAGAGAGTCTGATTTAAAGGGATTAAGAAGATAAGGTTATTACAGTTCTACTGTAGTTTCCATTTATTGTTGTTGTTTTTTTATTTTTTGAAAATAAATGTTCATTAGACGTCTCGGTATTACATCGTTTTTGGTGTTTTATTGGAAGTTGGAAGTGAAAAATTAGCCAAATAAAATAAGATATACTGAGTATTTTACTGCACATATTAGGTCATTACCTCCAAAAAATTATATTTCAAAGGTATGCTAGTTAATTTTTTCTTTATATATCTATGGTGCCAAATGTTAATTCTCGGGATCAGAAAAATTATAATTATAGTAAAATATATAAATAAGTGCTTCATAAAATGGAGTATTTCGAGGCGATACATGTCTTACACAACCAAAAACTAGAAATAATACCGATTTCCAGAGTAGGTACATTTACTTATGAAATATTTCATAATGCGGGTATTTTAAATAACTTAAATTTTTTGAAATGGTTTCGAAAGTGGTGTGTGGAATGGTTTCGAAAATGGTGCTGAAATAAAACCTGTATTTTTCGTTCCGTACATGTACAGAGGTACCAACAGAATTTAATATTAGCAGTTTCTGAAAATCACATTATAGAAGAAGAAAGAAGTATTTCTGAAATTGCTGCTCAAGAAATTACATAGAATGTTGTTTCAGAAACAACTGCAAGTTCGGATAATTTCGGTGCAATTGTCATATGCGAAGAAAATCAAATTATAAACATCATCGATGATCGAGATTCCCTTGTTTTAGATTTAGGCATTGAAGGCCCTGGATCAAAAATTCAAAGAACTATATCTTGCTTAGGTGAAATTGAGTTTTTAGATTTTCACCAAAAATAATGCCATAATTAACAACTTAACTTAACTTAACAAACAAATACAATAATAATGTAATTAAGAGCAATAATTATTTAATTCACTATTTTCTATTAAAAATTGTATATATATTTAAATTTTATATAGGAGATCCGCGCTCTCCTTTCCAAGTCAGCACCAGAAGTTATTGCAAAATATATCAAAAACCCAGCTTCTTTGGATAATAGTGACAGAATCAAGGTCTCCAAAACCATCATACACAATATTTTGGATAATAACCCTCAAACTGTGAAAGTGTATAGAAATTATAATTTATAGATCTAGTATTATTATTTTTTCGTTAATTATTGTACTATACATTTAAGGTTGAGTGGAGCTGATTTCAACAACTTTACTGGTAACTTGTTGGATATTTTCAATAAATGCACTGAATGCAAAAGTGTGTACTATAGCCCAGCTGAAAAGGGACGTGCGGCAAGAGGAAAGTTATTTGACGCATATTATAACAACAAAAATTTGTTATCTCGAGCTGGTGCAACTAGGAGGAAGTTATCTTTCAAAAATAATGCTGAATTACCACAAGAATCTGAAAGTGAGCAAACAGAAGACGAAAGAATCAGTACTGAATTTTTAGAAATAAATGTCAGTCCGTGGAATGAAGTGGTACAACATTGGAAAAATACACACAAAACGCGAATTTTAATACTAAACTCAAAAATTAGCACAGTAGAATATTTAAATAAACTTTTATGTTTGCTTGAACTTAAAGGATTGAAATTGGTAAAGGTACTTAAGTATAACAAACTAACAATAAATACGTATGCTAATTTTTTTTTTGTTTTAAATTCAATGATAGTTTGAGATTGATACAAAGCTAAGATATCCCGAAATAAAGTTCAACGCAGATGAGTTTGGGGAAATAGCGGACAAAATTATAACAAAGGCTAAAGGTTTCAAAAGTTCAACTGTTAAAAAATATCTTGCTGGTAAAACGATTTACACAGAGGGTACGTTAGCCGCATTTAAGACATGTTTTAATACTTTTTGCGGTTTAAACATTTCTTACCCCGAAGAATCACAACATATTTGGATACTTGTTGAACAACTCTTTTTTAATTTGAATATTACCAAAACAGTTTTTCCTAACATCGATTTACTAATCAAATCTTTAAAAGGCGCCTAAAACACCTTAATTTACAATGATCACTTATAATATTTGCAAGGTAGCATTTCCAACAGTTAATTTTTATATAAATCATTTGAACAATCACAATTTAGTGCAACTTAAATGTCCTTTAAGTAAATGTACCAGAAAATACTCATATACATTTTCTTTAAAATCTCATTTAAATAGATATCATTGAAGAAAACCAGATCCAAAAAATAAAAATGAATTACTTGGAACTGATATAACTGAATTTGTTAATGTTAAAACGGGCGATACTGCCACTGTTCATAATCCTTTTGTTTTATTATATAATTTTGCAAACGATGTTTACGGAATAGAACGTGAGACTCTGAAATTAATCGTAAATATCTATAATGAAAACACAGTATCAAGAAAAAAAAATGTTACAAATGTTAAAACAAAACTTTAGTATTTTCCAACACCACATAAATATTGTTATAACTAAATTAAATTATAATTCAATTGAAGTAACCAAATATTTATAAAGCCTATCCAATAGTTGCACGATTGGGTCGGAATACAAATTATTTAAAGAACTACAAGAAGCAAATTACTTAAATTTTTCAGAAACTCATGTAATAAGAACAAAAGTTCATTTAAAAAATTCAATTAATGGGAGCCAAGATGGGAGCATAATTATAAGAAAAAAAAGTAACAATTCATTTAATTAATTTAATCGATTTATTTTCTAAACTTTTTTAAATGACCAATTTGTTACGTGATATTATAAATTATATTGATGAATCAAACAATAGTAACAACACATACTATATGTGTCAAATTACATCCAAAGATTAAGCTGGCATAGCAAAGTAAAAAAATCAATGAACCAAATAACGTTCTCTTATTACCTCTTTTTATTTATTTTGATGATTTCGAACCAAATAATCCGCTAGGTTCTGGCAGCAATAAACAAAAAATTGGTGCAGTTTACATAATGATTCCTTGCATGCCACTTTATATGCAATCAAAACTATCTCAAATTTATCTAGCAATGCTCTTTTTTATGGCAGACCGTAAGGATTCCAGTTAAATGGTAATACACGTATTTTTGCGCCTCTCATTAAGCAATTAAATCACTTACAAAATATTGGCATAAGAATCCAAAACCATCCAAAATACATCAGAGTTAAATTATTTCCTTCCTTAATTCTTGTTGACAATTTGGTGTTAAATCAGATTTTAGGGTTTTCTGAAAGTTTCAATTCTAGAGTTTTTTTGTAGGATTTGTAAATGCAGTAAAATACTCACCATCAAATTATGTTCAGAAAATTCAGATTTTTTAAGAAATAAGATAAACTACCAACAAGATGTTGAGCAATGGGATGTTGGAGTTACCAGCGATAAAGAAAACTACGTTTTTAATTACATGTTAAATTTTCATGTGGTAGAAAATCTAAGTGCTGACATAATGTACGATATTATAGAATGGTTGTTCATTATGATTTAATGGGAATTTTGAAACAGTTTATTTTCGAAGACGGATTCTTTACTCTTGATATTTTTAACCAACACTCAATTCTTTCGATTATGTAAAACAGTTAAATGAACCACCACAAATTAAGGAATCTACACCATTACATGGAAATAAATTTAAGTATTCAGCGGAGGGAGATGACTAATTTAATAATTTACCTTAATTGCATATTCGGAGATTTGGTGCCACCACAAAATAAATTTTGGAGGCTGTATTTAACTTTACGGGAAATTCTTACGGTTCTCACAATTCAAAAAGCTGACGCAAATTCTATTGGATTATTAAACAAATTAATTGCTGATCATAACTAGCAGTATTTATCGTAATTCGGAAAGCATTTAACGAGGAAATTCCATTTTTTAACTCACTATTCCCATATTATGAGCAGAATTGGACCAATCCAAAACATAAGCTCGATGCGGTTTAAAGCTAAGCATTAGGAATTGAAAGAAATTGGCAGAGTAAGCAAATGCCGAAAAAATTTGCTGTACACTTTAGTTTTGAGGAATCAATTAAAAATTTGTTATATATTATTTAATTATAACGAAATTAGTATTAAATGTTAGACGCCTAGCGTTCAAAATAAAGGGATTCAAAGAGATGGAAAGTTAAATTAATATAAATTAATGTCTAATTCATTCACAATGATTGATTGGATTGAGATGACCAATGTAAAATATAAACCTGGTGCATTAATATCAATTGGATATTACGAAGATGAAACTCCATGTGTTCAAATAATACGACAAATAGTCGAAACAGAAAATGTCAAGCACTAGAAACCGTAACATTTGATCCCCACTTACAACTTTTCTTCGTAAAAATAATTAATGAATTTAATTCCATTTTATTTCAAAATTAGAAAATAGAAACATAATATAATCTGCTAAATTTTAAAGGTGAATTGGTTGTGAATAGCTTCTAGAAGCTTTTAGTTTTCTTTACCCTGGTAATATTTTATGTATTATATAATTTTAATCTAGATTAATAAAATAAAATATTTTAAAATCAAAACTTAGTTTAATTCTTTCATTGCCAGATTTTTATTGTTCTTCCTGCTCCCAATAGTTGGCCATGGTTGTTCGATTTAACTTATAATATTAAACTGATGATTATTAATGTATCTGTTTTGTATGTTATATTATACTACTTTGTATCGTATAGTATGCTAAATAGTTAACAGACTCAAATTTTTTTTAGTTAAATCTCTAATATATATAAAAATGACGTGTGTGTTTGTAACACTAAAACTCAAGAACCACTGCACCGATTTTAATAAAAATTTGTATGTGTGTCGTGACTCCTCACGACACACATACAAGTTTTCGTATAGTTTATTTTTTGTCCGATAGATAGCGCAAGATTTTTTTTTTTTTTTTTTCAAGTATAAAAAATTATTTTCACTAGATTTTAATAAGTATCGTTGGGTATATCTTTAAAAAAAAAAAAAAAACTATTCTACAAACGAATGCACATTACGGTGTGTTGCGAAATAATAATAATACAAAAAATAAAACAATATTTCAGTCATCACACGATCAAAACCAGCAGATGAATTAAACGCGTGTTTAGAATCATCTCATTTGTTCAAAAACTATAACTTACTGTAAACATGCGGGCACAATTACAAAACGATGCATTATCCCATTTATTTGCCAACCAATTATTGGATATTTGAAACGGAAAAATTTCTATAGATAATACAACAGGATTAATAACATTGCCTCTCGATTTCTGTGTTACAAATGAATCAAAAGAAGATTTAATTTTAACTGTATATCCCAATATTGCACTTAATTATACAAATCATTGCGTTAGTGACTTTAATATTGACATTTAAAGTAAGATTTGAGGCCAAACCAAAACATACAAATCCATTGATTGCGTTATGGATCCAGATGAAGTTGTGAACTGGGTTCAATTTCTAAATTCACTTGATTTGCCTGGAAATCCACGCCACATTCTACAATTAAAAATTGGTATGCCAATAATTCTTTTACGCAAATTAAATCCACCACGGGTAGGCCGCGCTGAAAGACATTTGGAGTTTTATTCTAATCAATATTTTTACATAATACGGATATTTTAAATCAAAAAAATTTACAAAGTATTAAAAAGAATTTAAAGGTAATAAATAAAAAATGTATGATACGAGGTTAAGTTAAATAGAAATTTTTATTTATTTGTTATGCAGATTTTAGATGTGAAAATTAAAATGCCACGTAAAGTTTCAAATATTGGTCGCAACACATGTCGAAACAATCAAATAAGAACACGACGTTCAAATGAAACATCAGCTGAACATAGAGAACGGATTGGAAGGGTTAGATTGAAAATATCACAGTTACGTGCAAATGAATCAGCTGAACAATACGAATTAAGAAATGAATCAAATCGAATTGGAAATAGACAAGCAAGAATAAGCACATCAAATACAAATAGGATAATATTTAATAAGCTTGCTTTTCGTTATGATCATACAATTGATTATAGCTTAAATCCAATTATTACTATAAGCGGTATGAATAACATTTGTGTGCATTGCAAAGCTTTAAAATTCAAAAATGAAGCTCATGGCTTGTGTTGTGCAAATGGTAAGGTAAATTTGCCAGTTTTAATTGATCCACCAGAGCCATTGCTAACATTAATTTCGGGAACATCACGAGAATCGAAGCATTTTTTATCAAACATTCGAAAATACAATAACTCTTTTCAAATGACTTCTTTTGGTGCTACAAATATCATTACTGATAATTTCATGCCAACATTCAAAGTTCAAGGCCAAATTTATCACTCAGCAGGTTCTTTATTACCACTTCCAGACGATACACATAAATTTCTACAAATTTATTTTATTGGGAATTCTGATGATGAATTAAATGTACGTTGTGAAATCAATTCATGTACAAGAAGAGTAATTATAGAATCATTACAAAATTTATTTCATGAACATAATGAACTAATTAAATTATTTAAAACGTCACTTGAAAAAATGCCATCGGATAATCATTGAATAGTAATTAGAGCCGATAAAACTCCTATTGGAGAACACTCTAGAAGATTTAATGCACCAACAATCAATGAAGTTGCAGTAGTTATTGCTGGAGACCAATTTGAATCACGTGACATTATATTACATCGCAGAAATGATAGACTTCAACGTGTTTGTGAAACACATAGGTCTTATGATGCATTACAATATCCAATTATATTTTGGCAAGGACAAGATGGATATCATATTCAAATTAAAATGATAAATCCAGTAAATGGTAAACAAATATTTATTAAATTTTTCTATTAAACAAAATAAATATTATATTAATAATTAATATAGGTGAAGAATTAAATAAAAAAGTAAGTGCTATGAATTATTATTCATATAGACTTATGGTACGGGAAAATGAAGAAAATCATATATTAAAATATCGCCAATTATTTCATCAATATATTGTTGATATGTACGCGAAAATAGAAACAGAACGTTTATTATATATTCGATTAAATCAAAAAAAAATTACGTTCAGAAGAATACATACATCTTCGTGATGCAATAAATAATAATGGAAATGTCAACAATATTGGAAGAATGACAATTTTACCAGCAACGTTCACTGGAAGTCCAAGATATATGCATGAATATGCACAAGATGCAATGTCATATGTTAGAAAGTACGGAAGCCCAGATTTATTTATAACCTTCACATGTAATCCCAAATGGGATGAAATAAAACAAAATTTATTTCAAGGTCAAACATATACAGATCGTTATGATATTATAGCACGTGTCTTTAAACAGAAACGTGTCATTACTGGATTTAATAACGAAACATGAAATTTTTGGCGAAACACGTTGCTGGATGTATTCCATCGAATGGCAGAAAAGAGGATTGCCACATGCCCACATTTTAATTTGGTTAGTAGCACAAATAACACCAAACGAAGTTGATAATATAATTTCTGCAGAAATTCCAGATTTAACAACTGATCCAGAATTATTTGAAATTATTAAACAAAATATGATTCATGGTCCATGTGGTGCATATAACATCAATTCACCTTGCATGATCGAACGATACCCAAGAGCATTAATATCAGAATCAATTACATGCATTGATGGTTATCCATTATATCGTCGGCGCTCAATTGAGGATAATGGTCAATCTTTCATTATAAAAATTAAAAATGAAGAAATTGAAATAGATAATAGATGGGTTGTACCGTATTCACCACTATTATCTAAAGCATATAAAGCACATATCAACGTTGAATATTGCAATTCCGTGAAATCAATAAAATATATTTGCAAATATGTAAACAAAGGGAGTGATATGGCAGTTTTCGGTGTAACATCTAATACTAACACAAATATTGATGAAATTACACAATATCAAATGGGACGTTATATAAGTAGCAATGAAGCTATCTGGCGAATTTCATCATTTCCAATACATGAACGACATCCAACCGTTGTTCAGTTAGCGATTCATCTTGAAAATGGACAAAGAGTTTACTTTACTACACAAAATGCACTACAAAGAGCAGAACAACCACCACTAACAACATTAACTGCATTTTTTTCATTATGTCAATTTGATTCATTCGCAAAAATATTATTATATTCAGATATTCCAACATATTACACTTGGAACATATCTAAAAAAATATTTGAACGTCGTAAACAAGGAACTCGAGTTGAAGGCCAAATAAATATATTTTCTACCCATGCCTTAGGAAGATTATATGCTGTACACCCAAACAATGCAGAATGCTACTATTTACGTTTATTATTAGTTAATGTTCATGGACCAACATCATTCGAAAATTTAAGAACAGTAAATAATAATATATGTGTAACATATCGAGAAGCATGTCAACTATTAAATTTGCTTGAAAACGATGAAAATTGGGATAATACAATTGCCGATGCATCGATTTCTTCTGCACCACATCAAATACGTATACTATTTTCCATAATAATAACAACATGTTTTCCATCAAGTCCATTACAATTATGGGAAAAATATAAAGATTGTATGACGGAAGACATTTTACATCGTATACGTTCAAATACACTAAATTATGATCAGTTCTCTACCAACCTTCATTGAGGTAACATCTTTGAGGTTTAAAATTGAATTTTTTCTGTGTAACAATTATTGTTAAAAATCTTTATAAATATAAATTGTTCTTCACAATTAATTTACTAGTTTTCAAACTAATAAATAAGTGTATAAAATAAAACAATCTAACGTGAGTGGAACTAAACGTCGCTCTAATGCGACGTTAACAGTGAAACCGTTCAAAACTCAAAAACAATAAACATACGATGAAACAAGTTTACAACAAATGATTAGAGAAAATCAACGCTTGATTAACTCTCTACAACATAACAGTAATATGTCTGGCTCAACATCAACAAATTTATCAACAAAAAACTCATTCAACAATCTAGTTGATGATGATGGTAACGGTATTGAGTTTGATCTCGAATCTGAGATTCATTCAAAAAATAAAAATAACAAAGTTATTATAACGCCTATAATAATACAAAACATCACTGAAAACAAATTGAGGGATATTCTCAAACAACTTAACATTAATAAATTTTTGATTAAATTATGCAGCATTGGGATAAAAATTTCACTACACATTCAGTTAGTACGTAAACAACTGACAGAAGCGAATATTGAGCATTTTACTTATTGTTCTCCATCAGAAAAAATATTAAAAGTAATATTAAACGGTCTACCCAAAAAAATTAGTACGGATGAGATTAAAGAAGTACTCACTGATAATGAATACACTAATAAAGACATAAACAGTGACGATATCATCGAAATAACTGAACTTAATCCTAAAGCAGGCTCGATGCAAAATGGTCTTTATCTAATCAAATTAAATGCAAATAACATAAAATTCCAGATTATAAAAAAGATAAAAAGTCTCAACCATATAATTGTATCATTTCGGATACACACTCCGAGGAAAATTTCTCCAACGCAATGTCGCAGATGCGGTATGTATGGCCATGGTACATCCTACTGCTATAAGATACTAAGATGTCTCAAATGGGGTGACCCTCATGATACGTTACAATGCAAAGTTTTAGATGCTAATTTGAAATGCTGCTTGTGTCAAGGAAACCATATGGCAAACTCACCCAACTGTCCAAAGTTGAAGGAATACATCCTCATACAAGAAAACATCAAAATTAAACGGAATATAAAAAGTAACAATATAAATAATATTAGGGGATCTTCAATACGGCCTCCTCCGAATTTGTTTAATGCTGAAAAATTTCCGGAACTTACTTCACCTCGGCCAACACAGATGCATCAGTCTTGGAATTCAATATTTAATAATAAACCATCAAATTCTAATTATAGTGTAAACCAAAACAAATTGGCTGCCGCAAATGAATCTGGACAGGTAAACTCTTCAAAGGATTCTTTATTTACGTATGAAGAAGTTTTGACTCTGGTAAGTGATATGGTCTCGAGTCTTTCAGTTTGTAAAACAAAAGCGGAACAATTTTCTGTTTTAACTCGCCTAACTGTAACCTATCTCTATAATAATGTTAAATAATGGTTCTGCGAATCTGAATAATAACGCATTAAATATTTTTATCTGGAATGCGCAAAGTATAAAAAATAAGGCAAATGAAACATTCTCTTACATGAAAAATCTTAATGTGCATGTTGCCATAATTTCGGAAACCTGGCTAAAACACGATGTTTCACTCTTTGACCCGGAATTTAAAGTGTATAATTTAAATAGAAAATCGAGTGACTATGGTGGTGTTGCTATTATAATTAAACGAAATATTCAACACTGTTTGCTATCCACTTTGAATTTACAAGCTATAGAGGCTTTTGCAATAGAACTTATTACAATTCGTGGTAAAATAAAACTCATAGCCGCTTATTTTAAAGGAGGAACATCCAATATAATTCTAAACAGATTTAAATCAGACATACAATACCTTACATCATTCCAAACTAATTTCATTTTAGGTGGAGATCTGAACGCTAAACATCCGCATTGGAATTGCTACAGAAATAATAGAGCTGGGACAATCTTATACAACGAAATGTTAGATAGTAAATTTGTTATTAAATTTCCAAGTTCTCCAACACATTTTAATCACAATTCAAAATATGGATCTACTCTGGACATAGCTCTGACAAGTTGCCCACAATTCATTCATAATATGAAATCTCGCCCTGATTTAAGTTCTGACCACCTTCCGGTACATTTTCAATTGGACTGCAATCCCCAATATTATGAGGGTTTTTGTAGATCTAATTATTCTAAGGCAAATTGGCAACTATATAAATCATGCATTAATAACAATCTAAATCTAACTAGCGAATCTCCAATTCGAAATATAAAATCATGTAGCGATATAGATGAGCTAGTTAGTAATTTAAATAATATCATCTTATCTGCCAAAGATAAGTGCGTGCCATGTAATATACCTATATCAAAAAATATTGAATTCAAAATCCCAGAAGCAACCAAAATGTTAATTCGGCTTAGAAACACTCGAAGACGCCAATGGCAACGTTCTCGTGATCCTATGCTTAAAACTATTGTTAACGAGTTGCATCAACGCATCAAGGCTGAATTTCAAATTCTGAGAAATAATAAATGGCATAATATGATTGAAGAAATCCAAAATGACCATAATAAAAATAAAATGTGGGCAGTCAGTAAAAACCTGCGACAACGAAGTAAACAAATACCCCCCTTATTTGATAATGAAAACCATATTTCGATTACTAATATTGAAAAATGTGAATCCTTCGCAGCACAATTTGCTGCAATTCATAATAAAGACAATCACAATCAATCTACTTTTGCCCAACATATATCTTCAGAAGTCAATAGTTTTCTATCTACTCATGCCGGATTGTTATCGTCCGATGAATTTGATATGACAACTCCTAAAGAGATAAAGCAAATCATCAGATCTATCAAGCCACGTAAATCTCCTGGGTATGATACAATAAATGGTATATTAATTAAGAACCTTCCTATAAAAGGGCATATATTTATTTCTTATTTATTTAACGCTTGTATGAAATTCTCTTATTTTTCCAAACATTGGAAAATGGCAAAAGTTATACCAATTTTAAAACCCGGAAAAGATAAATCTAAACTATCAAGCTATCGACCAATAAGCCTATTAAATTTACTTGGAAAAATTTTCGAAATACTTCTCAAAATTCGTTGTAACGAATTTATTAAAATTAAAAATATCCTACCAGATGAACAATTCGGCTTTCGTGATGAGATTTCAGCTCAACATCAGGTGCTTCGCATTTATCAACATGTCAGATCTGCATTCAACCAAAAACAATCGACGGGTCTTATCCTATTTGACATTGAAAAAGCATTCGATCGTGTTTGGCACATGGGACTTATTTACAAACTAATTCAATTTAATTTCCCAATTTATCTCATTAAAATCATTTATAATTATCTCAATGAAAGACGGTTTTTTGTCTATATGTCTAATGAGAAATCGAATGTACATCACATTGATGCAGGTGTTCCTCAAGGGGCCGTTCTATCACCAATTCTTTATAATCTGTACATGGCAGATATTGGGAAATTTTTTTCAAATATCCATTTTGCCCAATATGCCGATGATACAGCAATCTTTACGTCATCTACCGATCCCAATATCGTAATAAATAACTTACAAATTAACATGAATACATTATCTAGCTATTGTGCTCAATGGGATATCAAATTAAACCCGTCCAAAACCCAAGCAATATTTTTTACCCGGAGGAGAGCAACTAGATTTTTACCTGGGGGTCTTCACGTGATAGTAGATGACACTCCTATTGAATGGTGTAAAAAAGTCAAATACCTAGGCCTCTGGTTTGATCAAAAAATGTTATTTCAAAATCATATTGAACATACAATTGAAAGAGCACAAAAATTAACCAGAATTTTATATCCATTATTATGCCGTAACTCAAAATTATCTGAGAATAATAAACTCCTAATTTTCAAAATGATAATTAGGGCAACAATCACGTATGGCAGCCAAATCTGGAGCCAAGCAGCCTATACACATAAAAAGAGATTACAGATTGTACAGAACCGTTGTTTGAAAATTATAAGAAATCTCCCCCGCAGATATCCAACAATCGACTTGCACACTGAATGCAATATTGAGACTTTATCAACTTATATTTCCAGATTAAACCAAAAATTCTCTATGTCATGTTTATATTCGGAAAACACTTTAATTAGAAATTTGATTTCTTAACTTTTCATGTTTATTATTTATTGTTTTTGTTTTAAATTATATACAGTAAGGTTTTTCTAAATAAAATTTTTCCTTTAATACTTTCTCTTTAATTTACAAAATATTTTAAATTATAAAATAAATAAATAAAATTTAAATGTAAATAATTTAACTAAGTTGTACGTAATGTTAAATTACAGAGCTCTAAAAATGTTTTATAATAAAAAAAAAAAAAAAAAAAAACTAAATTATGATTTACAATTCACAATAGATATGTATAATCGAACATTAATTTTAATTGAAGATATTTGTTTATCAATTGCAAACAAAACATTATCACAATTAGGATTGACAGCGCCCAATCGTTTAGTAAATGATATCACCAATATTGAAATCCAACGCGAACAAAACTTTGATATACATTTATTAAATGAATATTTACAAGAAAATTTACAAAAAATGAATCAACAACAAAACCATGTTTATGATACAATTCTGTCAGCTATAAATAATCAAAGAGGTGGATTATACTTTTTAGATGCTCCAGGAGGAACCGGAAAAACATTTTTGATATCATTAATTTTGGCAAATATAAGATCTCAAAAAAAACATAGCATTAGCAATTGCTTCTTCAGGTATAGAAGCAACATTATTAGATGGCGGTAGGACTGCTCATGCAGCATTAAAACCTCCATTAAATATGCAAATAATTGAAACACCAACATGTAACATATCAAAAACATCAGGAATGGCAAAAGTATTGCAACAATGCAAAATAATAATCTGGGACGAATGCACAATGGCACATAAAAAATCATTAGAAGCATTAGATAAAACATTAAAAGATTTACGCAATAATCAACAGTTATTCGGTGGTACAACAGTATTATTATCAGGCGATTATAGACAGACACTACCTGTTATACCACGATCAACTCCAGCTGATGAATTAAATGCGTGTTTAAAATCATCTAATTTATGGAGAAACGTTCAAAAATTAAATTTAACAAGAAATATGCGTGTTCATTTGCAAAACGATGAATCCGCTGTAACATTTTCCAAACAATTATTGGACATTGGAAATGGAAGAATTCCAATTGATATTACAACTGGTTTAATTACATTTCCACATAATTTTTGTATTTTAAAAGAATCAAAAGAAGAATTAATTGAAAGCGTATATACAAATATTGTACAACAATACAAAAATCATATTTGGTTAAGTGAACGAGCAATATTGGCAGCAAAAAACAAAGACGTTAATGATATAAATATTGCCATTCAAAATAAAATTGTAGGTGAAACATTTGCATATAAATCAATAGATTGTGTTATAGATCAAGACGAAGTGGTAAATTATCCTACAGAATTTTTAAATTCATTAGATTTGCCTGGAATAGCACCACATATTCTTCAATTAAAAATTGGTGTACCAATCATTTTATTACGTAATATTAATCAACCAAAACTTTGTAATGGTACACGACTTGCTGTTAAAAAATTAATGACAAATGTCATTGAAGCAACCATATTAACTGGCAAATACAAAGGTGAAGGGGTTTTAATCCCACGCATTCCAATAATTCCATCAGATGTGCCATTTAATTTTAAAAGAATACAATTTCCAATACGTCTAGCTCTTGCTATGACTATAAACAAATCACAAGGTCAGTCATTTCAAGTTTGTGGTCTAAATTTGGAATATCCATGCTTCTCACACGGTCAGTTATATGTTGGATGCTCACGTGTAGGAAAACCTTCATTATTATATGTGTACGCACCTGAAAAATGTTGTATACCAAAAAGCATTGGAATAAATCAATAAATCAAACAATTTTTATCTAATTAAAATATTTTTAATTTAATTTTTCATTATAATTTTAATTTAATACAATACAAAAATTAAAAACAAAATATAATCTTTAATTTAAAATGCCAAAAAAAAATAATGTTTTATTCCAGATTGTTACGATGATACCTAGAGTAGAATAGAATGAGTTAATTGATAACGCAAAGTTCTACAGTACTAAAATGGAATTTTCCATGATAAAACTGTTCTTAATGAATAAAATTCTATGAAGAATAGAAATGAATTAAAAAGTGATTTAAAAAGTGTTTTAGTGCGATATAAAAATTATAAGTTAGTAATCAGTAAAATTGTCCGATAATAATAAAAAACTGATTTTGTGAATTATCGTTAATAAATTATGATGAAATAATTTTTATGCTCAATAAACAAAATTCGTTATAAATTGAAGTGTTGTGTTTTATTCAAAATCCAGTGGTACGAACCTTGATTGACAAGACAAAAACGTAACAATATGTTCATCAAAAAATAAAAAAAACTTACACGTCCAGCAAAGCGGGCAGGGTACAGCTGGTTTATAATAAAAATTAAACACATTTTTGATGTATTTGTTTTGAAAATATAGTATAGAATATTTCTAAAATAATTAAATAATAAAATATTATTCGTTAAATTTTTATTTTACTTTAATTTGAAACCATTTAATTACATAATTATCTAGCAGTATACTACATCACTAAAATTAAGATTACTATTGATAAATAATTCTTGTTAAACCAATAAAGTATTAGCCACAAAAATTATATGTGTTCATAGGGAAAAAGAGTTGTGTTTTACAAACATTAAAACAAACATTTTGGGTTTTGTTACAAAAGTTCAAATGTTAGTTTTATATTTAAAATACACTACTCTGGGTTTAACATAATTATATTTATTTAAGTAAGGTGTAACAACCATTTGGTTTGAGCGTACAATATAGAATGAATGTTTTATTACTTAATACAATGTTATTACAAGAGTTAACAGTTAGTCATGAAACGAAAAGTTAAGGCTTTCCAAAATAAATATGAAAATAAGATATTACAGTTAGTAAGTAAAATATTTTCAGTTTGCCTCAAATGGTCACTAATTTACCACAAACACTTTATCCCAAACAAAGAAAAATTTTGCGGGAGTACCTGAAACTTATAGTTACGCCGATGTAGTAAAATGGACAAAAGCATGGAAGGCAGCTGATCTGCAAGAAATATCCACTTGTTTGAAAATTAAAGCTCATCAAGGAATAAAAATTTCCTGCGAAAATTTAATACTGCAATTTAAGCTCTCTATGAAGTAACATTTTATTTTAAAATTAAATAAGCACTCCCAAAGTCCTCTAATTGCCTTTATGAGTACGTACATATATTAATCAAATGTTCATGAATGAACATCTCAAAATCTCACTTCTGGCATTAAATAAATATAAAAAAAAAATTAACTGTTCTGGTACAATACGATAAACAAAATTCCCGCAAAAATAAATTAAAATTAATTAAATTTTTGCGGGCGAGAGAGTGTTTTTAAAATACAAATTATCAAGAGACATACAGACAGCTAACAAAAATAAACAAAAAATAAATGTTCGTTAATAAATTACTTTAATGTTCATTTTGAAAATATATTTTACTAATTTTTGTACAATTCACGTACATACGTACTATACACACAGCAACAATACCAAAAATAAAATTTATTCCCAAATTTATAATTTTAATGCATATCTGTTTATTTAAATAAATGTAACACGTATACGTATTGTATATGTAACTCGAGAAAGACAAATTTCCAATTTTTTTTTTTTTTTTTGTATTTTGAATATTGGACCAAATTGTGAAAATTCCAATATTTATTATTATTTTTATACAATAAAACAAAAAAAATATTTTCAATTAATAATAACAACAACGTCTCATTTTTATTTATATTGGATTTCGTACATACAATCCAATAATTCGTTCTGTCTGTATATTTATATTTTTAATTGGTAATATTATTTTACCCAAACACACATTTGGATATAAATATATACATATACGAGTATGTATATACGTAAATTTAACCCTTTTTTGCATACCATATATCGTACATACCATATTGATCATATTTACAATTTTGTGTACCAATCAACAGATATTGATTTTATTTTGCTGAAATATGCACAAAAACGAAAAAAATATGTTGCGTAAGTAAAACAACCGACAGTGACGATGACAGAACTTTAAAAAATCAATAATTTTATTAAGTTTATACAAAAAACAAAATATTTAATGTTTTATGTAATGTAACATATTACAAAAAAAAAATAATTTGACATTATGTGATATATATCATATGTTATAATACGTATTCGAATATATGATGCAAAAATTTGTTGACCTGAAATATTATGGTTTGCAGTAATATGATAACAACGTTCTAAAAAAAAAAATAAAAAATTTAATCATTTTATATGTGGCTAAATATATGGCAGACTTTTTTTATAATAATTCGATATTTTTTGGGCAAAATTGATATTATTATTATTATATTTATTTTTATGCTTGTCGAAACCATTTTAACCGAATATTGAAAATTGTGGGATAATTATCACTTTAGTGGTTTACAAAATGTATTCATATATACTACTAACAGCAAAAATGCAGGTGAAAACTAAAGCAGATTTAAAAGGGATATTAGGCAAAAATATACGTGCTAAGTCTAAATTTCGTTATTCAGTGTGAGTTTCTCAAAAATTTGCTCGTGAAAGCATGTTACAGGAACCTGACGAATTATACTTTATAATAGAAGTTCTTCAGTTTTTTTGTCAATTTATTTTTTGTTTTTGGAGCCTGTAAGAATAAAGTATTTTGCAGTCACACCCCAAATAAAGTACAATCACATACATTAAACTGTTCCAAACACACATAGGAGGTCTAATTTGCCTCCCACGGTCATGACCAATCGTACAATCAGATGATGCAAAATCGTTTTATTATCACGCCCCTGTCAAGATTCGAACCCGCTACCTTCCCTATTTAAACTAGAAATATTAACACTATTGAATAATCTCAATGGATAATCTAAAACAGATGTTTAGAAAGTTTTTTTTTCTACAGGCACGGTATCATTACTAAATATCGCTTTTTAAGAAAAACCTCGTAATTCATAGCCTTGCAATATAAAATTTTGCGTCTATGTATGTACTAAAATAATTAAGAAATTTGTTTTTAAATAAATTTAAAGGATCGGTAATTCGAAGTATTTAGTCAATAAAAATAAATCGATTTACAAAATTGTTGATCCTTGTTTATCGGAACTAAAACCATTGAAAATAAATGGATCATTGAATTCTCTCATTCTACGTAAAAATTAGTGAAACGTTTTAATAATGTAGTAATAATAAAAATTCTAATAATAATTCTATTCGTATTCTAATTCGTTGAAATTAACATTTATTTATACATTTTCGTGTTTGATGTTATTTAATCTGTAACAAGTGTAGTGGTCATATAGTAAATCGTAAATTTATTATTTACATCACTAATAACATTAAATTATTATCTTGACTAATTCAAAGTAGCAACTTATCCTATTAAAGTTAGCCGCGACTAATAACATTAAAAAAGGAAATATTCTATTGCATTGTTATAGTTGCAAAAGTGGAGATATTATCTACCGTTCTATAAAATATGATCATGCAAATTCGAAATCGCTTTGAGGGCGGGCGGATTTCTTCTGTTTCATCGATAGGTGCAAGTAGTGGTGATAATAATATATCAACGATAAAAGCAACACTGTGCGAAGTTTGGTGCAACTCTTACAAATATTAAATCATCGTAGTCTGCGTTTAATACTAGATCGAGTTTTTTGAATGACGGGTTTGAGAAATTGGATTAGTCGAGTTACACGATACAAAAAATTGCACGTCTCGAACCAAGCTAATACAAATTTGGAGGTTAAAGTGGCCAAATTATCTGTTTAAATATTGTTCGCAAACTGGCGAGAACACTAAAGAATTATTTCACACATTCTTCAAATTTATATGAATTCCTATACGATACTGGAGAAAGTTGTTAAGGTTTTTAGAAAAAAAAGCATACAAATGGATACTCTGTTCAATTAACAAAGTGTAAGAAAACTGTTTACTTTGCGAATCGCTTTACTGATTCTAAACACAACTCTTAGCCAAAACTAGAACTTTTAAGGATAAAAAGCTTTGTAAATTCGTTTGGGTGTAAGAAGGTAAAATTTTAATAAGGAAGAATACCACATTGAACAATTTTCAAATTAACATCGGAAGGTCAAGTAACTATATAGATTAAAGTCAGAGGTGAAACAGTGTACTTATCAATTGCTGCTCAACACTCTGATATCAATAAGTAAATATTTTTTTTTTGTTTTGTCAGGATATTGAACTTATTGGCTACTATTTAAAGACATTTGATTGGCATTTTATGACGATGTTCGCGAATTGGGCCAAATAAATAGATAGGAAGTAGGTTGTTTCTTAACCGATTAGAACTTTCCGTCTGTTGGTAGAATTTTGCTACACTTCTGGTAAATAAATAAATTGCCAATAAGTTTAAGTAGTTAATTGGAGTTTAAACAAAAATATATTTGATGATCAACTTTAAGTTTTTTAAGAAATAATGAGAAAAATTTTAACAGGTAATTTGGCTGCTGAGAAATAAACCAATAGGGATATAGATATGTAAAGTTTTTAAACGTGTTTTATAAATCTTTAATTAAATCTAAATTTGAAAATAAAAATGTATTACCCCATAATTGTCCAATTCCCATTTCAATCGTACTTGTCAAATTTCAAAAGTAGCATATTTTTTGGCCATATTCCAGAACTTTATCTATAGAATAGATCATAGATATCATTTTCATCACATACATAAAATTCCATCTTAATTGATTGCAAAATAGCCATATTTCAGGACTGCATCTAAAAATCGTATATTAGAATCACATTTTCACCACACTAATTGAGTTTCATCATAGTTGGTTACGAAATAAACAGCAAGTTCTTTACTAACTACCCACGCTCCAGAACTTCATCTAGAAATCATTTTATACCGTCATTTTCGTCGTACAAGTCAAAGTTGTTTGTATAGAATTATATTTTATACATATTGTTACGTTTTTGCCTTGTCAATTAAGGTTTGTATCACTGGATTGTGAATAATACAAAACCAATTTAATTTATCACCAACGAATTTATTTAGTTTACACAAAAATTATTACAACACAATTTCAATAGAATTTATATCAATTATTCTCAAATTTTACTGTTCACTTATAATTTTTTATTTCCACTAAAACACTTTTTAAATCACTTTTTAATTACTTTTTAATCTTCACACTGTCGCTTTCCAAATACTATTAATCCAATTTTGACTTCGTTCGCCTTCGTTTTATATATACAAACCAAACCTCTAGAAATCTCATGACTTTTCCAGTTAGAATAGCGTAGAAATATTTAGAACAATTTTATCATCGAAATTCCATTTTAGTACAGTTAAAAATTGAGCTATTAATTTAACTTATTCTATTACACACCAGGTGTTACCGTCACAATATTGTTACGTTTTTGCCTTGTCAAATAAGGTTCGTATCACTGGATTGTGAATAAAACCAATTCAATTTAATTTATCACCAACGAATTTATTTATTTCACACAAGAATTATTACAACACAGTTTATTAATACAAATTCACAAAATCACTTTATATAAATTATTCTCAAATTTTACTGTTCACTTATAATTTTTATTTCCACAAAAACACTTTTTAATTCACTTTTTAATTCCTTTTTAATCTTTACTCTTTCGCTTACCAAAAATTACTTATTCTTACAACTTTACACTATCGCGTTCCAAATACTAATAATCCAATTCGATCTTGTTCGCCTTTTTATATACACAAACCAAGCTTCTCGAAAGTTCACGACTTTTCCAGTTGGAATAGCGTAGAAACATTACGTAACAATTTTTATCATGGAAAATTCCATTTAGTACAGTAAAACATTGAGCTATTAGTTTTACTTATTCTATTACACACTAGGTGTCACCGTCACACTACCCCTCACCTAAGCCTGTTCGTCCCGAACAGGACCGAAATTACCTCCTCGGTAGAGGGCCAGCCTCTCTAAATGTACCGCCATTGGTTTACCTCCTTGTCCTTTTCTTGTCCTGTAGGGTGCCGTCCATAAAGGCTGCACTTTCGCCGATAAATCCCCCTTCTTTTCTTGCGAGTTGTGATGCCACACCAGTTGCCCCTCGTGTAATCCCTGGCCATTTGCCCGTATGGCACATCGAGTTCTCATCCAGTCGCCCGACACTCGCACTCTACCTCGCACAACTCGGCCCTTCTTATCCAAAGTCTGCTTAACCTGGTGTTCTTTGGTTTCCTCAACAATTGTTTCAGATTTCGATGGCAGCTCCTCGTAATGACTGATTGTTACTCGCCTTACTGTCGCATCCGTACCGTTAAACTTAAGTTTCAGCTCGATGTTATCGCTACTCAATATTCCTCGGCCAAAATCCAACACAAAGCCATTCATCCTCATGAAGTCCGTTCCCAAAATGACCTCGTCCACAATGTCTGCGACTAGAACTTCGTGTGGGAAAAGAGTTTCGCCGATCCTTATGCTCACGATCTTTTTCCCTTTAATCATTGCACTCTCCCCATTTGCCATTCTTAATTTTAACCCATCAACCAGCTGCACTGCTCCTGCGATCAAATCTTTCCGAACAATTGTGTGGGTTGCTCCGGTATCCAGCGTAATAATACACCTCCTCCCTTCAACACCGCCCCAAACTGTGACGCTGCTTCCGCCTCGTGCTTCACTCGTAACAGGGATGAATGTTATGGGGCAACCAGACGGCGAAGCCAGCTTCGGTTCCTTCAAACTGACTTCTAACATTTCCACTTTACCGACTGTTGCCATCCGCTCATCCGATTCCCACTCTCCTCTTCGTGCTCTTTCCACGGAAGATGGTAATCCGTGCCGCTTTCCTCCTGCTTCCAAACAATCTCGCGAGATGTGGCCAATCCTGTTACACACCCAACATCTTCGCTCGCTGCCTCTAGACCTCTGTCCCGACCGTTCCGTGTTTGCTCGTATAAAAGGTGGCGATCTTCTCTCTCCATGTATTACTTTCCGACAGTCCATTGAGATGTGACCCAACTTGTCACATTTCCAACACCTAAGCCTGCCTCTTCCGACTGTCGGTACCATTCGCTCCATGCTTCCGTTCTTGTCTGAGTTCATTTGACGCCTAAATACTGATGGTCTGGTGAAGTTCTGCACAGCCTCGATGGTTAACGCAAACGCAACGGTTTCCGCAAAGGTTGATTTAGGTGACAACATTACAGCCCTGCGTGTCTCTGGATCTCGAATACCGTCAATGAATGCGTCAATTTTAAGCCTTTCCATATAATCGGCCGATGTACTGGTATGTGCTAGATGTACTAATCGCTCGATTGAAGATGAAAATTCCTGAAGTGATTCTCCTCCCTTTTGGTAGCGGCTTTTCAATTCCATTCGATAGATTTCACGCTTGTGGTCACTGCAGTACTTCCTATCCAGCGCCTTCATAATTTCGAGATAACTGTTGCGATCTTTTTCCGGAATTGTTTGTAAGGCCTCCGCTGCTTCACCTTTAAGGGCCACTATTAACGCTGCGACAAGATGTTCATCATTCCAACGGTTTTGATTGGCTGCCGTTTCAAATTGAAATTTGAAAATGCCGAAAGATGATGTACCGTCGAAGTTTGGTGGTTTTAACTTAACTGATTGAACGGTCTGTACCACTTGCGTCGTTGTTCCACTTGCC
Organism: Tipula vernalis; assembly: GCA_958295665.1. Lineage (NCBI taxonomy): Eukaryota > Metazoa > Arthropoda > Insecta > Diptera > Tipulidae > Tipula > Tipula vernalis. The sequence continues at coordinate 64,646,944 of OY282559.1, read as the reverse complement.
TTGACATCAGTTAGATCTTTCTCGAGACGTTGACATTTTTCCACAACTTGTTGAATCTCCGTTTGCAATTTCTCTTCAACATGTAGAACCTTCGTTTCTAATTTTTCGTCAACCTTTTGAATCTCCATTTGTAGCTTCTCTACTTCGCCGTGTATGTTAGTAGATAATTCGAGAAGTTTCTCGTCCATTCTCTTTTGCCCATCTGCAATTTCCTGGATTGGTTGTTCAATTTTCTCTATTTGTTGTTCCATTTTTAGGTTTGACTGGTTTATAGTCTCCAACTGTCGCTCATTTGACTGCTCAATTTGTTGCACCATTTGATTTTTAATTTCTCCTAGCTGTCGTTCGTTTTGTTGTTTCATTAGACTCATCTGTCCTGTCATCTGGTTCATAGCAGCTATTAACTGCGACAAATCGAAACTTCCAGAATGTTCTTGTGTCTTTTCGACCAACGGTTGTTTATCTTCTGCTTTCTCTACAGTTGCCGCATCCGTTACTTCCACGCCAAAATCATAATGGTCAGCGTTCAGCCCTTCGTTCTGCATGGCCTCACGTAGTCGCGCTTGTAAAGCTGCTTTAGCACCATCAGTGGCCAAACCCCGTTTCTCAAGTTCCCTCTTTAATTCTGGAACTTTTAATTCGTTGAAAATCATTTTCTTGATCTTTTTATTCACAATCCCACCGCTGTCACCAAATTGTTAGGTTTTTGCCTTGTCAAATAAGGTTCGTATCACTGGATTGTGAATAAAACCAATTCAATTTAATTTATCACCAACGAATTTATTTATTTCACACAAGAATTATTACAACACAGTTTATTAATACAAATTCACAAAATCACTTTATATAAATTATTCTCAAATTTTACTGTTCACTTATAATTTTTATTTCCACAAAAACACTTTTTAATTCACTTTTTAATTCCTTTTTAATCTTTACTCTTTCTCTTACCAAAAATTACTTATTCTTACAACTTTACACTATCGCGTTCCAAATACTAATAATCCAATTCGATCTTGTTCGCCTTTTTATATACACAAACCAAGCTTCTCGAAAGTTCACGACTTTTCCAGTTGGAATAGCGTAGAAACATTACGTAACAATTTTTATCATGGAAAATTCCATTTAGTACAGTAAAACATTGAGCTATTAGTTTTACTTATTCTATTACACACTAGGTGTCACCGTCACAATATTATAATGTAACGGTGACACCTAGTGTGTAATAGAATAAGTTAAAATTAATAGCTCATTGTTAAACTGTACTAAAATGGAATTTTCCATGATAAAATTGTTCTACAGTATTCTAACTAGAAAAACCATGAGCTTTCTAGAAGTTTGGTTTGTGTAAATAAAAAGGCGAACGAAGTCGAATTGGATTAATAATATTTAGTAAGCGATAGAGTAAAGATAAAAAGGAATTAAAAAGTGAAGTAAAAAGTGTTTTTGTATAAATAAAAATTAGAAGTGAACAGTAAAATTTAAGAATAATTTATATAAAGTGATTTTGTGAATTTTTATTGATAAACTGTGTTGTATAAATACATTTTGTGAAATAAATAAATCCGTTAGTGATAAATTAAATTGATTTTGTATTATTCACAATCCAGTGATACGAATCTAATTTGACAAGGCAAAAACGTAACAATAAAATCAAATTATTGTGACGGTGACACCTAGTGTGTAATAGAATAAGTTAAATTAATAGCTCAATGTTTAACTATACTAAAATGAAAATTTAAATGATAAAATTGTTCTTAATATTTCTACGCTATTCTAACTGAAAAAGTCATGAGCTTTCTCAAAGTTTGGTTTGTGTATATAAAAAAGCGAACGAAGTCGAATTGGTTTAGTAGTATTTGGTAAGCGATAGTGTAAAAAAAAAATGTGTGAATTAAAAAGTGCTAAAGTGCGAAATAAAAATTATAAGTGTACAATAAAATTTGAGAATAATTTATATAAAGTGATTTTGTGAATTTTTATTAATAAACTGTGTTGTAATAAATTTTGCGAAATAAATAAATTCGTTGATGATAAATTAAATTGATTTTGTATTATTCACAATCCAGTGATACGAATCTTAATTGACAGGGCAAAAACGTAACATTATTAAAATGATTTATATATACATACGTACAATGGATAATAGTTCAAATGGTTTATAAAATTTTTGCTTTGAAAAAGTTGATTTCAATATGTATGTTGAATTTGGTTTAAAAATTATTCAATTTAATCTAAAAATTGTTCAATTTGGCTTGGAAATTTGATTTTATAAAATTTCGTTTCGGTTAGAATGAACGTTTTGTACATGGTTTTGTAGTCTACGTTGATAGTATCACGAGGGTATCAAACATAATTTTTAATAGAATATTTTCTACGGGACTTGTTTTAATTAAAAAGTCTCCAAAACTAAATCTTCAAAACAACAACCATTGTAAATTATTCAGCTTTTATTTGCATTTACTGAGGCTGATTTAAAATGCTAGCGTGTAATTCATTTTCAACGTTTAGCTTATTTTAATCCTAGATTTGAAAAAAAAATTGTTTTTGTTTTTTGAGCGATTGAGAGAATGAACAACAATAGTACATGTTTAATTTAAATTTGTAAACCCTGGTTCCACTAATTTATAATTTTTTACTGGTTTTATATGAGCCAATTTTTTTAATTGAATTTGAATCTGGACATTCGTCACGTAGAAGGAGAGGGTAAATATGAATAATGAAAAAAAAGTATTGTTATCATAATAGCATTTTCGTCTACTCGCTATGACCTTTTCGTAAAATTTCCAACCTTGTCCCGAAAACTGATTACCAAGACAAAAGTCCCCGAATTCAGAATCAGGCGTTTAATAAGAGTTTAGAGTTGATTTAACGTTTTAATACAACATTTTAGAATATTACACCGACATTCTAAAATGTTACCAATTTATGTTAAATTAACATCAAAAATAGAACATTGGTTCTCGGTGTTTCAAATTAACATCTTTAAATATTTTTTTTTTTTAAATTTTAGCATTTATTATGTACTTGTCCTTTGACGCGTTCGGCCCTTTTACTTAAACGATCCTTAGATTTTCGAACATCAACCACACTCGGCGCTTCGACTTTCGTCCTTTTGACATTCAACCGTTTCATAAACCAAATTCGAAAATAATATCCCAAAAAATCAAGTTTTTTGGAAATATAACAAATTTTTGAAAGACAACTTTAATTTGTTTTAAGTTTTTTCTTAGGGAAAGAGAGCTACAAACCCTTGCTTTGATGATTTACAAGACTCCAACATTATTCAAAAATTTTTGTTTGAGGGAACTCACCAAAGCCGCCTAGCATAGGACCCTTGGCACAAGGTATTTGTATTGTATATTATTATTTAGGGTTGTTACCTCATTTAGAGCAAAATATCTAGAAACAGATAATCCCGAAAATAAAATCCATAAAAAAATCCAAACACAAAAAAAGGATAAAAGTCCAATAAAATGCAAAATAAAGTGCCCCATTAAAAAGGGAGATGCGATTAATTTTTTTTTTAACTACAATATGAAAACAAATGGAAACTACATAATTTCTTGTCATCCTTCCGCAGAAAGGATTAATGCTAAGCGGCTTTGGGGAGTTTTTTTTATTTTAGTTTGCGAGTAATTATTGAAAAACACAAATTTTTTAAAAATATATCAATTGCTATGAACGTTGGAATTTCTAAAAATCGGTAAAGCGGGGGTTGGGGGTGGCAGGTCTCAATCTTTAAGGTATAAAACGAATTAAAATAATATTTCAAAAATTTGATTTTATGAGATTTTTTGTTTTTTTTTATTTTCAGAAATAAGAACCCTAGAAACAAAAAGTGCCCAACCCAAATTTTGTCAAATTTCACCAACAATTGGCTTCATCAATTTTGCAGTCCCAAATCAAAGGAATTATATAGCTGGTGACGGTTCTACTGACACATGTTCCACAAAACTTTCAAGTTGTGCTTTGATTGGTCTAATTTATTGGACCAGTATAGAATCGACGAATTAGTTGGCGCGGATTGTGAATTTAGAATAAATTGTAATTTACTGTGTCAACCTTGAATCAAGATCCAGAGGGTACAAAATACCAAGGGCTTGAAAAAATCCCGAGGGTCCAAAATCCCAAGGATACACTATCCCGAGGGTACAAAATCCAAAGGGTACAAAATCCAAAGGGTACAAAATCACGAAGATACAAAATCCGTAAGGTGAAAAATCCTGAAACCCTATGCAAATTTCAAAATCTAATTGGGATCGGGATCAGTACATTTGCCTGAAGAAAAAAACCAGAAATTTTAAACTGACCTTTTTAGACCTTTGTAACAACTTGAAACATTTTTGATGCAAGTAACTATCAGCAGAAGCGATACCGATACAATTCCTTTGATCAGTGTCTGAAAGGTTTATGAAGCAATTTCCATTTTATAAATTCTTGTTTTATTTTGGGCCGCACTTTGATTATTGCGTTTCTGGGTTTTAGTTTGCTGGATTTTAACTTCTGAAATTTGTTGCTTCTGGATATTTTAAAAGTGGTATTAAACTTTAAAAGCAAAAACAAACTATAAACAACCAAAGGAATTAAAAAAATTTAAATAAACGGCTACATGTATGAGAATGTGAAAGGAGAAAAGACAAATGTTCAGGACGGGTAATCAACATAATTAAAACACTGCCGACACTTAAAACACTGCCGACACCCCACAACCATGACCCAGTTGCTTCAGCTTCAAAACTTTGTTTAACCAATGAATTTCTCAAAAAAAAAAAAAAATGCAAAGGAAAGTGATAATGCAAGTTGTAAGATTATTGCAGAAACTGTAGTAAGATGTGAGCCGCCAAGCCGAACATACTTACCCTCAAAAGAAGCTCAAAAAGGAAAGTTATTCGCGTTAGGAAAAATCTAAATTAAAATGAACTGCGCAACATAAATGAAATTAATATTCCTCATATCAAATTAATATTCCTAAATTAAATTTCAAGATAATAGAAAATGATGTAATCATAATTTAAGGTATACTATCTAATGTTCGACATTTATCTAATTTTAAAATCTGGCTAATGTATGGAACATTTAGAGTGGTACCAAAAGCCCAGAAATTATACGAGGAAATTCTGCGGGCGGTTTATTTAAATTCGCGTGCGACAACAACATTCCTCTGAAACCAGAGTACATATTATCGGATTTCGAAGAAGCATCAATAAAGGTCTTCGCAGAATTTGTTCCTGGTGCCAAATTTAAGGGTTGCTTTTTCCACTTCGGGCAGATCCTGTGGAGAATCATTCAAATTAAGATACGGAAGATTAAAGCGGATTGCTGCGGATATACCGAAATATTTTGAAAACATTTCCAGCGTAGACAGCGATGTTGCTAAAATAATGGGATTTTGGATGGAAGAGAAACAGATGTTTGAATTTACCACGTTCACAAAATAAACTAGAATCATGACCTAGATGATTAAGATGTTTAATCGGAAAAATCCTACACTGCACTGCTATTTAATAAGCAATTTAAAAATGGAGCAGACAGTTGTCACTGAAACAACTAAAAAAAGAAAACGAAATATATTAGACGAGAAGAGAAATTAAAAAATATTTTAGGTAACATTGAGGCATATGGCAATGAATAAACTGTTTCATTACTCTAAAAATTGCGGAACCATATTAAGTGATCCCTTTATTTACGTTTGTGCTTCACATAGTAAAATTGTGAAATTCTCAAAGCCCCTTCTCATTAGTCTTCTTTACGCACATATGATAGGAAAGTATGTATATAGCTTCTCCTTGTGTTCAAGTTGTAGTTGAACGTAATTATTACAAATTGGGATTACCTTCGACGAGACAAGAGTTTAAAAAAAAAAAAAAATCAATCCCAAAAAGTCAAGTTTTTCGATTGATTGCAAAATTTTATTAAACTATATTGCGGGTAAACACGTGGGCATATTAGTTAATTTGCTTCTTAGTATTGATACAATACGAGAAGTTTCCACCATCCACCTAATTTGTAAATTTGTAAGCCATCAATTAATTGTTATCCGCTATAATTCGTACATTTCTACCATCAATTAGTTGTGAATATTTCCAAAATGGAAGCATTAATTAAGCAACGTAGTATCAATAAAGGGTTATTAACCAAGCTAGATAAATTTTGTAACACCATTTCCGATCAAACATCTGAAGAAGAAGTTAAAAAGAACGTATAAAACGTACCAAGGATCTATTAGAATGCTTTAACTATTATCATTGAAAATGAAATGTTCGACTTAGGTAATTCTCAGCAATCAATCTGACGCAGAGGAAATTAAGGAACGATATTATCGTGTGATCGCTAAACTTAACACGTGGTTACGAAAGCAATCAATTTCTGGAACGCAGTTAGGTGAATCCGTTATAAACGCCACCCAAGGCAGTTAGTAGTTTTTGATTGATTTGATGAAAAAATTGATTTCAAATGTACGATCAAGCATTACGCAAGTCTCCCGTATTATAAATGCGAATACCACATCACTATACTCCATGTTACAACACGACACTATTCTTCATGAAGCCAAACCCCGTAAAGAAGGCGCCACATCGATAACCACATAAGTCTAAAAGTGTAATATCCGCCCCTGGCCGGCAGCCATCGTACACCCTTTTACATATAACAATATCGAGAGATAAGATAGGATTATTAGTAGGGACAGACTCGACCCGGTTACAGACACCAAAGCGATCGATAGTTAGTGTTTTTTTATGACAGCACAATGACAACACAATTTCCTGGTGCCGCAAGTTCTTTTCCTGAAAGGCTGAAAACAACTATTATTATTCCCTCCACCAGTTTATCCATCGGCCGTTGTGAGGGGGGGGGGGCGAGATTTCGTTCCACCATTATGTTCCCATGCGGTCACCCAAATTTGTACTAACTGTAGCTAGTGTTGCTTGAGAAATCGTTGCGTCTCTGCTGCCCCTGCTACTCGCCCCCCTCCAAAAAGTCAAGTTTTTCGATTATAAAAAAATTTAAAAAGTTCTTTTAATTCGTTGTATACCTTGGAGGATGGAAGCTGCCTCCCCCTTCCCCCCTTTGCGGTTTAATTAAATTCCAATATTAATAGAAATTAGAACGTATTCACCAATTTGTGTCTTTTAGTAATTATCCAAATTGCATTTGCGCAAGGATATTAGGAAAACGTGATATTTGTTTCAAAATATTAATATTTACATATTTGTTTCACATATTAAAATAAAAAACTCCTCAAAGCCGCTTAGCATTGGAGCTCTCCGCGAAAGGATGGCAAGAAATTATGTAGCATCCTTTTATTATCAAACTAATTAAATCAAAAATTTAAGGAATACTCTCATATTATCAACAAAAAAAAAATCGCAAAAAGAAATCCCGAAAAACACAAATAACCAGTAGACCACAAATTGCCAGAAGACCCTATTAGATCTTTAACAAACACGTCCAATTAAAATTTGATAACAAAAGTAAACTACATAATTTCTTGTCATCGTTGTGCGGAGAGCACCAATGCTAAACGGCTTTGATGAATTTTTTATTTTAGTATGTGAATGAATACTCATTAAAAAACACACATTTTTCAAAAACGTTTTGATTTCTATTCATATTGGAATTATAATAAATTGTTAAAGCGGGGGTTGGGGGTGGCAGTCTCCATTCGCCAAGTTTAACAAAGAATTAAAATAAAAAATATTTTATAATTAAAAAATGTAATTGATTGGGATTTTTTTGCTTGTATCTTCTGGAGTTACCCTCGATTTATCCTCGACAAAAAAAAAAAACCCAAAAAAATTAATCCCTAAAAATGAATACCAAAAAAATGTTGATTTTAATTAAATATAATTAGACAGGTTATTTTTTTTAGTTATTTTGCCTTAGAGGATGGGGGCTGCAGCTCCCAAAGCCTCATTTTGACGTTTATTTGTGTTTCATATAAGGCCGCTTAGCTTTGGTCTTCTGTGCCCAAGGATCAAGAGAAACTATTTAACATCTTTTCTTATCATATTGTAGTTAATCGTATAGTTAACAAAAGCTTAATAGGGTCAAAGGAAATGCTGCATCAGCGACGAAAAAATGTGGGATTGTATCGAATGTATTTGGAATAGGTTTTGGCCCTGGAAGTGACAGCTCATCTTTTGCAAGATATTTACCGAAGCTTGTTTTACTGAAAATTCCTATGAAAAATAAAGTATATTTAAATAAATGCAAATCTTGTCGATCTATGAACATTAATAATACGTCCATCGTGCTGCGATCCATGAGCTTCCACATCTATATGTGTAAACAAATATCGAGCATCGCATGCAGACGTCAACACAATGCTGTAATAGCCTTTATAATTAAAAAATTGACTTCCAGTGTCAGGAGGGCATTTTATGGCAACGTTCTCCCTATCGATCATACTGTATTCATCACATTCTTTGTTGCTTTACAAAATATTGTTCAACTACAAAATATTGTTCAACTATTTTAAGATCATCATTTGTGATCCAAAATGAATGTTGGATCAAATGCTGTTGTTGCTTCACATGTAAATTTTGATCTGATCCGGATCACTATGCGTCAAGAAATGCAGCCATTTTGTCTATAAAAAGCCGATAGAATTTTATTGATTTTATAAAGACAAACTTTATCTTTCTAAAATGAGAGTTTTCCTTGAGTTTTTTGATTTGGTGAATTATATAATTCGCTAAGTCAATGCGTTCTTGCCTCATAGTAATATTTGAAGTTCGAATTGTATTTCTGTAGTTTGGTCGTAGTAACCTGATGAGTAGACCGAACTTTTTGTTTGTACGAACTTATCAGTACGAAACTAAACTACCACAGAGAAAGCTCAAGGAAAGTTTTTATTTTTTGGAGTCGACACACTTTGTATTGTCCTCGGGTTAAAGTACGGGGGGATTTTGATATTTCTACTTTTTTGTGGTAGATATATTTTTAAATGATTAGCCTCTTCATTTTTCTGATTAACAAGTCGAAAATGTTGTGAATGCCATTATTTTTAATATATTTTGTCTATAAAAAGCCGAAAGAATCTTATTGAATCAATTTTTAATAATGTGACACTTTTCACAGAAATAAAAACTCTTTGGAGTTTAGTAAATTTGAAAATCGTACACTCGCGAGAAACCCCCAAAAATTGTGTTAAAGTTTGAGAATTGCCTTTTACCCTTTTTTAATTATTTTATTTCAAAAACTCAATAGACAAAAAAAAAAGTATTTTTAAATTGGTATTTATCGCTGACTAAACATGACCGATTAGATTGAATTTGACCAAATATATCCTTTTCTAGGTGTACAAGCCGTAAAAATGCTCGATTTATTTAAAATCACTTAAATTGTTAAATAAAGTCACATTAAATTTATCTATACCTAATGCTTAATATTTCGGAGATGTAACGAATCTTCGTGACAATCTGCACAGTCGAATCTTCACTCCAATGACATTTAAAAATCTATGGTTGTTCAACTCTGAATAATCCAATTGTAGCACAATTGCAAAGTTGCTCATTTTATGTTGTTTTTCTGTAAAATTATCAATGAGAATGAATATATTTCGCTAATGAGAATTTGATAACGACGAGGACAATAAAAAGTAAAATTTTCTGATTTATAGGAGCAGTTGGTTTTGAGTTTTTGATGGATATATTTTGTTATCACGAACCTTTAAATCGAATGATCATTTATTTTTTTGTTGGATCTGTTTGATCAGTTGATTATTTTAATTTTCTTTGAGTTTAAATCAAGTACACTTAAGTAATTTTTTTTTAGTTGCTTATATGAATAAATAGTAAAATAAATAATTAATTCCACAAAGTTCCTTAAATTTTCTATAACTTTAAATATGAAATATCGCGATAATGCACAAGAAACTTTGATACAGTTAATCACGGATGGCTTAGTGAATAGCAATTAGTACGTTTATTGCCTTATCTATATATATATATATATATATATATATATATATATATATATATATATATATATATATATATATATATATATATATATATATATATTGATATATATATATATATATATATATATATATATATATATATATATATATATATATATATATATATATAAATATATAATAATTATAATAGTTATATAAATATATATATATATATATATATATATATATATATATATATATATATATATATGTATATATATATATATATATATATATATATATATATATATATATATATATATATATATATATATATATATATATATGTATATATAAATTTTGGGCAGCAGTGACTGCACTTCATGATTTTTGATTTGTTTAGTTTTTTGGGTACGTGTAGTAGTTTCAAAAATAAAAAAAACAAACTTTTTATTTTTTTGATATAGGGTGTGTTTTGCGCAGAGGATGGTCCCAAAGTTTTGCAAAAATAGTGAAAAATGCCATTTCGAGTAAATTTCAAAGGCAAATTATGAATTAAAAAATTAATCGATTTAAGATTTTTTTTTTATATTAAATAGAGTGAATATCGAAATTATAAATTCTTATAAAATTATAATCAAAATTAAATTTGTTTGATCCGATATATAACGGTAAAATATTTAATGAGATATTAAACTAAATATTCCATTATTTTTTTTAAATTTTTTTTTTTGCTCAAAATAAAGTTTAACTAATTAGCTTTTACATACTCAAATATGGCACTAGCGTTATTTTTTATTTTTAAACTACAATAATTTAAAGATTACTAGATCTCCTCTCGTATTACAATTTATAATTTAATTTCTCATTTCTTTGGTTCACATCGTAAAAAAAATCCAGAATTTATTTAACCCTAAAACTACCTGACATGAAAGGTAATGTATTCCATTATAATAAGAAAATTAAGAGAGTACTCCTAGGTTCCAGCCTATTATCAAAATAATTAATGACTAATGAGTAATGTCCTATGACTAAGATCATAGACCAAATTAAGGGTGTAAACCAATAGTCAGGGTAAATAAAATAAATTTGACAAATAAACCCATTTACCTGGCTCAAAAAGAGGATTAATGGACCATAAACGGTAAATGTTTATATTTGGACTATAAATTTCCTATTATTATACGAACCGTGAAGGTATTACCCCAGCCTAAAACACCTAAACAATTATTTTTATTTGCACTAATGTTGCCAAATAAAAGTTTCTGTCCAACGCTATATAAGTAGTATTGTGCTTATAATGCAAACCATTTTATAGCCGTGTATCATTGAAGTTACAGTGAGTATAAAAAAAATATTAGTTGTGAATATCTGACAAAATTGTTTCTGAATTTTTATTAAAATTTTAACTTATAGGAGTGTATTCTTGATAATGTTATCGTTGCTGTAAACCATTTGTTAGTGCAAAGTGCAATAATAAGTTGAGAGCTGTTAATGAGTACGCTAGAGAAAGGATTGTGTATCCAGCGGGGATCCAGCTCGAGAATTAAACAATAAATTATTCATATGTAATAAGTGTTACATAAACCTAGGAAAAATAAAATTGGATTCAACAAACACTGCATATAAAAGCGAAGAATCGATCGAATATCCGATTGCGGGAAGCAGCTCAGCAGATTTTAATTTAGTAGATTTAGAATTAAGGAAAGTAGAATGGCTTGAATTAATTGAAAGTATCAACCAACATGTGCAACCCCATATGATGGAGCAGTTCTCACTGAGAAGTCCGGATATCTTAAACGAAAATCAAGTGAAATTTCGACAGCGATTTATAAGCAGTTAAATTGCGACGAGGAACCAACGTGCTCCGAAAAGGAAAAGAAGATTTCGTATTATGAAGAGATAAGGAATAATTTCAAATACCAGTTAGATGAAGGAGATTATGAAAACAGGAAGAAATTATTAATATTACTACCAAAGCAGATGAAACAGCAAGAAATTCAAGATTATTTTAAAGAAGTGCTACCCGTTATTTAATTGATCACTGCAAGGAACTTCAAAGACATAATTGTACGTTCTCTTCAATAACTAAAAGCAGTATTTCTAAACTCAGAAGAGGGTATTAATATGATCTCTAAATGAGGCCTACATCGAGTTTAAATCTCGTCACCCTGGAGTTAAAATAGGATTTACAAAGTTCACACAACTACGTCCAAACCACTGTATAAAACTGGGTTCTAGCAGTCAACATAATGTTTGTGTTTGTCTTATGCACCAAAACATGAAGCTGATGATCTAACTCACTATAAAAGCAGTTCACTACCGAGACAATAGATAATTCCCGTTTAAAGATTACAAAGATTTAATTTCTCGAAGAATTGTTGCGTAAATACTTTAATAACAGTGATGTATCAAAAATTAAGTATAAACAATGGATTACCGTTCAAAGATGCAGTTTGGTTACATTAGAAGACCAAATGACAAAGTTTATAGAAAAATTTATTCATAATTTAACCAAGTTAATACCTCATCATTTTATATCGGAAGAGCAATCAAAATTTCTTAAACAAAAAAAAGAATCTTTACAAGAAGGGGATCTGCTTGTACAATGTGATTTCGCGGAAAATTATGTTTTTATCGTACAAGATTCAGTGCAAGGTTATCACTGGAATAATGCACAAGCGACCATTCATCCGTTCGTTATTTATTACAAGGATCCTGAGAGCAGTTCAGTGAAACATGCTATATACTTTTATTATTATTTCTAATTGTATGGAACACGATAGCATCGCAGTACATCTCTTCAAAACTAAAATGATTTAATTTATAACAAAAGTAATAACATCGAACATCAAAAAGATTTTCTATATGTCTGACGGAGCTATAACATAATATAAAAATAAAAATAATTTAAATAATCTAATCCATTATGACGAAGATTTTAACATCGCAGCTGAGAAGCATTTTCATGTTACCAGTCTAGGCAAAGGGGCGTGTGATGGTGTTGGTGGAACATTTAAAAGAGGTGCCTATCGCTACAGTTTAACAAAGGGATCAATTCAAACTCCACAACAGCTATACGAATGGAGTAGATCATGGAAATCAACAATGCATTTTGAATATGCAAAGAAAGCAGAGTATGATGAAGTCAAACTACACTTCAAAAGTCGTTATCAAAGCGCAATTACTATAAAGGGAACTCACGATTATCATTGTTTTATACATAAGGCAAAAAATAAATTTGTAATTAAATCATTTTCAAATTCACAAATCGTTAGTGAACATTATATTTCAAATTAAATTTATAAATTGAACCATACATTTTTATTGTTTTTATCCTTATTCTACTGTCCAACCCTTTCGCCAATTTTGCTTTATTTTTGTAAATTGCAAAGAAGCGAAATCAAAAACTTTCTTGGAACGAGATTCATTTATATTTTACTTAAGTTGAGTATTTATTAAGAATGCCCTATGTTTGAATTAGTGTAGTTTAAGAATAAAAAATAACGCTAGTGCCATATTTGAGTATCTAAAAGCTAATAAGTTAGGCTTTATTTTGAGCAAAAAAAAAAAAATAAAAAAAAATAATGGTATATTTAGTTTAATATCCCATTTAATATTTTACCATTATATATCGGTAAAAAAAAAATTAATTTTGATTATAATTTTATAAGAATTTATAATTTCGCTATTCACTCTAATTAACGCAAAACAAAATTTTAAAATCGATAAATTTTTTAATTCATAAATTTGCCTTTGAAATTTACTCTAAATGGCGTTTTTCACTTTTTTTGCAAAACTTTGGGACCATCCTGTGCGCACGCAATACACACCCTATATCAAAAAAATAAAAAATTTGTTTTTTTTATTTTTTTAAATACTACTATACACGTACACCAAAACTCAAACAAATCAAAAATCATGAAGTTCAAATTTCCAAAATTTTGCTGTTTTAAAATGAAATTACTCATTTATATATATATATATATATATATATATATATATATATATATATATATATATATATATATATATATATATATATATATATATATATATATATATATATATATATATATATATACCACTGGCAAGCAAAAATGGACGAATAAAGAGGGAATTCTTGTTTTTTTCAGTACTAAGGTTTGGGATGATCCCAAACTAATTGCCAAAATCGTGAAATAATGGTTGAATGAACAAAAATTTACAATGTTTAAATGGCCATAACAAAGCCCGGATTTAAATCCGATAGAGAAATCGCGGGCAATTCTCAAAAAGCGCTTGCGAGATTATTAATAACCCCCAAAATCCATCAATGAGCTATGGGACTGAATAAGAGCTGAACGGTTAAAAATTCAATACTTTATAATTGAGTGTTTCTTATACAGTATCCCAAGAAGAGAAGCTAGCGTAATTGCAAATAAAGTATTATGGAACAAATACTAATTAACTGTTGTAGTATACCCCAAAAGGGATCCGTGTAATGTTGGAAGAAATCACATAGTGACTAGGGTGTTAATAAAATAAGTGAATAAAACAATAAAATTTAATGAAGTGATTACCGCGTGGTTTTAAACATGTAATTCACCAATATACTAATAACCGAACAAAATAATAAATATGTGAATGGTCAGAAATCAAAATAAAAACGTAGAAACAAAACTAAGGTGTGAATGAACGTTTGCAGTGTAAGAAAAAAAAATATATTGTTAAAGTGGATCAGTATTGTGCTACATTAAGTGTGACAAAGTAAAGCTTTTATAAGCCAGAAGTTGTCTGATATTAACATCAATAATCTATAAAATACACCAACTCAACATAAAAACACATTTGCACAGTGTAAGCATTTTGACAAATCTTTAAATCCAAAACGGTTACCTTACAGAGTACTTTCATCTTACGATTTATGGTATCGTTAATCTGCGTGGATAATTAGTATCAGGAATCCAATTCATCATGGTCGATATACAAGCTAATTTTCTGTTTTTTTTGTGTTGTAGCGTTCCGTACGGTAGTGTACGAGGCTAAGAGCAGAGTGGGAGAGAGTGCCAGCTTGGAATCAATCAGCGATTGTTTTGGTTGGGTAAGAAACGTTATTATTATTTAAGCCCTTGCCTATAAAATGTATATACCCAACCGATTTAATTTTAAATTTATTAATTCCCTCCAACTGACTCATCGTTTGATGTCAACATGCGTCGTTGTTGTTGCTTCAATATAATTATTTTAAAAAAATATTTACGACCTAAAAATAAATAAAATTGGTAATGCGCCTGAATTTTTTTTATTTTTCATGATCTGATTTTGAGTGAAAGATGGGCTACTGTCCATCAGATAGCTGAATAAAAGAAATAAATTTCATCAAAGAGGGCAGCAATGGCAGTAAATGGTATCATCAGTGATGGGCAATTTTGGTTAAGGTGGCGAGCAGCGAACGACGACGGAGACAGTGAAGTTTGGACAACCAACTGGTGAGGTCGAGATAAGGACCTAAAAAAAATATATAATTTCTTTTTTTTGTTTTTTTGGTAAATTAAGCGAGTTATGGCGTTAAATGTATTAGCCATACTCGCATGGTAATTGTTTTAAGTTTTGCCAAATTAAAAAAACAAGGTTAATAAATAAAAATAATAAGAGATTATGTTTGTTAGCTCACTTTTTTTTTGTGTGTTGTATAAATTAATAAACTTCTTGTATGAGTGAGATTTCATTTTTATAATGTACTTAAAAAAAAATCTAAAAAAAAAAAAATCAAAATAAAACGTTGTGCAATAATGCTATGGTGTTTGTCATTTTTGGGAATTTACATAAACCCCGTTAAACTGTGTTTTCTTTTTATTTGTTCGTTTGTGCGGGGAGTAATTGTTGGCAGTGTGTGATCAGTGTGATAAAAAAAAAAACAATAAGTGAAACGGCCATTTGTTAAAACAGAAAAAATCGTAAAAATACTAAAAAAAAGTAAAAGAGGCCATAGTGGAAAATTAAAATAAAATAAAATAAACAAAAGAACCAAAAGGAAAAACAGTTAGCGAAAATAACGCTAAAAAAAGTTAATAGAATAAGCGAAAGCAGGAGCTGGTTGAAGAACGAGTCGATGGTGCCGTGGTAACTGGAGGAGCAATCAGAAAGGAAATACACAAGAACCAAGCGGAAAACGGTGAGTCATCCTTAACTTCCTTCCTTTTTTCTGTTTTTTGTTATTATTATTTATTCATTTATTTTGTTTTGTGGTCGCAATTTTGCTCCATTTTTTTCCCATTTCGTTTCACCCGACTTGAATAAAGCGTGGTCATCCTAAGCGGTAGGTTATCACAGCAAGTAACCCCTCCCGAGTCCACCTGCTCATCGAGCTTAGTCCGGGAAAATTACGTGCCGGTAGACTGGCGCCCAATTTGTGTTTTTTTTACTTTTGTCTACCAACTACCGCTATAGTGTGTGTGGCACGTTACAGTGTATAATACGTATTTCAATTCGTTATCACCAATAATAATTAATAATATAAACCATCGCAATTATTATTAATAAAATAAACATTTATTAATTATTTATTTTTATATTTAATTTATCATTTAATTTTTGTTCTTTTGGAAATTCATAAAATTTATTACAAACTTATTTTGAATGCAAATTATTATAAAATTCTTCTATATTTATAATCTTCATTATTATTATCACCATTGTCGGATTATACTTAATTTATTAAAAGTAGTTTGATAATTCAAACAATTTTAGTCATTAAGTATACTAACTGAACTAATTCTATTCATAATTAATTAGTTATTTTCAAATTTTCTAATCTGATTGAATTCTGTCAAATAAAAATGATGATTTTTCACTTTCATGGTTCATATCTTGAAGCAATCCGTCTTTCATTCTAATAATTTCGCTTCCGTTATCATGTTTTCTATTTCGATTCGTGAAATGTGTTTTTTTTGCAGAATGAGAAACTTTGCTGTGCTCAATAATCCCATGTACTGATAAAGTTTTTCGTTGGTTGGGGTTAAATGTAGGTGAATTTAGAACGTTATAGGGGTCAGTATTCCCGATCTGAATCATTTTTTTTAAAGTCCCAATTTTCCTTTACTAGTCTCCTTAATAGTTAAGCTAGCTTGCGGTCATCTTCGGAAACCCGACTCCAATCCCTTGAGACTTAGCCGGAAAAACGACCACACCGAAGCTCTGACAGGTTGAATTTTATTTTTCCGTAATGAAAAGCATTTATCTGGAACCGAGATTCTCTTGCGACCCAATCATACTATCTCCTTTTCGTTACAGAGAGTTGAGTTTCGAACATTTCTAATAGAGATACTCACAAATTTGTCACAATTACCCCTTTTCGATTTTGTATGAGCTAGCCATTATTGTAATTTGAGCAACACATTTAACAGATTATCGAACATTACGACAAGCTGCAGATACAATAACAATTGAAACATCTAATTACACTTTTAAGCTAAGCTAAATATTATGCAAAATACCACCTTGTTAATAAATGTAAAAATTGAAATAAATCTCCAGAAATATTAATCGCCTAAAAGATTTCCCCTGCGAAAACAACAAAATCGCGCTGTAAATTTGTGTTGCTGTTGTTTGTAGCGTATATAAAAAATGATAAAAAAATGGAAAATCTTCCAAAATCCTAGATAATTAATCGCATCAAATTTATAAAAAAAAAAAATCGGATTTTCCAATGACAAAACCAAAAATAGATGAAAATTTATACAAAGAGATAACAAAAGAACAACAAAGCAAGTTAAAGCTTTTATTTGATGAAAAATGAAAGCTCTTTTGTTTTATTTGATGGGAACAATAATAATAATAATAATCATAATCATAGTAATGCGCTAATAATAATTCTAAATAAAAACAGCAAAATGATAATCATAATAACAATAAAATTGGCATTTAATGAGTTTTTTTTTTTTTTTTGGTTTTGTATACAATTATGTTGATATAGACGAGATATTCCTATGCAACACACTGTTCATGGTACATATACGTTTTAATATTTTTGAGTACACAATTACACATATTCAATTTGAAAACAAACAGGCAAATGGTACCACGTAGCAATATAAATAGAAACAACCTTTTTTTGTTATCCCCGTTGCCCATCCACCCACCCCCTCACACACACACACACACACACACACACACACACACTAAAATAGTATAATTATCGATGCTTATTTATAAAATTTCCATAAGTAAAACTTTCTTTTTTATTCTTTTCAATTTTCATAATTAGATAATTTAATCAATTTTATATAGAGAAATAATTGATTTAACAATATAAAATATCGTAAAGCAATTATGCACCATTCCAATAGCAATGAACAATTACTTATTTTTATATTTGGAACTTGATGATTTTTTTGTGCTATATTATGCTGTATGCGTAATAGCGATTGCGAGGAATTAAAGATTTTAAATGAAGATAAGCTTTTATGTTATGTACGCAACAAGTATAACAAATTTATGTTGTTTATATGTGTGTTAGAGATAATGTATATAGAGTATGTACTTTGCTCATATTGTATACATAAAATTAAATCAATATGTTATTTTTTATGCGCGTATAAAGAACGTATATGTATACGTTATAATGATGATGTAATAAAAATATCGAAAATCAAGATTATAAAGGTTATTGTCTTTAAAAAAAAAATTTAGATGCCTTCGTCGTGATAATAGTGGGAAGCAGAGAGGTTTTTATTATTTTAGGGTAGAATATTAAGTTAATATGATTAGTTTCAGATACTAAATTGATATGAATATAATTTACAGAGACAATCAAATTTAATAATATAATTTATTAAAGGCTCTGGCAATCTACACGGTAAAAAATATAATACTATTTTTTAAACCTTAAGAAAGATTACAGACATTTTCGCAATATAAATAGAATTAATTATAATATTTCTAAATGATTAAAAATTGTATATTCTTTTTTCCGGTTACAATTTAACGCATTAATGCATGCATTAAAATCGAATACAAAATGTTATCCTTTAAGAATTTTGGATTGGAATCTACCAACCAAAATGTAATCGTCACGCAAAGAAATGGATTTTATTTATTCGTGTATTTTTCGGTCAAAATCTATAGTTTTTGGTTTATTCACGATCATGCATTTTTCTTACGTTTGCCTTCATAATGTACGAAGTATTTCCCTATGAGTGAGTGGTCAAGATATAAAAATTTGGTTTTCTCTTTCAGTAAATATAATAAACAAATTAATTGTACCGTTTTTGGTTTTACATTTTTTGTAATTATATCGACATGTTAGAACAGGAAACTTTTATTTAATTATATAATATTACAATTTAAACTAATTGGAATTATAAAAAGAATGTATTAATCCCGAAAGAAAAAAGAAAGGTTTTAATAACATATATATATATATATATATGTATATAAATATATATATATATATATATATATATATATATATATATATATATATATATATACATATATATATATATATATATATATATATATATATATATATATATATATATATATATATATATATATATATACATATATATATATATATTGTAACTATCTTCATTTTAATAATTTAAAATTTAGGATTTTTAGTAATCAACAGCAGTCCCTACGACTTATGTGAAAATACATTCACACTGCAATTTGATAAAACCCAAATTGAAAAAGAAAACTTGGAAGACATTCTAATACAATACATTTGGTAATTGTGCTTGTTTTGAGGTTGAGCTCGTAGCTTCCGTTACAAATACCACGCCAGTTAGTAGAGCAAGTGCGGTATTTGGCCCTGAATTATTGATTGCCGTTCAGGTAAGTTCCAAAATGTGCTGTTAATAATTTGAAATGTAATAATTTAGTGAAGGTAAAATTATGTAAATTTAATTTAGTGAGCGATCGCCTATTTCTTTTTAATCCAATTAGTTATTTTGAAATTTGTATATTTCCTTATTAATTTTGCATCATATAAAAATGAGTAAAACTATCGTGTTTGCCATCTTATTTCTAAAATTCTTTACGGGGGTGTGTATTTCTAATTATTAGATACCTAAAATAAACGTTTATTATATTATTTTTATCATGTTACCAATTTGAAATCGGAAATACCATATCGTCGGTGACGGTGCAAAAGCATGTATCTCTACACGTTTGCTATTTTTTCAGAAAATGAGAAAAACGAGCGAATTTGCCATAGTAGGTACACTAAAATAAACAAACAACATTTATTAGCTTCACTTTTGAACGTTCTGTTATCTTCAATTTAATTTAAAAACCAGCAAACTCTATTATTTTCTATTCTTTTTACCAATAAACGAATAAAACGATTTTGATAAATTTTGTAGATAGTAGATACACGCTTTTGCATCGTCACCGACGATATTGCTTGTGTAAATTACAGATTAAAGTAACGTAATAAAAGTTATAGGTTAAGTTATTTTTCGATTTAAATTTTTATGTAACCACCATAATTGAGATGAACAAGAAAAACCATGTTGGCATGCACATATCTAATTCAAAATAATAATTTAATAATTTATTTCTTGGTTTTTTAATACATTCTTGGATTTATCAATTTTTTTAAATTTAATATATTAAATATTTTTCCACAGGGTCTTAAAATATATAATCACAAGAAGATACGGATGGAATGGAGATTCTCGAGGAATATAACGAAAAGAACACTTTATGCAAATATAGCAGGAGAACTTTTTTAAACATTTTGACCAATTATTTAAGAAAATATTTTGGTAATTATCCTAAAAAAGAAGCCAAAATTGCAATTGCAAAAGCAGCAATTACATTATTCCCATCATTTAAAGTTGCTAACAGTAAATTTGAGAATCGTAAGTCAATTACAAAATAATTATTTGAAAATCAAACTTAAAAAGTATTAATAACAAACGACATAAAGTGGAAGGTACATTCGGCAATATATGAAAAAAAAAAAAAAAAAATGGCAAAAGTCGAGGAGACAATTGTGAAATCAAAACTAAAAATTGAAGACAAAGAATTTTTTAAAACCTGTGTAGTAGAAACGCAATTAGAACTTTTAAAATTAAAGCTTAAAAATACCATAGATGAGAGCATTTAATTTATAAAGGAAAACCTAAATATAAAGCAACATTTCCCTTTCGTTATTTATAAACCTGAACTGGTATACATACTTAATTAACTTTTATCGTTGATATTTTTTTAATTTATTTTAACTATCTTTTTTAGATAGTGTATGATTTTGAACTGTCACGTGGCATCCAAACATTTCAAATAATTTACTTAGCCGCTGGGAAGAATATAACAAAAATATTAAATCATAAATAATAAATAAATATATATTATTTTTTACAGTTAAATACACCGCCAAAAAATTTTGCAACGCATGTTAAATAACCACATATAGTAGCTGTTGTGCCAAATAGTACTGCTATATCTCAGTTTTATCTTCAAATTTATGGAGAGCTAATTCCTTTACCATTCCATTATAACTTCTTGGACGCGTTTGGCATAGTATTTAAGTCTCATTATATTTTTAATATTAATTTTAATCTGAATTTACTACATTTTTTGCTATTTATATTTATAATATTAGCAGTGCGAAGCCTTCTAGTAATTAATTAGAAATTTTTCTCCATACAAAATGTTTTTCTGCTTCAAGTGCAATATGCAAAATTTTAAATCAGTAAATCATATTATTTTTCATTTAAAGTATGACCATTTTATGTATGAAACTAAAAGTAGCAATTTGAAATGTATAATAAGTCAAACATGCACAAATGAATTTATTACATTTAGTGGTCTAAGGCGACATGTTAGAACTTGTAAATCAGTTGCACAAACTCTTTCATTAAATCAAACTGAAGAAATAATTTATGTTAGTAAGATAACGAATCATACACCTCAAGCTACTTCACAGTACAACATAAGTGGTGATATTTCTGAACAACCTATTGAACAAACTAATTATGATCCAAATTTAGGTTTAAATATCCATAATATTAAATTAAACATTCAAGAGTTTGTTAATGAACTAATGTCTATGAATATTTGTCAAGACAATATTACCATCATTTTAAAAAGCATTACTAGTTTATTCTACAAAAATTGTGAATCAATGATTGATTATGTAAAACATATAAATAGTAATTCTCAAATTCTTGAATTTATTTTTAAATTTAATTCGTCAGTCGTAAGTGAAATTAAAAATCTTTCAACATATTATAAAAGGAAGCAAGCTAAAAAAGATTATGAATATTACAGAGATTTATTGAAAAAAAAGTTTGGGTGATAGATGGGATAAAAAATTTGATATCAGACACGACATGATGGCTACCCAGCACATCTAGAACAAAATGCACGTAAGGTATCAGACCATGATTGTACCGGAAGGTGGTTTTAGCAAGAGGTGGTCCAATGAATTGTCCTGCTAGATCGCACCAAAGTAAAAATGGCCGGAATTCAGGATTCACCAAATGCTGTATTGCGAGGTCCAAGAACACCGCAGTTATAAATGTTTCGGTCTAAAACAGAAACGAGTTTCAGTCAAAAATTAAAATGTTACTCAGTCAAAACGGTTTGAAACTGAAGGAAGTTCACTCATAAACTAAAACGGTATTTAAGTTAAAACATTCTTGAGTGAGATTTTTATTCAGTTTGTGATTGAAATACCTTTTGAAAAGGAAATCCAGTCTAATAACTAAAATTCAATTTCAGGCAAAATTATTCTCCGAAGGACAGTCATAAAACTTCCCATATAAATTTTGTAGCTAAAATTGCTTTAAAAAAGGAACTTCAGTTCAAAATAAGAAAAACCGTTAACTGTCGGTCAACTGTTTTACTCAACTGTTTTACTAACCTTTTCGAAAGGTACCTTTGGTTGTATTTTTTGTTACTGAAATACCTTCACATATCTGTCAGGGAGTCGCCTTTGACTTTCACATCAGTGGACGTGTTTTTTGGTGATTTTTTTTTTTTTCGCTAAATTAAAATTTACGTAAACGCTCCAACCATACAGGTATCATCCCGAAAACGAACAGAAACGTTGATGTCATGAAGATGTTGTTCTAAGCCTATTTTCTGACGATTTTGATGAAGTTTTGGACAGTAAAGAAGCAAAGATCTAGCGAAACCAAAAGAAAAACTGATGCCTTTACTGTTTTAAGCAATGACTCAAGTTATGCTGGGAAATGAAGATACTTAACAATCTCAAACTCATCTCAAACTCACATTATCAAACTCGCATTCACCAAGAGCTACTAGGTGAATTTTTTTTTTTTTTTTGGTAAACCCTATTATGAATGAGCTGACGCTTAAACTAGGGTGTGCCGAAAATGATGTAAATTAAATGTGGACAATAAATAAATATTTGGCAAAACTTTTTGACTGGGATTCTTTTTTCGTTTTTGAGATTGAGTCAAAAAATTAAAAAGAAGTTCCCAGGTAAAATTCTTGTTAAAACTGAAATAAATGCTATGGTTCATTCAGACTATTGCTGCGTCCGAAATGGGTTCAAAATATTTGGGATAATGGAAATTTCCATTATAATTTTCAATTTTTTAAAAGAAAGATTTAATTTATGTCCGTGAAGTACTTACTTATTTTCTTACTAAAATATTTAGCAGAATATTTCGCAAAAACTTCAAGAAAAAAATGTTACTAATGAATTTACAAAACATATTTTGTTGTAGATGTATTAGTGAACCAACCTTTGTAAGACAAAAACTATTATCTCAAGATTTTACATGTCTCAAAACATAAAATGTCATAAACAGAAGCCATCTCAATATCAAAAAATACCTCCTTTATTTTTACGGATCGTCAGTGGCTCACTTTGTTTTATGCCATACCGTTCCCAACCATAATTGGTTAAATAACAAATTTAGTGTATATGGGGTCTACCTTTGTCAAGTTTTATTTTTATGGTACTAAAACATTTTAAAAAGAATAACACAAAGTGTCAAAGGAACCCAATTCCATCATTTATTTTTTTGTTGAATTTCATTACAATTTGTGGAGAAACGACAAGTTCCATATCTTAATTAGCGCTTCACCTAAAAATCTTTTTGAATTCCATCGGTTTAACACCATTTACCCAACAAGATCTTTCATAAAAATTTGCGCAAATTTCGGGTTTAAACTTGGCATGAGCAAAATCAGTATAAATAAAAACAATATAAATAAGCATGCAAATTAATATGTATAGCAGGTAATGTCCCAATAAATCATTTAAACGTTATTGTTCTTCCCAAAAATGACATTAACTTATTAGACAAATTGAATTGAAGCAATTGAACTGAACACAAAGAAAAACAAGTTTTCTGCAAAAATTTCCATGAACCAGAAAACCTGTGCAGCATTAGCAATTTATTAAGTACATAGTACGTATATTCGATTTTATTATGTTTGATGATTATGTATAACGAAATTGCAAGCCCTTGACGACCCGCAAAAAATAGGGGAAATATTTTTTTACATTGGGATATCTTCTAGTTACTTCTTTATGTATGTAGCCAATTGGCAAAATCTAACCAATATTTGTTTGGAACGATATGGTACCAAATGGAGTTGTAAGCCCTGATGATCCACAAAAATAAGGGAGGTATTTTTGGATATTGGGATCGCTGCTAGTTACTTCATTATGTATTTGGCCAATTGACAAAAATTCTTGAACAGAATATTTTTGTTTAATCTATAGATGTTTGTTGACAATTAATTTTGACAAATTTTTTTCTTTGTTTTTTTAATTGCTCATAATAAAAATTAGGCTTGTAACTTCCCTTCTATGTTTGTTACTTTAGTTATTATCTTTATTTTTGTAATTAATGTATTTGATGTATTGATTATTGATTAAACTTATTTTAAATTTTTGTTGAGCTAAAATAATTGATTATGCTTACTAAACTTTTTAAATGAATAAAAATTTATAAAGTTCATTTTCCGTTTAACGCAGGAGTTGATTTTTACTAATACACAGACAGTTTACAAATTTCGTAAACATTTTTAAAAACTTCACTTTCGTTTTAATTTTCAAATTTTCAAATGGAAATTTTCATTCAAATCTTTTGGTTCTTGACCGAATTTACCACGTAAAACTATTTTCAATTCAAAAATATATTTAAATGGCTGAAATGAAAAATAAAATTTTTTCGTGCGAAAAAATTATTTAAAATCGAAAAAAATTTAATTTTCATTTTCTCATTTCATTTCTTATTTCTAATAGTATCAAAAAAATAAATCCGATGTTTCTTTTCGTTTTTCAGTGGGTAAAGCGCTTAACGGTCTTTTTCTCTTTTAATTTGGTATTGTGGCCTTTCTGTACCTACCTAAAACTAAATCGTTATAAGAGGCATAATCCCCGGAGAAAAAATTGGGGATAATGTCGATAGGAGCTAGGCGGTGGTCTCGGCACATTTCTGTCAAAAAAGCAAATCTACAACAAGCTATTTTAGTCTAACGATTTGTGGCTGAAATACACGTCAAGAAGGTAATTTAGCGCAAGTACACAACAGTCAGTTCGATCAAATCGCTTTCTGACCGAAACCCCTTTTTTTGGATTGAAATTTCTCTTATAAAAGAGTGTATTGACCGAGACCCTTTTCGTTTTATGGTTGAAGCGTTTTTCACTATGTTCCCGGCGAACTTGCCTGGAAGAAGCGAAAATTTTGCCTGCAATTCCTTTCCAGTTGTTTGACTCAATATTTTGTCTCAAAGATATTTCAGCCAATAAACCTAAAATAACGACAGTCCAAAATGTTCTAACTTGAATGCCTTTTTAGTTTTTTGATAGAACTGCCAGTCTATAGGATAACCTAGTCCAAAATCTCAGTTAAACAGTTTTTTGACCATGAAACCATTTTTTTTTTTGACTGAACTTCTTTTTTCTTAGAAAGTTTTCCCTTAAATTTTTTAAGAGGAATTTTACGACTAAAACGAGTTTTGTTTTTTGACTGATATTACCGAAACTGGGCGGGGCTTCGAATAAATATACAAATTTGTAGAATTTTTACAAAATATTTAAAAAAATATATCAGATAAAGTTTGTTATTTTTTAACGAAAAATTACATTAGAAATTCAGAATCTGTATGAAAAAATATCGGCTCATCCCTTATAAAAAAAATAAATAAAAAGTTGACCTTTAAGTGACCTTGAAAATGAATTCAATCTAAAGGAAAAAAAAATATCCAGTTTTTTGTGATTATTTTAATTCAAGCAATTTTCGATTTTAGTATATTAGATACCGAGTACGGAAAATGGCATTTTACTGGACGAGCAGGTAATTGAAAGTCTTACGAGTTCATTAAAATGTCTTAACGGGCGAGACGCGTACGATATTTTTTAAGAATCAAAACAAAATAAAAATATTGTTATTTATAACATTGTTGATTCCAATCGTGTCAGTCGTACGATTCAGACGTGTTTTTTTTTTGTTCACTTAGAATAATATTATATAATTAATAGTAAAATAAAAATTAATAAAATTGTATAGTGTAACAGTGCAAGTGAATTAATTAGTATTTTTCTTGCTAAGCCTATATTTAAAAGTAAAAAACAAGCAAAATGTGTCGTGTGAAAACTATTATGTTTCATCCTCCACAACTAATAAACGGAAAGTGTCCGTTACTGAACAACTTGATGTATTAAAACTCAAAAAATAACATAGCATGAAAAAGTTACGAACTTAAATGGGAAATAAACCCCGCCTTATTGAAACACAAGAAACCAATATTGAAAACAATGTCGCTTGATAACGATGATATTGTTTAGGCAGACAACATTGAAAGCAACAATAGATTCAACGGAATTACTGAAATTGCTGATGAACCAGTAATTGAAAAAAGCAAAGATAAAAAACACAAATTTAATATTCCGTCGATAATTATACAAAACTCAACATTTATATTCACGATTTATTTAAAAAATTGTGAGATAATTAACTTTACAATTAAAATAATTAGCATTGGTCTTAAAATTAATTTCTTAAGTGTAGAAGATAAAAATAAATTTACAACTGTTCTTCATGGAAACGGAATAGAATACTATTCATTTGAGTCTGTAAATGATAAACCACTAAAATTTATTGTCTTCGGAATACCGGGAATAATGAAAACAGATGATATCCAAACTGGACTAGCGGTAAGCTATCTAACTTACTTATTTAATGCATGCCTTAGAATAGGTTATTTTCCTAAAATCTGCAAGTTATCTAAAATTCTTCCAATATCGAAACCTCGTAAATACAAAAGTAATGTGGAAGGTTACCGACCTATTAGTCTTCTAAATGGACTCAGTAAAAATTTTGAGAAAACTATACTAAACCGCTTAACACAATTTAGCGATAGCAACACAATTATACCAAACAAACAATTCGGGTTTCGACAGGGGCATTGCACAAACCATGAGTGGCTACGAATTTGCAACTTCGGGAAAGAACAACTAAGCATAAAAAAATCAACTGCTCTTGTTCTATTCGAAATTGAAAAAGCTTTCGATAAAGTGTGACCTAATGGGTTATTACATAAAATGATTAATTATAATTTTCCACTATATTTAGTTGGAATAATTAAATCATTTCTCAACGAAAATCTATAAATCAACCAATATTGGTGGGTATACCGCAAGGGTCAGTACTTTCGCCATTTTTATATAATTTGTTCACATCTGATATAAAGCATCAAATCACAAATGAAGTACACTCCGCCCAATATGCGGACAACACTGCGATTTATTCCACATCTGCCGACATAAATATAGTAATGAATAATCTGCAAATGACTATTAACAAAGTAACCCTCTACTTTGCTAAATGGGGAATAAAAATTAATCCACAAGTCAGCCAATTAGTTAAAGGCCACCAGTTTCACAAAATCAAGGACTACTTATTCTCATAATAATGAACATCTAACTCAAGGTATATTTTTTAAGAATTTTTAATTTACTAGGCATCTGATTCTCATTTTATTTTATTCATTATGTAGAACAAATCTTAATAAATCATGAACAGTTTCCTACGGCTGGGACCGAACAAAGAAAATTGGAATTAGAACTTAACCAACATGAAGTCAACCAATTAGTAAAAGAAGGACCGCCAGTTTTACAAAATCAAGCGCTAATTAATTTTCAGAATAATGAACGTCTTTCACAAAGGTATACAAGTATTTTAAGAATTATTAATTGGTTGGTCATCTGATTCTAATTTTGTGTTATCCCTTATATAGAACGAATTTAAAAGGATCATATGAAGTTTTCTATGATTGGATCACGGCAAACAAGTTGTATTGGACAAGTTGTAGTACTCATAATAATCTAGTATCCGCTCAAAACTTAGTTGATCGGAATAAAATGGATTACCTCAATGATAGTGACAATGATGACTGTCTAGATGAAAATGATTTAGATCCAATATATGAGAATGAAAACGAAATTCAGGAATCGTCATATAATTCTGACAACGAACTATTGCTTAATCAAATTAGTGCGCAAATTGAACAAAATTTGTTAGAATCTGAAATGGAAAATTCGGTAAACACCGAAAAACAAAACTACAATACAACTTCAGAAGGAATTTGAAATGAAGGTAGAGTACGTTAACCGCTCCAAAATTGTCGCAAAAATGTGCTCCAAAAATAAATTGTATACGTCAAAAGATAATATTTAAAGAGTACTAGGGACTAAAAGAATACAATTTACGTGCCAGTTTTGTTGGAGGCTTGATCGATATTATCGATACAAAAACCACAACGACTAATTCGCGAAAATCCCGTATATTCTCTTGTAAACATTTTTTAAAGAAAGACGGACAGAGGAATGAAGTGTGCCAAAAATGTATTCGGTTAACCTTAGGGGAAACCGAAAAATTTCTTTGAGTGGTAGCACAAAAACTGTTTAACTCATCAGGTTCTGTTTCATTAAAAGATTTGCGTGGGAAACACTCAGGTGAACACCGAAAGCTTCCGGAAACTACTATTGCTGCTGTTGCACACATTAACAGCTTTCCAGCGTACGAGTCACACTATACTCGACGTGATACCAACAAAAAATATTTGCATGGAGACTTAAACATTTCTCTCATGTATAAACTGTATCATGAGAAACACTAAAATCAAATATATATTTGGAAATATTCTCAAATATTTAACGAAATGAATCTTAAATTTAAAAAGCCTAAGACAGATACATGCCACACATGAGATAGATTGAAAAAAAAAATTGAATTATCTGATGGGTCTGAAAAGGAAATACATATTTCAGAACCAAAATTACATCACGAACTTGCAGATGCTTCTTATAAGTTAAAAGAAAATGACAAACATGCTGCAAAATTAGATGATTCCAGACGTTTTTATATAGTTGATCTTCAATAATGCTTGCCAAGGCCAAATTTGTTTATACGATCCGCAAAGAAAATTTTTGGTCTTTAAAATGACGCAGAATGACGTATGTATATGACTTCAGTCAAATAGCGAAAACAAAGTTTCAATGGAGAACCGTTGATAAGGAAAAGAATAAATTTTCATCGCAAAGTGTAAAATGGCTGAGATTCACTACGAATTTGGGAGAAGTGTATTATAAAAATTCGCCTAATGAAAGTGTACCATTCAAAAAAATTAATTTTGTACGTCATGGTATTTCTTCTGTGAGTGAAAAACAATTATTACGTTGTTTTAGCTCCCCTGTACCGATTAATTCAAACAAAAAAACAGATTTATTTTCCTTAATGCCGCTAATTTCTCCTGAATTTAATCAGTTTATCGAAGATCTCACTGAAGAATCGGAAGATTAAGTGAGCAAGCAACAGCATTTAAACGGTTCATGTAACCAAACAAAATTGAATTTATAATTATTATTTTTATTGTTATATTGAATTTGTAAGTTAAAAATATTTGCACTTTAAAATGAAATATTGCATTACATAATTTCAAATTTGGTTTGTCATACTCGTATACAAAACTTACTCTTTTATTTGTGAATCCCTTTCCAAATAATTCTTAATAGGGTAAACTACTTCATAATACCATAGAGACTTGGCAATTGTTTGTTGTATTAAAAAGGCAAAACTTATGTAGATTAGAAATCAATAAAATTGTTTTATAAAATTGCTTAACTGAGTTAAGATTAAAAATCTAAAAAATTAAATAGAGTAAAAAAGGCTTAACTAACTTTAAATTATATAACTAACAAGGTAGTAAAGCTGATAGCTCCAGTTTTCTAGAAATGACTTTAGTAACCCTCCTTACCTATAACTTAATAATCATAGTAAGGAAAATTTTAAATTTGTCGATTTCCCTCAGTAATTTTAAGTTTATTTTTGCTCTCCTGAGGATTTCAAATTTTATACTTACGCCCTTTTAATTATAGACCACAGATATATTGATTCAGCATATTCAGGGGTCCTCCTAGTAGTTCTTTCTCTAGTAAACATGATGCTCATTGCTAATGTTCCCATCCCTTTATCGTTTAAGCGAATATCAATGTGCAAATAGACTGAAAAATTGTTTATTGAAAATGAGTTACAATAAATGAAGTAAAGTACTTTGCCTTGAATGAGGACAATAGTCTCAGCCCAGATAACAAGTTTCTGTTATATAAACTAAATATTAAATCACTAATGACACATAATATATTTCGAGTTACCCCTCAAAATGAATTAGATAGATCACATTGCTTCGTTTTCAATAGTGGAATATTATTCGAGATAAACAGTGTTTAACCTTAAGAAAGGAAGCTTTTGAAAAATTTATGGATTTAATCGGGACATGCAAAACCTTATTTAATAATAAGTCTATAATAGTATGCACAGGCAAAGAAGGGAAACTTATTATCAGTAGGTATGATGAATCCTCAACAGCCAATAAAGGATCAGTCAAGGTTTGCTAATTATTTTATAACGGTTTGAGTTTGTAGAAATTGTAAAAAAATGTTCTCAACAACAATATCGCTTTGTGTGAAAAAATGTAATGCTAAAGTTGATCATGATAATGAAATAAAAATATAGTGTCGACAATTTCGATGGATGTGTAGCAAGTATTTAACTTTCGTAAAACAAATACCAACAACCTTGGTTTTACCTAAAATATTTATTTCCAAGAAAAATTATTCACAAGTACCACATGAAGTTGAGATTTTTCGTGAAATTAAACTCTTAAGGCAAGAGTTGAATGATAAACTGAATAAAGTTATGTTAAAACATTGGACATCAATTTAGCAGAAAAAATTAGTCCATTTCAGTCAGTAAGGTTGAAAGATCTTTATCTCAGTGACAATAATGGCGAAAAAACTCAGAAAGTAAAGTTTGTGGTACAATGAATTAATTCGTGAAAAATGAACTCTGCTGTTACAAACAAATCTTTTTAGAATGTACTAAAGACGAAAAACGATTTTCTTGCCAAAGATTTTGGTTTTGCAGTCGACACGAAAATTTACCTAAACCAGTGTTTTATTCCTACTTTTCGTAAATTATATGATACTACTGTAGATGCTAAGAAGTCAGGACGATGCAAATCTGTTTGGAATAAAATTGGAAACATTTTGATTAGGAAGGGTACGGCTTTAGGTTAATTGTAATTATTGTTTTATTTTAATTCTAACTCTCAAGACCATAATCTGATAATTTGCTGGTTCTTATATAAATTAAATAACTACCGTTTGGTACGTTGCTGTAATAATAGTTACCGTGCCGAAGGTATATCAGTTTTCTATAGAATGGAGTTGAATTGTCTTGTTGAGTCAATTAATCTATCATTTGCTGATACTTTAAAGGTAAAGCTTTCAATAAGTAAGGACATGTATAATTTAATTTGTGTTTATCGACATTTTGCCCCTCCCTGATAAATGAACCTACACGAATAAATGTCACCAGCTCCATTATCGATCAATGTTTTTGCAGATTAAGAGATAATATCTCGTATCAATATTAATGTATTCAATCAATAGATTAAATATGAATAGTAAAACCCCTGATAATCGTAGTCGACTTTTCCTGCATCAGTGGGCTGAGTGATGCATCTACTGCTACTAATTTATTCTTAGAACATTAGAATGTCATATGACAAACCAGTATGGAATTAACCAAGTTTTATGGTATTCGTTATACAAAACCTTAGATTTCTTCTACATTATTAAATGCGATACATCGAAAAAATTGGTTGCTGAAAAAATCTAAACGAGTTGTATGTTGTTAGATATGTTGCAAAAGTTAAACAAAAAATTGAACTTGCTCAGCAATTTTATTTACCAATTTAACGGTATAACCGTTACTACATCTTTATATATTTAAAGCTCCATGCTTATTATTCAAGCTCCTATTCACAAAATGAAAAAATTCTACAGCCGTATATTTACAGAAATTGCTTATTGCAAAAAAACTAACAGAGTTCTAAAAATTGTTATTGACAAACTGTACAGGAACTTCACCATAGTAAATAAATACATGTTGGATTCGCCGCTGTAAGAAATGTAGGCTTTTGACAAAAATAAACGCCAAAAATTAAAAACATACTGGAACTATTGCCAATTTTTGAGAAATCACACAAGATTTGTACTGGTTCCTTTACGCTACCGCTAACTTCGCGGTTCTAAACTGTTATTTCGAAAACCACTAAAACCGACTAGTTTTATCTGACTCCAGATTAAAAATTGAAACACAATCACAAATTTACGGATGATTTATTTTAATTTTCGTCATTCTATCCATGCAGCAAGCGATATCGCACACTGGAACGCGTTAAATGTTATGTACACAACAATTTCTCATTTGTATTTTTCATTGTTGTGAAAGATTTGAATTTTTATATTGTGGTTTACGATCGATTACGCATTTAATATTTGCGATGACAAAGGTCGCATACATGGCCGCAGTCCGTTAAATCTTTTGGAATGTAAACGTTGGCCTGAGGGTTATTCCGCGTATTTTTGGAAACGACGGATTGAGATGCATTACGAGTTCGCCTGAGACCTTTAGCGGTTGCCCGTAGACAAGATTAGCAGGAGTGCATAGAAGAACAGTTTGGATCGAAGTTCTCATTCCAAAGAGAATGAATGGATGTTCTTCACTCCAATTTGGGCAATTTGATGTAGCTTACAAAGAGGCTTTTATACTATTTGCCTGTGGGTATGATATGTCGTTGTTTGTATTCTGTTAGAATTCAACATTTTGGTAAGTTGTTTCAAATTGACTGCCTTGGTCAGTCGTGATTTCAAGTGGAACCCTAAATCTCGAAATGTACTGGTCAATCAAACCTCTTACTACGGTGAAAGCTTTGATATCAACCAAAGGTACTTCTTCTAGCTAGCGCGTAATTCTATCGATTATAGTAAGGATGTAGATATTTCCATTTGGTAGAGTAATTGGCCCGACCTGTCAGAAGGAATATTGAAATGACCATGTTCTGATCGTGTGTTTCGACTAACCTTCGACTTCTGGCAAGCAATGCATGACTAAAACTATTTTGACGCAATTATTTCAGCGTTGCGCGAAGTATTTATATGAGGCTGCGCCTAGTCATTGATTTATGATCGGCGTTGATAAAAAATATTCTACACGCGACAAAACACCAAAAGTTGTTAATGGCATAATATATAGCGAAAAGCTCCCTATCAAAAACAGAATACTTTTGTTCGTTATAGGGGGAAAGCTTCTTAGAGAAGAAGGAAAGAGGTCTCTAACTTCTGTCATAAAATTGCTTCAATAGGATGCGTGAGAAGAGCAGCCTTTAGCTCCATTTAAAACCACTTCGCAATCAGGTAACCATGAAAATTGGTTTTCCATGTTGACTTTTCTCAGTGTACTAAGGTGGCTTTGTATTGGAGCTTAATGTTCGGCTAAGTGAGGGATAAAACGATGACAATAATTTATTAAACGATGATTCCCACAAAACGTTGCACTTGCTAAATAGAATTTGGTTGGGAAAAATTAGATTGCCACGATTTGATCCGCGGATGGCTTGATGCGCCGCGTCTGTGCCGCGTTTTTAACGCCGTATGGAATTCTGGTGAACTCTATAGTCCAAACGGTGTGGTAATGGCCGGTAACGGCACAACCCCAATCGTATTTAGTACACAAATTCAATTCTCGCTCGTTTGTGTTTTCACTTGGACGTGAAAATGGTAAGTGACCTTTGATGTGATGATATGGCGTACTATATTGTGTTTTACATGGAGGTCATAGCGAAACTTTTTTTATCAGGTTCGGATATTAACGGAAAAGTTCACCGTAACGGAAAAGTGCACCGTGGTTATTACTAATAGATAGTTTCGTAGATGTGTCTATTAGCCGCTTGTGTTTTAGATCGAAAACTAATCCAAACTTTACCAGAAAATCGGCCTCGATTATAGCTTTAGTCACTGAAGCTATTACAAACGGATGTTTATACCCCGCAAACCCAGTGTAAAAATTGTTAATTCGATTTTTAAAGTATTTTCTTGGATATGACGGAAACGTCCGCGACGGTGTCGGTCAGAAAACGTAATATTGTTTAAGGATATCTAATGGTAAGGCGACGATTTTTAAATGTCCCATCGTTTGTCACTTTTGCTATTGGGCGAGCTAGTGCGTTTGGTTTTTGGCCAAACCTCCACATTTTTTGGCTCGATTTTCAAATTTTCGATGGTACCAGCTTCACCCTACTATTTCAGCAATATGCCTGGATCGTTAACGGATATTAAATTTTCGATTGGATCTAGACGTTAGTTGGCCAATTGATTTTTGGAAACTAGCAAGAATTTTTTCTGTTTGATTTAGCCCAGATTTTGATTGTTCGAAGTCCCGATTCCGCGATATTGACGACTGTAGTGAGTTGAATGTCGTAACTCTGAATCCGTTTCAAGAACATTGGTAGTGTCATCAGGAGGCACGAGAAAACAATTGAAATAGGTTACTAATTCAATGTCTAGAATGTTTTTTATTATACGCTTCTAATTCAACCTACGTAGAAAGCTAAAATTTAATGCTTAACACCAATTCAACAGAATTTTTGTTCATGACTTTCAAAAACACATCTAATCCTTAAATAATTCTTTTAAATTCAATTAACACCGTTACGACATACCAATTATTCACACTTCGCCAGTACAAACCCGTAAAGTCTACAATAAACAGAAAAGGATAAAAACCGTAAGACTTAATTTATGCTTAAAATAAAACCAACGGATTTAAATTAAATTACAACAAAAAAAAAAAATCTGTGTCCTAAAAGCCATACATAAATTGACATTGTTTGTAATAAACTCTTTATGTTATATACGCCTTCTTTCGTTATGTGTGAATTGAATTCTGTACTTTCTATGATTCTGCGAAAAACAGACTTTCATCATATTGTACGCTTTATGTGTGCGGGTGAAATGAAAGCTCTTAATTATTTTTTTTTATATTTTTTAATTTAGTCAAGACATAGTCATATAAATTTTATTTTAAGATACATCTTTAGTATACAACATTCTTTTTTTTTTTTTTTTTTTTTTGTGGGAGGTTTTACGATCAATAAAATGTTTTAATAATTCCAAACCACCAGAAAAACACTTTACATCTCATCAAATCATTTTATTTCGTCTTTCATTTTAACGTTGTTGGAACGTTATCTTAAAATTCAATCTAAAACGTAGTTACTTCATCGCCAAGACATTAAACAAAAACAAAAACAAAAAAACATGCTTCTCATAAGATACATAACCAGAAAAAAATATTTTCTTTTAATTTTCAGTTTTTTTTTTTTTTTTTCAAATTTCGGTTTCATTATGATGATGATGATGATGATGATGTTGATGGTGATGGGTGTGATAATGAAAATATGATGGTGATGAAAAGGTAAATAACTATGGCTTATTTATATAAATACCTAACTTTCCTAATAATATAATTATGAAATAAAACAACAAAAAAACCTACATTAATTTTATTAAAAGCAGCATCAAAATATTATGTAGTGCCTATAAGAAAGTGAAATAAAAACAAAAAATGTAGGCCATTTTTTTTAAGGTGTATAATTATTTTTAACGAAATTTATGAGCTTTTAGTAATTTTTTGTTGTTGTACTGTACTGCTTGTCTTGCGGTTTACCCTTCTAAATATTTATGTATACCGAGAACCGAACAAAATATAAGATAACGCATTTCACATTAAACCAAATTTCACAGTACTTACATACTGGCTATGTTTTTTGTTCAAAAATATTTAACCCAATTTCCGGGAGACCTAAAATAATATATAATCATGACTTATGATTTTAATTTACTGTCTAAAGGGTTTTAATTAAATTTAATAAATTCGGGGTACAAAATGGATTGTTTCCTCGAAAACATACAACAATATAATGTAAACATATAGCCAAAACTTAATTTCATTCGTATTTTTTTTAGAATTGTTGCAAGCTTGTAAGCTCAAAATAATTTTTGTTTGCCAATAATAAAACAAATTCGCTTCTTAATTATTATCGACATTTTTTAACAGCGGCCCCCGAAAATGAAATAATATGTTATAATAATTAAGAACAGTTTGAACATTAGTGATTATTAATAGAAATTTGTGGTGTTGTAAAACCTTATTAATTGTACCAGTATTGCTTCCACAATAAGATTAATGGAGTGGAAAAAAATAAGTGACCCCCTTAAAAACGAATTTCACACGAAAACGATATTACATTGGAAGTACGGGATAGTACGAGATTCCGCAATTACTAGACTAACTAGGTGAAATTATTTTTAATAAAATTTGTGAATTAGTTAAAGTTGAAGTGGAAGGTCAAATGTGCAAGAGTATTTTTCACTTACCTTACGGTGACACACAAAAGCATGTTACACAGGGAAAGAAAACACAGAACATGTCACCCATAATTGTAAAAATCTCCTCAAAAGCAATAAAAACAGCATTCTTTCGTAAATATTTGAAATTTGGTAGTCTAAAACTTCGGATTAGACGTAAACACAATAATTTATTGAAGTCACTCGTTAAAGCAAACGTAATTCTATTCTGTTATCCAAAGCAAAACGATTCGTCTACGTTATACTTAACAATTCAAAAGGGGAAATTGTAATAAACACTCATGATCAACTCGAAAAACCTACATAAGTATCCGGTGAACCTGTTTCATCTGCTTGAATTAACATAGTTCGGCGAGTTACAAGAGAAACAACTATGCCTACATCAGTAAAACAGTGATACTTTATTTTATTGTTTTTATGACAAGCGGTACACCGGTAATATGTGAAACATATTGCGTATAGAACGAGATAGAAATTCTAATATTTATAGGTGAATTTAGTTTTAACGTAAAACTATTTGATTATTATTTTTCTGTAAGCATATATTTCAAAATATATTTTTGTTTTGCTGCTGTTGTATGAGAATATTATGTAAATTACAGAACGAACCCGCTTGTTACAACAATCGATAACAGAAATTACTTGAAGTTGCATCATATGAAATTTTACTCTAAAAATCTTTAGAATTCTAAAAAATATTAATTTTATTTATTAGGCAAATTCTTAAATGTAGCCTTTAGTGTCAAATGTATACAGATTTTTTTTAGCGTATTTATTTATTTATTTACAAAAATCTATTCTACAGTTTAAAAAAACAACTTAATGAATAGTAACTACATAGTATATTATCATAATTACAATTTGTACAATACGGAATATATGTCAAAAATATTATAAAATCAAAAATCAAAAATTGCAACTACGAATTTCGTACCGAAAGCATTTTCTCGATTTTTCAAAATGAAACAAATGATAATAATCATTGAAAATTCTGGCCATAGAGGCCGTCGGTTCGTTATAGCCATAATTAGTTCTATGAAATTCGATAAATAGAAATTCCCTTTGCCGCAAACTTCTACCCGGCACATAAATGTTCCAGGCAGAAATAAGATTAGGGCACCTTATACGACCGTTCAAAGAATCCCCGACAAACATTGCTGACGCAACTTTTCGACGCTTCGCTAAAGTATCAATTCGAAGGCTTTGACACCGATTTTCATACCCTGGAAGATTACGCACTTGCTGCCACATAGGCTGATTACGATCTGAAAGATAACCAAGCTTTCTATAAATGTAAATGGTAAAACGTTTCTGAATTGATTCCAATCTTTTAATCTGTACTTCATGGTGAGGATACCAAACAACCGCCGCATATTCCAGGTGAGATCTAACTAGAGAAGTATATAAACTAACACATGAAAAAATATCAACAACTTTTGTCATTCTAAAAATAAAACCCAACATAGAATTGGCTTTTAATATTATTTTGTCTAGATGTAAAGCAAAAGTTAATTTTTGATCAAAGACTACACCTAAGTCAACAATCGAAGTTACTCTAAAAAGTTCATTACCCTCCAACTGATAATTGAAAACAATCGGATTGGATGTTCTATAGAACGACATGATGTTGCATTTATTAATATTGATCATTAATTTATTCGTAGAGCACCAACGAGATAATGAATTAATTTCTGATTGAAATACTTCTTCGTCATTTAAAGATTGAATATGTTTAAACACCTTCAAATCGTCTGCAAACAATAAGCAGTTACAAAATTTGAAAATATTCGGAATGTCATTCACAAATAAAAGAAAAATGATTGGGCCCAAATGTGATCCCTGCGGAACCTTAGAATGGCAATATATATAATCCGATTTGACTTGATTCAATAAAACAAATTGTCTTCTTTCCACCAGGTAAGAACCAATCCATTTTAAAAAATTAGGGGCGACACCAATTTCTGAGAGCTTTTTTATAATGATTGTATGGTCAATTGAATCAAAGGCTTTAGCAAAATCAAAGTAAATCGCATCAACCTGGGCGGCTTGTGACTCAAGTGATTCAATCGCGAATTTAGTAAATTGTAAAAGATTGGTAGTCGTAGATTTTCTACTGGTGAAACCGTGCTGAAAATCCGAGATAATTTCTTTTGTATGAAATGACAGATGTTTTGTCACAATTAACTCGAAAAGTTTTAAGATTGATGAAAGAATTGAGATTCCACGATAATTGGATACATCAGAGCGGTCCCCCTTTTTGTAAATTGGAACAATATGTGACACTTTCCAAGCGGTTGGAAAATAGCCGTTAACTAACGATTGGTTAAATATAAAACATAACGGAGTTGCAATATATGATGCAAAACATTTAAGTATTGACGAGGGAATACCGTCAGGCCCACATCCATCATTAAAATCTAAAAGGGAATTACATATATCATCTTCAGTTATAGATAAATAAGGAATATTAAATTGACAATTACTGACAATAGGGTCATCAACAATAAGCCTACTATTATCTTTATAAACCGATTGAAAGAAACTTGCAAAACCTGTACATCTTTCTGATACAGTGCAGAGCTGAACTCCATCATAATTCATAATCGATGGAAAGCCCGTTGTTTTGCGCTTATCATTAACAAACTTTCAAAATGATTTGGGGTTTTGTTTGATATTAGCTTCGATCGGTTTTTTGTATTATAGATATTTAGTATGAAATTCGGATTTAAATTGATCCCGAAGATTGACAAAAATAGATTTGTTAGAGTCACAATCATTGGTTCGAAGTCTGTAAAAGGCTTTATTCTTACGGTTACGCAGATTAATCAAATCCGAATCAAACCATGGAGGGTAACTGTAGTTACGTTTCCTTTTCAAAGGTACGAAACGTTCAAAGGCTAGAAACAGCAAATCATTAAAACTTTTTACATTTACATCAATATCATTGTTAAGAAATAACTCATTTCAGCATATGGATCGGAGAAACTCAGACATACCGTGGGAATCACATGCTTTAAAATCATAAAACGAATCATCCACAGAAAATTCACGACATTTAGCATTAACGT
The DNA here is from genome assembly GCA_958295665.1 of Tipula vernalis. Taxonomy (NCBI): domain Eukaryota; kingdom Metazoa; phylum Arthropoda; class Insecta; order Diptera; family Tipulidae; genus Tipula; species Tipula vernalis. Next base: position 64,607,214 of record OY282559.1, on the reverse strand, counting down.
TATTAACATGAAATTCAATTTCGAGAGAATTATGATCTATATCATTGTTCTTAAAAGATGTCAAAGATTCGTAAACTGACAAATATTCCGTATTATTAACAAAAATTAAATCTAGAAACGAATTATTATCATTAGAATATAAATTAATTTGTTTAAGATTAAAACTAAATAATGCGTCTATTACCGCCGAGTCATTGATAGACAGAACATTAGAAGGTAATATATCTAATGATTCGGAATCAACCGACCAATTATTATTGGTTAAATTAAAATCGCCCAACACTACTATAGTATCATTACAATGAGACATATTAACTATTTCACTTATACAATCTATGTGATTTAAATAAATATCGATAGAAGATCTAGGCGGTATATATAGAACTATAAAATAAAATGTTTTTTTACAAATAAAAACTTTAACACATAAAAATTCAATTGTTTCACAGCCCGGTACAATGATACGTTCACAATGAAGTGATGAATGAACAGCCAAGAGGACACCACCTCTCGTTTGTTTCGAGCTATTCAAAGGTGATCTGTCACATCTAAAAACAACAAAATCATTTGGAAAGAATTCAGCGTTGTAAATTCCACAATGAAATCCAGTTTCCACAATAGCATATAATTGGAAATGCATCGAATAAAATAAATTGCGGAATTCCACAGACTTCGATGACATTCCCCCAACATTGCGATAAAATAATTTATAGAGTATGCAATTCGATTTTTGGCTGGGATCTGTTATTGACTGCATGGAGGTCGTTGAAGTAAAGGAAAAAAAATATTGTGCTTATTTTGTTTCCTCTTATAAATCACAAATTCCTTTGTCAATGAACTTGATGGCCATGAGCTAGGTTGAAGCAAGCTATTCACGCTAGATACCGGAACATTTATCCGAAACGAAGAAAAATTACGGTCTTCTTCATTGATTCGACGTGATAATATGCGTTTGCAACTAACATTCACAACACCAAACTTGTCTTTTAGATAAGATAAAACTTCCAGTTCAGAAACGTATTGAGCTCTCACAAAAAAAATAATTTTTTTAGCAAGTAGTTTGACTCAATAATTAAAATTAATAATGTAAATTAAAAAACACGATAACGATTTTTTTTTTAAATTCTACAATTTGAAACCAATGCATTTTTGAAGCAATGAAACAAATCTAATTAAGAAAATTTTCAAAATTGGTCTGCCTAGATTAAAATTGGGTAATATCATTTTGTTTGCCTTTCAAGATTTAAAGAGTAACATTTCTAAATTAGACGAGACAATACAAACTTCTAAACATTTGGACAAATTTTGAAAATCAATTTTTGACTAGCGACGTTCACAAAGCTAAGCGGTTTTATGCGATAATCGCGTTTCGCGAAACCTTTTCTCAAGTGATGTCTTTTTTTGTGTTATTCTGTCGGACCAGATGTCTTAGAAAACCTATTAGGAGTATCATTTTCAAATGGGAATAACCGACAATTAACCAAATGGTTAATGAGCTAAGAATGGTGGTCGAACTTGCCTGAAGTTAATTAACGCCCAATATCATTAATTATTCAATTGGGATCATACCCAAACTGGGTTTTAGCATTGAGAGAAAACCAAGAAAGAACCCAAAATATAAATTTACTTTATTTTCATCTATCTAATTGAAGTTTTGTACATTTTCCAAAATGTGGTGAGTAGAACTTTCAACAAGTTATGACATATAGCAAATTTTGAAAAACCCGGTTTTTTTCCAAATTTAGAATTTTATTTTCAAAATGAATGTTTTTGTTTTGCATTATTGTAGCTGTAATTAATTAAAAAAGGAAAATTTTTTTTTTTAATTTATATGATTTTAATATGTTCCGAAGATTATAAGAGAATTTAATCCAGTTTCGAACTGATGAGCTTATGATTATGAAAAAATCAATCTTCTCATTAGGCCGCGGTGACTGGACTGATTATACCACAATTTACATGCTATATATACAGAACGTTATGTACTAGCGAATCATACTTGTTAAGAATGAAGTAAATTTTGGTATATTGGTTTAGAATTGCCACAATGAAGTTGATTTCAATTTGTGTTATATAATTTTGGTATGTATGTCATTCGTGGTATAGTAGTGGAATAGAACGAAACGAAGAAAAAATACATTAAAAATTAAAGAATTAAATAAAATAATTTATATGTGGAAAAGTATATGAAGGAGTTTTTATTAGAGTTTTTAAGACATAAAATACAAGTTGATTAGTTTTTGGGCATACATTTCGGCATAGAATACAAGTGGATTTTGTGGAAATACATTTTGGTCCAAAGCGAGCCGAATTTAGTGTTGGTGAAAAACGTGGTGGTCGTAAAGCGTAAATACAGTTGGTTGATGGATGGATAAAGCCGGTTGAAATGTAGCGTTTCGTAGTTGAAGGCATTTGGTAAGATATATCTAGAAATGTATTATTTTCGGCAAAGTAAATAGTTCAACATTTAGAAAACGTAGTTAAGTAGGTAACCATTAGATTTTTCTACATAATTAATTTGTAGTTGTTAAGTTTTGCAAAGATGGCGGATTGGGATAAATTAGTGCAAGAGAGAGCGGTGATTAAAAGAAAATTAACGTTGCAATCAAATTTTATAGAGAATACCAAAAATTTGGTTAACGTAGCGATACTTAAAGTAAGGGTCGAAAGTTTCGATACATTTTTGAAAGAATATTCTAGAATTTATTCTGAATTGTGTAGTGCGATTAACCAGAACGATGAAAAGGCATTGACTGATAATGATGAAGAATTCGAGTAATTTGAATTTAAATTTTTTGAGGTAAAAAGCTAATTTGAGGTAACTCTTAATAAGAACATTAACGTAGGAAAGAATTTTGCCGAATCGGGAGAAAAATAAAATATTATTTCCTCAAACATTAGGTTTCCCGATGATCATGAATAACGGCGCAGTAAAGTGTATTGAAAGAATGTGGTATTTCAATATGTTTGTGGTTGGAGACGTAAAAAAGGTTATAGAAAAAATAGAGTTTACTGAAGATAGTTTTGAGTGTGCATAGCAAGCTTTGCTTGATGGGTATGAAAATAAAAAATTATTGATCGAGAAACATATACAAGAGTTATTTAAGTTACAATTTGTTAGCAAGGTCACTGGCTAAGAGTTGCAGAATTTAATTGATAATTGTGAAATTCATTTGCGGTATCTGCGAAAGTTTGATATGCAGGTCGATAAGTGGGACATGGTGATAATTCACATTGTAACCTTGCGTTTGGATGAGGATACTCGTAAATTATGGGAAACTCAGCAGAAAAAAGATGCTCTGCCTTCTTGGAAAGAGTTGTCTGAATTTTTGCAACATAAATGTCGTGTTTTGTCAACAGTAGATAGCCATCGTAAGCCGCCAAACCTGTTCAAACAAAAACCAAATTTTAATTTACCTAACTAGGGTACTATTAAATCTTCAAAAACGTTTGCGATTATCACAACAGCGGATGATGTATTTAAATATGACGATAGTTGTACTATTTGTCGAAAAAGAAATCATAATTTAGAAATTGTTTTGAATTTCGGAGCTTGTCGCCTGATTTTCATGCAGAGGCATGAAAAAGTTAGAAAAGCGTTTAGATGTTTGAATGGTTTTAGTGACCAACATTTGGTAAGAAATTGTTTGTGTAATCCGTGCAGATTTTGTAAATTGAAACACCATGTGCTTTTGCACAGGGATATGTCATTGAGCCGCAAAGCGGAAACCCAGTCGTTAAAGGATCATAAAGTGCTTGAAACCGACACAAATTCAAAGGCGGACAACGAAATTTTGAAATTAAATTTTTAATGCAAAGAAATTGTGCATCGCCAGGTAATTTTAACTACTACAATGATTTTAATAAATGACGTAAAAAATAAATATATGTTATGTAGAGCATTAGATTCGGCGTCTCATAGTAATTTTATGACCAAAGGGTTGGCGCAAAGATTGCAAATCAAATCAGAAAAAGATTTTCAGTTCTCATAAAATAGAAACGTCGATTCAATCAAGGGTTGATAAATATAGTAAAAAATTAAATTTTTTTATAGTAGATGAAATCAGTACCGGGTTACCCTCCAATTTATTAATACTTCAAGATAGTGTTTACCACCCAACATTATATTAGCAGATCCGGAATTTAATATTCCAAAACCAGTAGATATTTTAATAGGAAGTGAATGTTTCTGGGACATTCTCAAATCAGACAAATTAAAATTAGAAAATGAATGGCCAGTTCTTCACAATACTCTCTTTGGATGGGTTGTTGGTGGAGATGTGGGCGTTGTATGTGAAAACAGCAATTTCTTTTTAGTTAGTGAAGCTAATCAAAGTTTAGTTGATAATAATAAATTATTAGAAAAATTTTGGAAATTGGAATGCTGTGATAACAAAAAGGTGTTGAGTAAGGATGAAGAAGAATGTGAGAAAATGTTTATAGATACACATCAAAGAGACCATAGCGGGACATATGTAGTCAAGTTGCCATTTAAACATGATCATAATTTGTTGGGAGATTCTCGAAAAATGACAAAAAGAATATTCTTTAGTGTAGAGCGGAAATTGCAGAACAATGTAGAACTTACAACGCAATATATAAATTGTATGCGTGAATATGAGGAAATGGGACACATGTGTGTCAGCAATGATAAAGAGGTTGATGGTAGTGCTGAGTATGTGGTTCCTCATTTGGCAGTGCTTCGTCCTTCTAGTAATACAACTAAGTGTAGAGTTGTGTACGATGCATCGACAAAGACTACTTCCCATTTATCGTTGAATGATTTACTTATGGTCGGACCTGTCACCCAAGAAGATCTGTTCTTCATAGTTTTAAGATTTAGAATATATCAAATAATTTTCTCGGCTGATGTTGAAAATATATATAGGATGATAAAAATTGATTGTAGCGATCACAAATTTCAAAAAATTTATTGGCGAGAGTCGCCTAATGATGAGTTAAAAATAAACGAGCTTATGACTGTCACTTATGGGACAGCTTCGACGCCGTACTTGGCTACCCGTGTAATACAGCAATTGGCCACCGATGAAGCTACTAAATTTCCATTAGCTACACACATAACAAAAACGGACTTTTACGTCGAAGACTTATTGTCAGGTTGTAACACTTTAACCGAAGCATGTAAAATTCATGACGAATTAGTTGGGATGTTCGCATCAGTAGGGATGAAACTTAGAAGATAGTGCTCGAATTCAGAGGCATTTTTAGGAACAATTAAAAGAGAAGATCAAGAAAATGAAAATTATCTGAATTTAAATGAAACTGTTATGATGTTGGGTATCAGATGGTTGCACAAGTCGGACGAGTTTGAGTATTTAGTTCAGCCAATTGCTATTATTCCGTTGTTCAACTGACACTGTCATCAATTCGTCAGCAATTCTGGATAATCAATGGAAAAATACTATTAAGAAAGTCATCCGAAAATGTTTGCCGTGCATTAGGTTTAAGCCTAAAATGGAAGAGCAAGTAATGGGAGTAATACCAGCCGATAGACTAAAGTTGGCAGCAAGACCATTCAATGTGGTAGGTGTGAACTACTGCAGACCGTTTTTGGTTAAATATAAAGAACAACGTAAAGTCACTCATCACAAGATTTATATCGGCGTGTTTGTATGTTTTGTTAGTAAAGCAATACATTTGGAACTGGTGGATGATGCAACGAGCGCATCATTTATCGAATGTTTAAAGAGGTTCTTTGCAAGAAGAGGACGAAGTTCAATTATATAAATGGGAATTTTATAGGGGCTAACAAGCAACTACAACAGATGGAGAAACTTATAAAAGGTGCCGATGATGACATGCTCCGGTTTTATGCTAATAAAAACATCACATCGAAGTTTATTCCCCCTAGAGCGCCACATTTTGGTGGACCCTGGGAGGCTGCAGTGCGTTTGTTTAAGACACACTTAAAAAGGTGGTTGGTGACCAGATACTGAGTTTAGAAAAATTTTCAACTTTAAGCGTGGAAATTGAGGGAATCTTCAATTCACGCCCTCTATCGCAACTATCATCTTATCCTCATACGGAACTCTGACAGGTAGAAGTGATCTTAGTCGATAAGCTTTCA